>CM020502.1:27318943-27448943 GCA_009823395.1 Thamnaconus septentrionalis | reverse complement strand
AAGTTGCGTGCGGCGGGTGGGGGGGGGGGGCAACAGGAGGACCGCTGGTGGGAGGAATCCATCATCTGTGTGACAGTGCGAGGGATGAAACAACTGCAGCCATGTGGGACCGAGGCCCAGGCGCTTCTCTTTGTGCAGCTTGAAATAAAAAAGAACAAAAAGAAAAAAACACAACATGAAAAAGTCACTGGCGCGTTTGAAAAAAAATCGGCTCGCGCACTTCGGGCTGCTGTTTCAAGCCGAGCAGGAGGCAACGGCGGCGGGCGAGCCTCTTCCTCACCTGACCCTCAGGTGTTTGTTGGAAAAACGTGTACATTGCATGAAAATGGACTGAACGGCAATCAAACGCAGGTGCAATCAACACAAGTGTTGAAGTGCAACTTAAAGGTCCAGTGTGTACAATTTGGCCAGATTTACGATTTTTATATTGGTAAAAGCTTAATATACTACCTGTAAATACTTTAATAAAAGTGTATGCTTGCAGTACAATACAGGTCATTTGGTTTTCCTACCCATAGAACGGTTCTCATTTATATATTAAAAATCTACATAGAGCAGTAAGGGTCTTGCTCCCAGTTAGCTTCCATCTTGCACCACCATATTTCTAAGGAAGCCTGGTGTGGACAATCCAGCTGCCTGACAACGTGTTTGGTTTAGATTGAAGCTGCGTCATCAAATAAACCAATGAAGAAGACGGTGGACGAGGTATCCCGGTTTATGTGTGCAGCCCACTGTAGTTCACTGGCAAACCTTGGGAGGGGGAGAGAGAGTGAAAGAGAACTGCAATCTAAACTGTAACCACTTGATGTCACTGTTTCCTCTCAAAATCTCCTAATATTATACACTTAAGGCAACAGATCTAACGAGTCACGGAGCGCCGAGGTGGCGTTGGAGGCGAACGCAGCTGCACCAATCAGGATGAGGTTCATCACAGTTGCAATGAACTGAAAGAGCGGCTGCGTTAGCGTAGCACGTTGTGAATCCGAGGCAGTTTCTCAGCCACCAATCAGTGGCAAAGGAAAGAGAAACGCTTCAAGGAGCAAACGTGCAGAAGACCGTTTCACCATTAGATATCGTAGTTGTGAACTGTCAGTGCACAAGACCAAAACCAACCGGCTCCCTGCAGGTCCTCCAGCCAAGCAGCACGAAAAACCACAGGGATGTGACTGATATACAACAGGGCCATCAGCATCTAGTTTGGAATACTGCAGCCAGTAGGTGGTGCACTGGGTGTTCAGATGCAACATTTAGTTGACTTACTTTTCACAGTATTCATGGTGGCAAAGGTAAATGGAAAACCTGTTAATTTGAGTGTGTAGTGAGTACATCCATCAGACTTTAGACTTCAGCTACTTTTAAAGGCTGGTTTTATGGCACAAGTGAAACTTGTGGTCCTTTGTGGGATGAACCGGCAAGAATTCGCAATTTTACAGCTGCCAGGGCAACATTTTGAACACGGTCAGGAATCTTTTTGGTTCAAAAGGAAAGTTGAGAGTTGCTTCACTGCAGCAGCAGCAGTAGCAGAAATATTTCACCATCACAGTAGCCTCGTCCAAACAACCGTGACATTCCTTCTACTCAGGAATTAATACGGCTCCTTCATCCACAAGAACTTATTTCCTTTACGTTTCCACTTTGTTTAGCTTGAGTGAGGGTTAGGTAACGAGGAGAAGACAGAAAGAATTCTGCTTTCGAAAGACCGACAGCCCAAAACTGAATGAAACCTGACAGCGAAAACAAACCAGCATCAAACACACACAAGCTCGGCTACAATCCCACCAGAATCACCGTCCGACATCAGCTGCTCACCTGTAGCCCAGCAGCCGGTGGAACCAGCGAACCTTCCTGGCCCTGCCTCTCCTTCCTCGCCATCCTCCTCCTCCTCCTCCTCCTCCTCCTCCAACTTTTCTCATCCTTTCCTCCAGAACCTCAAATCGAGTTGTGCTCTCTGCACGCTGGCGTCAGTGGTCAGGTAATTATGACAATCAACAGGCACCAGAGACCCGACACCGGACATATGAGCTCCCCGGTGTGGAACAACATGTGTGTGTGTGTGTGTGTTTGCAGTGGTGTCCAGTGAACTATGACACTAGATCCTCTCCTCTGCTTCTCTTTGTGAGATCAAACGCTGCTTTACGGCAGAACAATGAGCATCGAGATCTTGTTGCAATTGCAAAAAATAAAGAGTGAAGTTAACATTAGAGCCGAAACCCCAAGTGTAATCCGACAGTTAAACTGAACAATAAGGAGGAGATTGATTTATAAACTCTGAAGCGACACAATGCATGGGAAACAAATGAAAAAGTTGCAGTTTGAATGTCAAAAAGTCACAGTGTCGCAGCTCCAGCTTCTCTTTGGCACTCGTGTATTTCTGAAATCTATTTTCTGTTACGAGGGAAATTCGGGCCCTGGCGAGTTGATGCGAGGCGAGGCGGGTCTTTCTATTCTTCGGCCTGTGTGTGAAAATTGAAAGTGTGCCAGCTGGGTTTCGGGGACACAATACTTCACCCACTTTCCAGGCGACTTCCAAGTTTACGAGGTCAACAGCCGCCAGTTTGGCCCCATTAAAGTCACAACTTCGGCTTCCCCAACAGCTCAACCACACAGTCAAGAGCGAGCGAACTTTGGCGCATAAAAGCTCTCCGCTGTGCTGTCGGAGTGGAAGGAAAGAAAAGAAACGAGCGAAACTTTCCCTTCCACGAGCGAAACTTTCTCTTCAGCTCTCCCGCTCTTTGGTACTTTCCCCTCTTCATTCCTTCGCAGGTGAATCGGCTCTATTTTCTGAGCATTACATAACAGCGAACCTGGCACGCACACACACACACACACACACACACACACACACTTTTTTTCAGCACTATTAGGGGAGGAATTTCACTGAATGTTTGCGCAGCAGGATTTGGACTGATAGGGAGATTTAAAAACCTTCTAAATCTTTTTTAATGCTGACAGAGAATTAAACTTCTGACGGCAGCGGTGGCAGCGGGGAGGGAAGGAAAAAAAAGATACATTCCGAAGGATTTAAAGGCGTCCTTTTGACCATAAATAGAGAAGTGAGGTGCAGAAAGTTCCTCCATTGCAAGACGAGGGGGAGGAATCTCGTCACAAATAAATCTTCTCTTCTTGTCTTCCCAGGTCGCGACACTGAGGATGCTGAGAGTGTCGAATAGTTTGGCTGTGAGCGGTAACACACCACACACACACACACACACACACACACAGCAGCAGGTCATCTGACCAACTACAAGCTACAGCTGGATGTGGATGGAGAGTTTACTCCCAGGTGATGATGATGATGATGATGATGATGAGGATGATGATGATGATGATGATCTCCACCTCGATCATTTTCATTTATCGATCTTGTGGGAAAGTTTACTCCAAGTGTGAGCGAGCAGCCGGATGCAGCTCTGAGTTGATGCTCTGCAACCAGCAGCAGCAGCAGCAGGAGAACAGAGTCGATGAACAGAGGTCTTAGTTCACACCTCCGCACTAACTAATC
This sequence comes from Thamnaconus septentrionalis, assembly GCA_009823395.1. NCBI lineage: Eukaryota > Metazoa > Chordata > Actinopteri > Tetraodontiformes > Monacanthidae > Thamnaconus > Thamnaconus septentrionalis. Next base: position 27,445,441 of record CM020502.1, on the reverse strand, counting down.
TCTGCAATGTATTGTGCAACAACTGCAACACAACTTAATAGGCCAGAGGATGGAGAAAACATTATTTAAAAGGCAATCACTGTTATAATATTAATAATAATAATAATAATAATGATAATAATAATAACAATAATAATAATAATAATAATAATAATGATAATAATAATAATAATAATTTTAATATGTCTGCAACACTGTATGACTTCTGCAGGAGCCTCAGTGGGAACCCGACAATGCAAAAACACACACACACACACAGGACACAAGCCAAAGCTTGACAATAGCAGGAAGAAATCACACACACACACACACACACACACACACACACACACACACAGGGTTGAAGTGGCTTCTTTATGTGCACAAAAAAACTTCTCGGCCGCACACGTTGGCAATAATCGCGCACAAACATTTCCCATCTCGTCCCAGCTTGAGACTCAAACAGGATTATGTGTGTGTGTACATGTGTTCATGTGGTGGTGGTGGTGTGTGTGTGTGTGTGTGTGGTGGGGTGGGGGGGCAGGGTGTGAAGGGAGCTGTTGTCAAGGCAACCACACTCAGATTTCCTTCCTGGTTGAAATGTGTGCACAGATAAATTCCTCCCTGCGTCTGTCGGCAGATTACATTTTTACACACACCAGACCCGAGATTGCGACATTTGCGTATAATGAAAGTATAATTAAAGGATTCTTCATTGGTTTAATACGTTATCGTGATCAAGTGTGAACCTCGACCAGCGGGTGAAACTCTGTGAACCCTGCAGTCGACCTACCTCAGAGTTTCGACACCCTCTCCACTTTAATAAGTGTAATACGTTTAATTACAGTCTTCTCTCCCTCTTGGAGTGCGTGTCTGCGTGCGCGCGTGTGTGTGTGTGTGTGTGTGTGTGTGAGCGTCTGACAGGGAGTGGGTGTGTGAGAGCAGCTGCAGTCGGGTACACCATCAACTCCTATTAGATCACTGTCCTCACACACACATGCACACACACACCAGACAAAATCCTTCAGGAGCGAAATCAAAAAACATGTTAACAACCTTTTTTTTTTTTTTTTAAATAAAATAAATTGAGAGTTTTGAGACGACTGAAGCCGCTCAGAGTTCAGTAAAAGCACCAGTAAGGCCAGTGGAGCGACGCTGGCTGGATCCTGTGCGCTGTGCATTTGCATGTGTGTGTGTGTGCGGATGTGCGGCTGGATGCAGGAAGTCTGACTCCTTCCCTCGGACCTTCCTCCCTCTATTTATAAGCAGCATCCCCTGTGACATGCCACTGTGTGTTTGTGCCCTTTACGGCCCATGTTGCTGCTTGAACGGCCCCAGAAGTGTCAACACACACAAACACACACACATTTAATTTCTAAAAAAAAAAAAGAAAGAGAAAACCGCGATATTGAAGCTGTGTTACTGTCCGGTGGAAACTGAACATCCCTTTGCAGCTTTTTAGATCAACATGCAGGCTCGGCTACACCACACATGATTCATCCAAAAAAAAAAAAAAAAAAAAAAAACCCTGGTGGTTTCTGAGAAATAATTTTCTTTTTTTTTTTTTTAAAGGTTTTTGGGTTCTTTTTCAAAACACATCATTGGGACAAACAGGCAGGATGTGGATGTTTCTACATTTCAATCCAAGTCCTGAATCTTCAGCATCTTTTCTGAGTTAAACTGATGCAGCAGTTTACCACAGGAGCGCCTGAGAAAACAAAAAAACAACAAAAAAACACATTCCCTAAGGGCTGAGAACATCACAGCTTCTCCCGCTTCCCCTTTTTCGTTCCTTCTCCCTCGTTTTTTCGAGGGGCCAGAAATGAAACAATTCCATTTCCCCGGCCGGCGTTGACGCGGCCGCCTTCCCTCTGCGGAGGAGATGAAAGTCTGCAGCCCTCCGGAGCCAGCGAGCGAGGCTGCCCTTCACTTCACTTCCACGCTGGCCTACATTACTCCTCCTCCTCTTCCTCCCCCAGAGGAGGAGGAGGAGGAGGAGGAGGGAGGGATTAGAGAGAGGGAGCGGGTGTGAAGCAGAGATGAGAGTGAGAAGAGAGAGGAGCGGAGTGGAGGAGAGAGCATCTGTAGGCGGTCTTGGCTTTGACCAAAGGCCTTGGCTTCTCTCCTCCTCCTCCTCCTCCACCTCCTGCTTATCTTCCACCTCCTCCATCCTCTCCTCCTCCTCGCCAACATCATCTTCACACTTCCACTCTCTCGTCCTTCCCCTCTTCAACCTCCACAGCCTCCCACAGTTTCCTCTTCCTGTTTTTCCCTCCCCGTCCACCTCCTCCTCCTCCTGCCACCTTCGTATTTTTCTTTTTTATTCTTCTTCTCTTCATCATGAGGGAAGACCCGTTAAAAATACACAGAAACGCATCGTGACGAATCCTCACTGGCTAACGAGGACACGATGAGGGGGTGATGATGGCCGCAACTACCGGAGCCTCCGACAAACTGCCTCTGATGGGTTTTTCTAATCGCAGCCAGATAGGCTTTGGAAACGGCTGTACGTGCTGGAGGACCGCTGACATTCTCGGGGCGTCACGAGCGCCGCTACATCTCGTCTCTTTCTGCCCGGCGTAGTCAGCAAACCAGCTCTCTCGTCTTGTTTTTTTTCCTTTCCAGGACGCCCACTCAGAAAACCCACTCTGTTTCTAAAAGCGGGGAGCGGAGAGAGCGGTACGAGCTCAGCGCTTACCGGGTAGCACGGCGGTGGAGTGTCACGTCCACTCGCTTCTCACATGTAGGGCAGGTTTCAAGGTAATTTAAGCTGTTTTCCCATCAAGCTCGGCAAAGAGAAAACCGAAAACGTTTGCCAGGAACCTTTCAGATGACTAAAAACTGCATTTTTGCCGTGATTTACCGCATCTATCGAGCTCTAATAAGGCCAACTTAGCTCATAATTTATTCACATCCACCGTGTGAGCAGGAGCTAAACACCAGCACAACATTATGTTGGTTATGGCACCACCTCTGGGTGGTGCCAAAGCTGTGCCATGTCACAAAGAGAAAACACGTATCAGCGACTGGGTGTCAATAGCTGCGTTTCCATGACAGTTTTTCACAAAGTAAAAGCGATATTTCCAAAATTTCAACAAAGTACAATTGCGATTTGCAGGTGTTCGCACTGAATGGTGTGAAGCGCATAAACCGTAATTCTGGTCAAATCTCATCCCGCGAGATTAACGAGAATTATGTTAGCTTTTGTTTGTTTACATTTGCTACGAATGGTTGTGATATTTTTCTCTCTGATTACTTGGGAAAAATATTTGGTTTTCTCCTCCGAACATAACGCTCCATTTTCACTTAAGGTGAACTGGTCACATGACCCCGTACATCACGTCCACTGATGTGTAAATCCGAAAAAAGTGTTTCCATGACACTTTTGTGATATACATCCATATGGATACGCGTGAAAAACCACCTCATGAGAGCGTCAAAACCTTGTAGCCATATTTGAGAGGTTTTCAGAAGTTTAGGCGTTTTCCATGAGCAGTTTCTTATTGCAATATTTAGGTTTTGCGCAATTCTACGGGTCATGGAAACGCAGCTAGTGAAAAAAACAAACAGTGAAAAACTTCACTGTTACGCTGATGATACGCCTCTTTGTTGGATCTTTCTGATTGACGTTTCAAAGTGTTCCATGACGCTTGTCTTGCTTGTTAACCACAAGAAAAAATGACGCAACAGTGCGCCAACAAGAAAATTTCACAAGCGTTAATGACAAAAGCGCTTTTGGCGTTGACCCCAGAACCTGCAATAACGCCTCAACGCACAGATGAGTTCGATTTTTATCTGGACTTTCGCTTAATTCTTAGTATCTAATTGATTTAACTGAGATAAAAACCTGATGCTGGTTTCAAATGGAAAAAACAAAAAAACAAAAAACACAATTTCATCCCACAGAACATCCCTCAGCGTTCACACCTCCTGCAGCACCGTGACACGACTCCGGCTGGATCTCTCACTTTGATTCGTCTCACAAACATGCAAATCAGTTGTGCGGAGTGGCGTCGGGGGACCAGCTCTTGTTTGCTTGACAACTGGCCAGTAAGAGGTTTTCAGGCTTAGATACACAGCACTCTGAAAACGACAGCCGATGGGACGTGAGCGAGCACACAGACGGGAAAAAAGGAGGCGGAGCGTCGCGGAGGTGGGTTTGCTTTGCGACACCAGCGAGGGGGAGAAAAGGAGGAACGTAAAGATGCTAGGCCGCGTTGCTGTTGTGCAACGGCATCGCAAACTGTGTCGACACGCAGGAAACAAAAGGCAAGACGAGACGTTTCTGAAAGCATTCAGGGAGACGAAAATGAGGTTTGAGAACGAGTTGAAAGACCCAGAAATTCAAAGAAACTCACTCCATCAATATATCTGTGTCTCTATCTAGTCCAGGCGTGGGCAAACTACGGCCCGGGGGCCATATGTGGCCCATTAAGTTTTCTTATCCAGCCCGCCAAACCTAAAGAAATTATATTAATAGTAAGTAAGGAATACAATAACTGTATTTCATCCTTTTTTAATTTTTAAGAGTCATTTTAATAAAGAGCTAAATACTGTGGGGCTTCAAAGACACTGATGAGGTTGAATGCTACTCTATGTGCATTTTCAATTGACATTAATACACATGTTTCTACAGATCAGATATATGTTTTCCTTCTGTGAGGTGGGTCATCAAACCATCTGCTGCTGCACCGTCCACTCTGTCAAATTAAAGAACCCATTGTGGCCCCACCAGTCAGTCAGCCCCCCCTCCAGGTCTCATCAGTGAACTCTCCCTGTTTCTGCCCCAGTTCCCAAACAGGTTGAGGGTCCGACCAGGCCTCCGTTTGACCAGGAGGCTGCAGACAAAGTGCTAAATGTACATGCGTGATTGTGCAAAACCTTCTGAAAACCATTAGGGGCGGTGCCGGCGCAAATTAAAGAGCAGGTAAACCGTCTGCAGGGGCCACTTAGCAAAATGAGGGTTTCTCAGCAGCGTTGACGGATCCGCTGCGATCAGTCAGGACATGTCACGAACTGGAGGCGGAATGCAGGAGCGATACTACACCCTCTTCTCTCCCTCTCTCCCCCCACCTCCACCCTCCTCCCTCTCTCTCTCCTCTCTCTATCTGCATCTTCCCTCTGACACCAACATAATTACAGTCTGTCAGCTGGCGTGCACGCCTGTGTGAGAGCCAGCATGTAATGTGGGCGAGGCGGCAGAGTCGCGCTGTGCATCTGGATCTGACCTTTACCGCCTGGAACAGACACCCAGCCGAAGAAGAATACGGAGGAGGATGGTGGAGAAAATGAGAAAAGCCAATGAGGACGAGCGGAGGAAGACGGAGGAGAGAGGGAGAGGGTGCACGGTGCACGACCGGGAGAAAAAGAAGCGTTAACTGCAAGGAGGCGGGGAAAAAAAATCGTTTGAATCAATTAAATTATTGTCGAGCAGAGACTCAGTTAGAAAACAGGTTTAACGTCAGGCTGCAGCCGCCTGATACAATTAATTATTTACTAATGACTCCCATCTGACCTGAGCAATTAACACGCACACACTCACACTCGCACACACACACACACACACAGAGTGAAAGAGAGGGCGAGATAAAGATGATGTCTCACTAATTATAGCATGTCTCTGCAGCTGAGGTCGGCAGGGTCGTGCGTTTGTGTGCGAGCATGTGGGCGAGCTACAAAGTGTGTTCATGCGTTTGCGTCTCCCCGCGAGTGTGGGTGCATGCGTGTGTGTGTGTGTGTGTGTGTGTGTGTGTGTGTGTGTGAATCAGAAATAGCAAAGGAAAAACTTTTAATTAGAGAGAAGCCGAGAAACTTCAAAAGACACACAACATTATATTCGGACGCAAAGTCGCATTTCGGTGTGCATGCGTGAATGTGTGTGTGTGTGTGTGTTTAGTGGTGTGGTGGGAGATGGAGGTTGCTCGGTAATCCCACCTGAACAAGCATGCACACACACACACACACACACGCAGGCAGTCAAACAGCAGCCGGGTTAATCCATGTTTATATTGGTGCCGCTGCGCTAGTGTTTGCATGTTAATAGAAGCTATAAATAGAACGGCAGGCAGATGTACAGTAACTGGTGGCCAAACGGAGGCAGAGGTACCAGGAGGAAAAACGGTCGGCGGTGCAAACTCAGGAATTTGGTGCAAAGAAATGTTCAATTTGGCTGACAGGAAGTAAGAAAAGAAAGAAATAGCTAAATGAATGGAGGTGGGAGGCCAATCGCTGATGGAGTCGGTGGCACCTCAGCGGTCGCCGCCACAGGTTCATTATCGGGCCGGACACGACAGATGGGGCCGCGACGACGGGGAAGAAGAGACGTGAGGTGGGAGAAGCGGCTGCATCCCGTCCAGCAGGGGGCGTCGGTGGACGGGTTGGCTTGGTTTTAAAGTTGCTGGGTTTTTTTTTTTTTCTTTTCAATTTGATATTTGCGTGCAGAAGAAAAGAAGTGGCCATGATTGAAAAGAAGATAGAAAAAACTCATCAATGACTTAAATAGTCCATCCATCCATCCATTTTTAATACCTACGGAGGGGTGGCCGGAATATTTTTTTTTTACAAATAATCAAGAAAAATAGAACAACCATTCTTGACAGCAAACTACATCGAAATGCAGAAATTTTGGACCTTAATGTGGGGTCTCGTGTGACCAGATTTTAAGTGCCATAGGGCTTAAGTGCCATAATTTATGTGGGGCGACTGTGAGCGGTGTCCAATGACCGAAAGGTTGGCGGTTCAAATCCCGCTCCATCCTAGTCGGTCGTTGTGTCCTCGGGCAAGGCACTTAAGCCTAAATGGCTCCCAATGAGGCGAGGCAGCGCCTCGCATGGCAGCAGCCACCCACTGGTGTGTGAATGGGTGAATGAGAGGCCTTTGTTAAGACCTCCCTTTGGGGTACTGTGAAGGTGCTAGAAAAGCACTACATAAGTGCTGTCCATTTACCATTCAATGGAAACACCTGCAAATCGCAATTTTACTTTGTCGCTTTTATTTTGCATAAAAACTGTAATGAAAACGCAGCTAGAGAGAAGCACTGCGGGAGAAGAAAGACCCCCAGCCGGGACTCGAACCCACAACCTTCTTGCTGTGAGGCGACAGGACTAACCACTGCGCCACCATTTCGCCCTTTGAATAGTTAAAGCGGTAACTAACTCAACTGGGACACGTTGAATATTCAGAAGAGGTTATTTTTACGCAGAATTTACGAGCCATCCGCGCACAGCGCCCCCTCCCTTTCGACTGAGGAATGTAAACACCAGCACTGCACCACTGCACTAGAGGAACCTGTGGCTGAGGGAGGAGGAAGCCCCGACATACACAAAACCCGGCTTTTTTCTTCCTCTTTCTCGTCTCTTTTTTATGCTCTTCACACCCACCCCACCCCCCACCCCACCCCCCCCCACCCCATCCCCCAGGCTCCATATCCGAGCGGTAAAAGCCTCTTACAGCCCGGCCAGACGACTAATAAGGAGCGGCTCCTGTCAGCCAATCCCCCCATAATGCCTCAGCACACTGCATTATGGGCAAAATAAACCACAAGCGCACATACACACACACACACACACACACACACAGTCAAACACTCCTGAAAAGGCTTGGAAAGGGGAGAGAGGCAGGACTCAGAAATCTTTCAGCTGAAACACACACACACACACACACACACACACACACACACACACGCACTTCTTCCAAGCACACGATGATTGATCTGAACAAACAAACACACCACCGACCAACTGGAACTGCATTTTTTCCCAGACAGGCTCTCTGACGACACTGTGTGCATGTACAGTATGTATATATACAAGTGCATGTATTGTCATCGCCATTCCCTCTCTCTCTCTCTCTCTCATATACACACACTAAAATTTCCACGTTTGACAATATAAAGACTCGCCAAGTACATGCAGTTCCTCTGTCAGGTCATTAGACCATTACGTTGGCCTCACTGGATAAAAAGTGCAGTAACAATTGTGCACAATGACAGTAAGGAGCGACAACAAGGGGGGAAAAAAAATTTTTGTAAACATAAAAACACAATTAGGAGCATTTTATGCATGGCGGACTCACAAAAAAAACACACGCAAACTTGTAGTTATCATCGTGAAACCTGCAGAGTGACAACATTTCTCCTCATTTGCCAGGAGTCGAAGTCCAGACGTCCTGGGCTCAGTTTTTGTTGGAAAACAAACGACACAAATCCTGCCGTAAATGTGATTGCTCGCTTTGGGTTGGGGTTTTTTTTTTCCTCCCCTCGATCAATCTGGATTAGCGTACGGAATATTCCAGGGAACATGCGCGCTTTTTTTTTTAAATGTACTTTTTATCTTCATGTCTGCGTCGCTAGTGAGCGTAGAAGGGCAGCGGCGTGTTGCCGGGGTGATTACCGGTGGAAGCCCAGCAGCAGGTTGGATGTGCGGTCGGCCCACCTCTGCTTAACAGCCGTTAATAAAGGGAGAGCAAAATATATAAATACGCAGCTTTACGCAAGAACGTTTGACCCGTTTGCCTCGGGTGAATTATCCATACATTTGTAGACTTTTCCTCTCTCCTCCTCCTCCCGCCATAAATATTCATGCCTCTATCTGTTCATCCGCTTGTGAGGAGGAGGGAAACTGTGTCAGTGAGCCTCGACACTGTTGCCGTCAACAATTGCTGCTCTCATCGGCCCCTTTAAACATTCATGAGTGTCTTTAAGCTGCGAGCTGGAAGCGGCGCGGACTGCGCCGCACGACACCGACTCGCGTACGTAACACACACACACACACACACACACAAACACGCACACATGCACACAGAGATGATCTTTTAAAAATATATATATACATAGATATATATATATATATAGAACCTCCACAGGTATCGGTTGTATCCAAGTGCTTTTCAGGTAAGCAAACTCACCTGAACTGTATACATACACAAAGACATTATATATATATGTGTGTGTATATATATATATATATATATATATATATATATATATATATATATATATATATATATATATATATGTGTGTATATATATGTGTGTATATGTATATATATATATATATGTGTGTGTATATGTATATATATATATATATATGTGTGTATATATATGTGTGTATATATATATATATATATATGTGTGTGTATATGTATATATATATATATATATACACATGTACAGTACATAAATATATATGTGCATATGTACGTGTGTGTGTGTGTGTGTGTGTTTGTGTGTACAGTTCAGGTGAGTTTGCTTCTCTGAAAAGCCCTCAGATTCAATATTTACTGTAAAATAAATGATAAAAATGTGTTTGTTAACCAATACATTAGCAATTATATGCACTTGAGATTAAATGAATTAATTCCGGGCAAAAACCTGGCTGTAGCTCCGCCTCTTTCTTTTGAAGACGATGCTGATTGGCCCAGTCACATTCCGACCAGCTGGAAAGCAAATTATGTTTTGCCGAATTTTAGAATGGATCTGAGAGAATTGAGACTGAAATCCAGCCGAAATCCAGCCGCGCCAATGACGTTCTGAACATCATCATCATCATCAACATCATCAGCAACAACAACAAGAGGGTTGACGGGGACAAGACTGTGAGAGTCATTTGGGAGCCTTTAATTACCCCGAAGCGCTGAGGGGGCGAGGGAAAGCAGCGGCCAGCGAGGAGAAGAGGAAGGAAACTGAACGGTGACGGTGATGCGTCACTGTGAAACTCACTGTACGAGCGAAAAGCAAAAGAAGGGGAAGTTTTTCTAATACTAAAAATAAAAAACAGGCGGAGCGACTTGACTCACGTCGGTGCACTTAGGGTTGCCGGCCCCGCCGTTGGTCGGTTCAAAGGTCCCTCGTACGTATTCACTAACAAAGCCACGGAATTAAGTTCCTGTTTCGTCGAGGCCTTTGTTTTTTTTGCCCTTTACAGTAACACTGTCGGATTTCATCATCGCCGACGCGCTTGTTAGTGACCTACCTACCTCGAGGCTCTCTGAGGCCGTGGTGAATTTTTAACCGAGCGGTTTTCTATAAACAAATAAAGTCGAGGAGGATCAAAAAGAAATGAAAAGACGCGTCAGATTTTTGGGAAATGCTGCTTTTGTGTGAGCGGCCAAAGCACTGGAAGGAGCAGCGCCCCCCACGGTGTTTATTTAGCTCTTTATTGAAATGACTCTTAAATCACTGAAAAAATGGATGAAACACAGCTATTTTATGACTTACTATTAATACACTAGCTGTGAAAAGTTTGGACACACCCTATGAATTGAATGTCTTTTCTGTCACTCTCACGACTACTGACATTGCAGTTTCTCACAAAACTACGTGACCACACATGGAATTATGTAGGAAACAAAAAAAATGTAAAATAACTCAAACACGTTTTAAGTTTTACATTCCTCAAAAAAGCCACTTAAAAATGTATTTTTCTTTGCTGCATAATTACATATATCTTGCTTATATTTTGAATGTCTTCAGTATCTATCTGCAGTGTCGAAAGTACTAAAGATAAAGAAAAAAAAAATGCATTAAACAGTGTGTCCAGACTTTTGACTTTGACTTTTGACTGGCCTCAAGTTCGGCAGGCCGCATTAAAAAGCTTAACGGGCCGCATATGGCCGCACAAGCCATAGGTTGCCCATGCCTGGGCTAGCATGTAGCAGCAGTTGCCTGATTGGTCGGCTCAGACGGAGGCTTCACCCAAAGCCTCTCTGAGGCCGTCTGGGAATTTTTAACCGAGTGCTTTTCTTGAAACAGATAAAGTTGAGGAGCATCAAAAAGAAAGAAATGAAAAGACGAGTCAGATTTTGGGGAAACGCTGCCTTTGGTGTCAGCGGGCAAAGCACTTGAAGGGGAGCGGTGCCACCTTCATCCCCAGGGAAATTAGAGCCCACGCCCACTTTCACAGGGCATTCCAGGTCTCCTGGCGCAAATATGTGTCAGGCCGCCAGAATCGGCTTCAGAGAATCATCAAAGCGCAGAGGGAATGAGGGGGAGGGGCGGCAGGTAATAAACATGAGTCGGGAATTTAATTGGAGGTCAAATTTTTACTTTTTTTTTTGGTCCCATCTGTCGCGCCACATGTTCACACAGGCCCACTGGGAGGGGTGAGTGGGGGATGGTGGGGGGGTGCAGATGTCAACACGTCCACTGGCCTGACTTTTCCATTTTTAGCCTCACTAGCCGCTCAGACGACCGCCTCCAGGACCAAACGACTTATTATGAGTTGACGCTTTCTGGTTTCCGCTTCACTCACACACACGTTTTAGCTGGGAGACGTGCGGCGAGCACAGGGGCGGGCAACCTTTGTGACTCATGGGCCTCGATGGGTTCGAAGATTTGACAGAGGGGCCGGAGCAGCAGCATATGGATGGAGTGTTTTGGTGACCCACCTCATAGGAGGAGAACATATATCATGGAACATGTTGAAAACATGTTGCTTTAGTAGCTGCGTTTCCACGACACCAAGAATTGCACAAAACCTAAATATGGCAATAAAAAATTTGGTCATGGAAACACCTAAACCTGGAAAAACGCTCTCATGAGGTGGTTTTTCAGACGTATCCATATGGAGGAATATCACAATAGTGTCATGGAAACGATTTTTTGGCATTTACACATCACTGGACATGACGTACAGGGTCATGTGACCAGTTCACTTCAAGTGAAAATGGTGCGTTATGTTTGGACGGAGGAGGAGACGGAATATTTTTTACAAGTAATCAAAAAGAAAAAAAACATTCTTGACAGCAAACAAGCGTAAACAAACAAAAACGTAATTCTCGTACGGTCTCGCCGGCTTCGCCCAATCGCCCTTCCAATCGTTTCCTTTGGGCTCTTTCCCAGATGGATGGTTAACTCTTCCATCTGTCCAAAATAGGATTTCGGAAGTGCTCCATCTAGTGGGTTGTTGCGTGACCTTTAAGAAACGTCGCTCTCCTCCCACTGCAAAGGGCAGAGTGTGTCGTTTGGACTAAGCCGAGGCCTCGCGGGGGGTCGGCTGTTCAGCAGCGGCGGCGGGACAATGTTGCGACATCCTGCCCCGCCGCTCGCTGTTTGTGCACCAACTTCCCACGAATGGAGTCGGGCTAAAGGAACAAAACCTCTCTTTCTTTCTTTTCTTTTCTGTTTCCTTCTTTTCTTTTTTTTCCCCTCCGCCCTCGCATCGCTTGTTGGCAAACTCGCTGTTGTTTTCAAACCTGCGGCTTCAGCGCTGAGGTTCGCTCGTGGATCTTCTTGTCTTAACAAGCTGAATGTTTCAAAGTTGAAGGAAGGAGCCCCGGGGACAAATCTGGACTGGAAAAATTGAATATTGGTTTGGTTGCCAATATTTCAGACTAATGAATACAATAGAGGAGGAGACGTGGAATCGCCTGGATAAATTGGAAATATCACCACTGAAAATCAAATGAAAACGTCTCATTTCAAACTGAGATGTTCTCAACCTAATTTGCCAGCGCCAGACTTTAGTCGTCGCTCCTTTGCCTCAGTTTTGCGCTTGCAAGGCTCCAATATTCAGTTGGCGTTTGGCAAAACAGTCTTTGGCCAAAATGAGACATAAAAAATTCAGTTGAAGCCAAGTTATTAAGCCTTTTGTTTCACTCTAACTGCATCACACTCTATGCTGTCAGCGATGTTACATGAAAAAAAATGGCAAATAGGAGCCGTTAAAATAGACACGTCTTTTCATCTGACAGGGAAATTAAAAGAACTGCAGCACAGGACAAAAAGAATGATGTGTTAATTGCAGCTTATTTGCCCTGAACGTCAACACACACCAAACACGGAGAGGCCTGCCAATTTGTAACTATTTTCATTTAAACTCGGCGAAGCGGAGTGAAAGATACACACGAATGGTCGATGAATATTTTATACATTCGGATTATTACAGCCATCAGTCAGTCAGAGAGGCCACGAGCAGACGTGCGGGTGTTGGGGCTGCGGTGCGTTCAAGGGTTTTGTGCAACAGATTAGCTACCCACCCACCCACCCGGCCCCCACCCAACAAACACATAAATAATTAAATAAAGCAGATTAACAGGAAGTGGTGGAGGGGGGGAAAAAAAATCTCGACTCTCTGATCCAACTGGCCCAGCTGGTCGGCTGAGCGGCTAATTAAAGTGGTGTCTTACGGGCTAACAGGCGTGCTGACTAACCGAGCACACACACACACACACACACAGAAACTGTCTCCATGAGCAAGGAAACACTGTGATGCAGGCAGACGGGTGAGACGTCTATAAATAGTTTTTTCGGGCGGGGGGGGTGGGGGTGGGCGGGGGACACAAAGCAGGGCCAGTGTTCTTGGAAGACACTGACAGAGGTAAAGTGTGACGAATGTCTGGGAGATCGGTTACTTCTCTCTCACACACACACACCCACACCCACACACACACACGTCCGCTTTGATGTTGCGCTGCATCATCGCTGGGCTCTGTCGTATCGCCACATATGGTAATTCACGTCTTGGCAGCGAGCACTTCAAAGATATGTAAACCAGCTTCTCCATGAGCGGCTAATTCCATTTGCCCCCCACCAGTCCAACCTGCAACACACACACACACACAAAGACAGACACACACACGCACGCTGGCCAGGAGAGGGAAAATTCAGAGATTATCGCCGGCTTTATCCGCCGAGGTCAAAGGTTAGAGCGGGACCAAGACAGGAGCATGTGTGCGATTGTAAAAGGAGGGGGGTGGGAGGTCAGCGGTTGGGAGGGGAGGGGAAACAAACAAGGCGCCTCTTTTGTCAGCGTCCTGGTGACGGGCGGCCAGCGGCGGCCAGCGGGGAACACTGGGCCAAATGTTCTCCGGCCAAATGAAATTAATCCAGATTCCAAGCGAGACGCCGCGGCAGGCGGGAAAGGTGAGTGAGTGAGTGGGAAAGACTGCAGAGGGGGAGGCCAAAAAGGGACAACACACACACGGTGCACCGTCGCTCCAATCACTTTTAAAGGAAGCGACCGTCAATTGCAACCGTTTGGCAAATTTGAGAACAAAAAGAACAAAAAAAACACCAATTCGAGTCAATTTGGCAACATTTTCTACTCAGTGACGTCGTTTTGGATTGATTTCTAAGAGTTAGGTTTTAATAATAATAGCATCTGAAGATTCACAGTTGCCGGACCTGCTGCGGCTCCGACAGCGGCGAGGGAGGGTCGGCTGTGGCAGATTAACAGCCACCTGAAAAACTTTAACGTAAATCGAAAACACTCGAGTAAATGAGGACGCAACTAAAGGGAAGGACTGGAGAGTGTAACACTACCAGCATCATGGTGTGTGTGTGTGTGTGTGTGTGTGTGTGTGTGTGTGTGTGTGTGAGAGAGAGAGAGAGAGAGAGAGAGAGAGAGAGAGAGAGTTAACGAGTGTTTAAAGGAAGTGTTTGGAAAATGTGTGTGCGGAGGGGAGGGACATTAACAAGACAGATCACCGTGCGTCAAACTGGATTATTTTGGGATTAAACCTGATTGTTACTTTCACACAGGACAGGAAATATTCTATTTGAGGTAAGAGGAACTTCAATTAAATACTTAAAAATATACACCAGCAGTCAACAGTTCAGACACACCCTATGATTTGAATGTCTTTTCTTTCATACTCATGACTATTGACATTGCAGTTTCTCACTGAAGGCATCAAAACTACGTATGAACACACATGGAATTATGATGGAAACAATAAAAGTGTCAAATAACTCAAACATGTTTTATATTTCAATTCTTCAAAATAGCCACCTTTCATAAAAAGCATATTTAGAGTTATTGAACGTGTTTTTCTTTTGCTGCACAATTATATATATCTTGCTCATATATTTGATGTCTGCAGTATCTATCTGCAGTGTAGAAAGTACTAAAGATAAAGGAAAAACATTGCATTAGATAGCGTGTCCAAACTTTTGACTGGTAGTGTAGCTGTTGGATAATTTAATCTTATCTTTTAAAAAAAAAAAATGCATTTCAAGTTATATGAATGTTCTATATGTATAGATATATTTTTTCAAGAATCTTGTTTTATAGCAAAAAGAATCATCTGTCATGAATACATTTGTATGGTTTTTTTGGCACTTGTTGGCATTATCACTGTCATGTTTTTTTCCTTTCATCAACTATTGATTATTTTCACAGCGACCATCATCATGTCATCCATCATCCATCATCCATCCATCCAAAATAGCTGACGTGTTTCCCAATTAGCCCTCGCTATTCTGGGGCCTTTTCAATCAGTCTGTCTTGACTTTGCTTTTTTGCGCCGACGTCCCGACTGGGCCCCAAACAGACGAGGCCTGATTGATGATGCCGGTTTCCAGTGCTAACGATTTCCTGTAAATGTAGGTTGGCCCGGGCGCACAAACAAAAGGCAGGAATTGATCAGCGGTAAAACAGATGCCTCGCATTCCTGACAGAGACATTCGGCAACCAAAACTGCTGTGTGTGTGTGTGTGTGTGTGTGTGTGTGTGTGTGTGTGTGTGCGACAGTGTATGTCATTGGTCCTGGGCCAGTTTTCACTATCAACAGCAGCTGCTGGTCTCACCAGGGTGTCATACCATGTGTGGGCACACGCACACACACTCACTCTCTCTCACACACACACACACACACACACACACACACACACACACAAGTGATCAATACAGTTTCGCTCTGACACACATTACTTGTCACAAAACAGAGCAACTACAGGGAAATAAACACAATTTGTTGCACACGTAAATTGTGGCCTGTGTGTCTGTTGCCTCTCTCTCTCTCTCTCTCTCTCTCTCTCTCTCTCTCTCTCTCTCTCTCTCATCACAGACATCACTATAACAAGCTTGGACAAGTCAGTGATACTCAACCTGCCAGAGTAAACATGAAAAATTAGGGGAAATGCCGTTCAAATCTCTGTCTCGCTCTCTCTCTCTCACACACACACACACACACACACACACACACACACACACACACACACAGGAGTGGTGACCTTGTGTGTGTGAGCCTGGGCTAGCTAACGTGTCACTTTTAGGACAACATGAGCTAATGGCACGTTAAAAGAACGTGACGAGGGGGAGAAAGAACCGAGCGGGTAAACACCCGAGCACGATGCCGCCCTCCGAGGCACGACCCTCCGGTTCCCCGCCGCCCTGCTCGTCCCCGCCAGCAGCAGCAGCAGCAGCAGCAGCAGCAGCAGCAGCATCCTCCGGCCGCTCCAACCCCCCAACTCACCGATACGAGGTCTGCTTTCGGAACGCCAGCCCTCTCAGCTTCTCCTCCAGCGTCTCCTTCTCCATGTCGGCCAGGCTGCCGCTGAACGTGTCGCTGCAGCAGCCCACGGTAGCCTCGTCCGAGGCGGCTCCGGACTCCGAGTCCCCTCCGCCGCCGACACCACCGCCGCCTCCGTCGGCCCCCAGGGAGGAGAGTCTCCCGGCAAAGCCCTCCTTCGCCGCCGGGCTCCTTCCGTTCTTCGCCTGGGGGTCCATGCTGGCCGCGTCCTCTGGTTCTCGCCCTGCGCTGGACCCCCTATCCCCCGGCCGGCTGCTGAGTGGACACGGATGCCGGCGGTGGGCGGATTACAAGTCGTTCCGGAGGTGGAAGGAGGGCGAGGTGGGTGCGTTTGACGGCGGCGAGACCGCTGTGGTTTCCGGCACTGACCGCTGCTGCGTGCCGTGCCGTGCCGTGCCGTGCCGTGCCCCGGTCCGGCGGCACGCTCAGCCACCTGCACTCACAAACAGACCGAACTGCTGCACTCACGGGGCGACGCGCAGCGACCGGAGGAGGGCTGCGTCAAGTTGACCGTGATGCGTGAGAATTGGAGCGCAGCCCCCTTCAAAATAAAAGGGCGCTCTGCGTCTTATACTCACCCTTTCACTTGAAACCATTTGAAGCAGAAATTCCCTGATGTCAAGTAATGTTTGGGATCTCAGATGAGGTGTTCTACACGACACAGATCTGGTTATTATGTGCGTCTCCCACAATGCTGTATTGTGTGAGATCTTGATTATAGAGACGCTGGGTTGGAGTTTCACCTCCCACATTATGGCCCTTTTTCTTTTCTTTTGCATTTTGAGGGTTCCAAAATCCGTCATTATAATGTGGCAAGCATGGAACTGGTTTTAGAATTTAAATAAAATAGAATTTTCTCTGTCATTTGAGGAGTTTTATTTCAATGTTACACCACATGCCATTTTGTGGATAATTGGGCCTCCTCTCTTATTTCCATCAGCTTGCCTACAAGAGACACTACTTTTACAGTGAATATAGAAGGGATGTTAAGTTAAGGCAACTGGACTTGTTCTTGCCATCTTGAAGACGTTTCGCCTCTCATCAGAAAAGTTAATCAGAGCTTCTTCAGAATTAAAGAAGCCTTTCGTCTTCAAGATCATAAGAACAAGGCCATTTGCCTCAAGTTAATGCCCTCTGCATTATGACCAGGACGACTGTGAACCATTTAACTCTTCCCATCCTTGAGTGTATAGCAAATCAAAAAGTCATCAAGGGGCGATCAAGCATCCTGAAGACATTTTTTTAGCAAGCTTTTATTTTCAAACGGCACAACCGGAAATGGATTGCTTGGTGAACACTGACGCTGTGGGGTTTTTAAAAAAATGCGAAAGCGCGAGCTGCTGTGAAGGCGGTGCACAACAAACAGGCAAACTGCCTCCATCTATCCATCCATCCATCCTTCCATCCATCCATCTGTCCCGTGGGACGGGCAGCGTGGCATGATGGGATATTCCCTCTTCTCCTCCCCTCCTCCCAGCCCCTCCTCCACCCCGTCCTCCTCATCCTCGTTTCTGCAGCATCACAGATAAAAAAAAAAGTAGGGCAGCGGGTGAGCGCTCACGCGCGTTGTCAGCTGCTCAGCAAACGCGTGCTCACGGTGCGCGCGCGCGCACCGTGCCTTGCCCATATGCTCTGTTTAGAGTGTTTGCGCGTGTCAGTCATCAGATGATGATGACGATGTTGGTGGTGATAAAGATGATGGTGATGATGATGATGATGATGATGATGATGATGGTGATAAAGATGATGGTGATGATATTATGATGATGATGATGATGATGATGATGATGGTGATGATGGTGATAAAGATGATGATGATGATGATGGTGATGATGATGATGATCTTTATGATGATGTCAAGGTCACTCTCTCGCTTTGCTCTCTGGAATTCGCTGAGGTCACGTGAATTGAACACCACGTCAACCACATCACTGGAACAGCCTTCTTTCATCTGAAAGATATTGCTCGTCTCTGCCTATCACTCCCTTTTCGCTTTCCGCTGCTGAAGCTCTCATCCGCACCTTCATCACATCCAGACTGCATTACTGCAACAGCATTCTCTATGGCACATCATCCAAAGTCCTCAATAAACTCCAGTACATCCAAAACTCAGCTGCTCGCCTCCTCACCCACACCCGCTCCCGTGACCACATCACCCCTGTCCTTCAGAAGCTCCACTGGCTCCCAGTCCCTCAACGCATCCACTTCAGAGTCCTCGTCCTCACCCACAAAGCCCTCCACAACCAGGCCCCCTGCTACCTCACCACCCTGCTCCACCTCCACACTCCCTCCCGCAGCCTCCGTTCCTCTGATGCCAACCTCCCCTCTCACCACTTAGAACTAAGCACTGGACCTGGGGTGACAGCGCCTTCCCCATAGCTGCCCCCACCCTCTGGAACTTACTGTCCAAACACATTTGTGACTGTACTGACTTACCCACCTTAAAAACACTTCTCAAAACCCACCTCTTCAGAGCTGCTTTTCACATCGGATTAACTGTCCTGTGTTGCCTGTCTTGTCATGGAATACACTTCACCACCTTCTATTTCTTTGTATCGCAAATTTTGATATTGATTTGATTTTATATGTTCTGATTTTTTTTAACTGCTCCGTAAAGTGTCTTTTAGTTTTCTGAAAAGTGCTTTATAAATATAATGTTTTACTATTATTATAATGTTATTATAATCATCCAACAATTCACTGTATAACTACACAATAACATTGATCTATATATCTACGTCTACAGTGTTTTTCCTGGCCTCGGTCGCACCTTGCCTGCTCTTGGATTCTCTCTGATTGTATGAAACGCTTTGAGACGCCTTTGGTTGTGATTTAGCGCCGTACAAATTTTGAAAAATTGATTGATTGTCCAGGCGGGATTTAATTGTGCGAGGTGCTCATTTATTTATTTACTTTTTCGTTTGCTGTGATTTGCTGCCAGCGTGCAACAGCACTTAGCGCCTGACCTTCATTTCACCTGAGATGATGTCAAATGTAAAAAAAAAACAACGTATGTGGGCTGCGGCTATTTTTAAAGTAGCGGGTAAAACACGGCTGCAGTAAATCACACCGGAGGTAGAAAGAGCTTTGGTGCTTGAAGTGAGAAATGATGACATTTGATAGAAACTCAAGCTCCTCAGCAAAATCCAAAACGTGTGTATCTCTGTCTGACGAGTGAAGGCGGTCTGTGAACGGCGCTGGAAACACACTATTTTTCTTTCCGTGAACAGAGCGACAGGGCAACAGGTGACGTGCTTTTGCTACGGAAAATACTTTATTTATGAGCGAAAAGACAGGAAGCCAAAGACAAGAGCGGCTTTACACAGAAAAAAAAGGGCAACATGAAAATGAGCTGTGGAGGAACCCTCACCCTCGGCTGCTACTTTCAGTCTCATTGTAAAAACACTACCCGAAAGTTCTGTACAGATTTTTTTTTTTGATGACCGCTTTGATGCCACTGATCTACAAAGTTTACAAAAATGTGAGATAAAAAAAAATGTTTTCTGTTTTCTGCTGGCTAAACTATAGGCTGATGTGTTAATTTCCCTCAGTGAGTTTCTATTTACAAACACAAACTGGCCTCTCTTCTGCAGAGAAAAAAGAAAAAAACTGTAACACATGAAATATCATGTTTGAACAACATGCTTGAGAAATGGAAAGAAAAAGTGTGACAAAAATGAAATGAAAATTGAAGACTTCAAAAAAAGGAACCGTGTCGTGGAGGCGTCCATAAATTATCAGAGAATACATTTTGGATTGGTTCACACGCCGCAGACACAAACCTTCCCTATTTATTAACAACTAATATTTACAAAAATAGATACTTTGTGTCACTTGCTGGGAAAGATTCTTTGGTCGATGCTGGAAAGGCTGTTGGAGGTGACAGTGACAGAGCTTAAGGTAGAAAAAATTACAGGAAATTATAAAAAAATATAAGGCCACAAAAATATTAGAAGGCAAAGAAAATGCTGTGGTTCTACATGTTTGACATGACACTTTTTTAAAAAAGACATGATTTGGCATTCTGGGAGTTCTAGCACCCTGTGATGCATAAAGACACAGGTTGCAGCCAACGCCGTCTCCACCAGTCAAATATGATGAACTAAATGTTTCAACTACCTTAATTTATACGTTGTTTTTTCCGACTTTGGACAAAGAAAACCCAGAGTCAAACCTTACATGGTTCAATCCAGGGAAGAACAATAGAAACATAACGCACTCTATATTAAAAAAAAAAAAAAGGAGTACAATAAAATTAAACCAAATACAATATGAACACGTGTATCAAAATCTGAATGTGTATATGCATCACTGGAATGGAACACGTTCAAAAGAAAACAACTAAAAAATAATAAAAAAAAAAGATCCACATAGAATAACAAAAGTCTATAAATACAAAGAATCTCCGTCAGTGTCCTGTAAAAAGCCTCACGTCTTCTGTTGTATAAACTCTCCACTGTAATAAATGTAACATAATTCTGTCTCAATGGAATCTTTTCTTTCAATAGGAAAACAAACCGTGTCTGTTTCAAGCCAAGTCTGAAGGCAACAGATACGACCAGAAGTCGACGCATGTGGCAACGATTCAGTGCAACTTTACTTCAGGATTTAAGGCAACCGGTGCCGCGTTAATATGATATCGATACCACGATCATTACCGTCATATATCGTATAAATATATTAGAATTACAGTGTATCTGAGTACGCAGAGATGGCATAAAACACCCAGCAGAGGGAACCGCTGTGCTTGCTTTGCTCCAGGACACTGGACCGTGTCGCCCCCCCCAGTGGGGGGGAGGGCAGGGCGGGGCTACAGGTCACCATGGGATACAGGTGAGGGAGGGGCTGAGGGGCGTGACGGGAACCTCAGGAAGTCTCATTGGCAGTGATGACTTTACTGCTGCTCTCGCTCACCCGCTGCTCCAGAGACCTGCGGAGAGACGGGGGAGAGGGGGTTTTGTTTTTGGTTAGTATATCTTAAGAATTACTTTGATGACTGAGTCTGAAATATGTGACACTCTGGCTAAAATCATCAGCACTCCGATTCCGCTGGACCCAGAACTCTGTCTTTTAGGAAATACTAGGAAGCGTGCTGATATAGCGTTAGCCGTCTCCGGAAAAAGCATCGCATTGACCAGGAAGTCAGATTCCTCCCTCTGTATATGGAAATGGATGGATCAGAAACGATGACCTGTCTACCCTTTGAGAAGATCACATATGTCAGGGGAAATAGATATGACACCTTCTTAAAGATCTGGCAACCTTTTATTGAGTATGTGGAAACATTATCCCTCTCGACTGTGGACTCTCTGTAACCCTTGAACTGGCCCATTGTATAACTGTCCAGGCACAAAATTTCGACAAAGTACAATTGTGATTTGCAGGTGTTTCCACTGAATGGTGCGAAGCGCATCAGCCGTAATTCTCATCAAATCTCGTCCCAGCGAGACCCCACTTTGTCACATTTGTTGTCTTCCATTTTTCATTTCATAAGTCATTTTATTTCTATTATTCATTTAGTTGCTTGTCTTTATTATTTAAGTTACCTGTCTGTGGCAATAAGTTGCTTTTGCATCATGGTAAACTTTAAAATAAAGTATTAAAAAAAAAATTATTTTGTTGACTAAAAAGGAACAAAACTATGCCTTTTAGCATTGCATCTATTAGCAAAGCATAGCACCTATTTGCAATGCTTTGCCCTTCTGTTTACGAATGACGCTAATGACGCTAACAACGCTAATGACGCAATACCATCAAATCAACCTCAATTAAATTCCAACTTCAAAGCTTAGTCAGGCTCTGGTTAAACGTTGGACTGGGACAAAGTGTGAACGGTTTGGAACGACTTTCTTTGAGCCAAACACAGGATTCAGTTGACGGGGGTGAAACAAGTGATCGACCCTTTGGTGCTAAACAAGAGCGGTGACACTCCAGGCAGCCTCCTCAGAGGCCGTGAACGAGCTGAAGAGCTAAAAATGCTGATTTAATTTGTGCACATTCCTCCAGGCAGACAGGCGCCTCCATTTTTGACGGTAGCACCGCTAGCGACAGAAGAACAGTAGCAGTAGCCGATAGCAACACGAGGCTCACCCCCAAAAGCGTCTGCGGCGCGTTCGCCGCTCCGCAGCGCACGTAGCGACCTCGTTAATTGCAGCAGGTAGAATTGTTCAGGCAGGAAGTCAATGATCAGAAAACATGGTGGATCCGGTTGGTTTTCATCATAATATACAATGTGCTGGATTTAGTTTTTCTATGTGCTGTATTTTACTGTGAAAACGTCAACGTGTTCAGCTCGGCTGTCAAATAATGAAGCAGATTTCACTTTAAATGTGAAACTATGATGAACAAAATGCAGGTAAACTTTAAATACCTGCATTTTGTCTGATACCAGCAGTTTGGTTTATTATTATTTTTCTTTTTTTTACACACAGCGATACTTGAGACACAGTTGGGACGGGCAAAAGAGTTTTGTTTCACTGTTTTCTTCTTTAAATACACGCCAAACTACCTCCTGGGTTGTCGCGGCATCTTGGAAGATTGCGCAACATCCACGATAGACGCCGCCGCTCGAAAAACCTGTTTGGTGTGAGAGGGTTTTGGTGTAAGTTGGTGTTACCTGTGCAGGTCGAGCAGCAGGTGATTGGACGTCTGCGTGCCGTTGCTCTTATTCCTGAAAGGCGGATGCGTCTCCACCCTGCTGGGCTCCGCCCCCTGCTGCTGCTGCTGCTGCTGCTGCTGCTGCTCCGAGCGTCGCCATGCCGCCATCACCACGGCCGGCGTGTCCTCCATCTGCTCGGGGTACTCGCCGCCGAGGCCCAGGAGGTGCTGCGGCTCGTCCTCGAAGGTGGACAGCAGGCTCCTCGACTTGACTGCAAACAAAACAAAATTGAAGAAAAAAGAGGGGTGATTTCAAGACTTGCAAAACTGCATCTATCAAAATGTGGAGTAATGTGGGTTTAATTGTGTATATATGTATCCATTTGTGCACTTTATACAGATATATAGCCTGTTTTTCCAGCACAGCGTTTAATTGGTTGGGATTGAGGTGACTGAGATGAAAGTTGCATTGATTGTGTTTTCCTTTGTTCTATTTTTATCTGCTTTATAACGTTGTTCATACTTTTTCTTTGCTTTTGATGCACTATTGAATTTTTGAACTTTGATTCACGTTTATTGTGTATGTAAAATTCTTGGGGCGGAACCCAGGAAGAGTAATTGCAGCTCTGCTGCAGCTCATGGGGATCCTAATAAATAAATAACAAACACACAAACACACACACACACACACACACACACACACACACACACACACACACACACACACACACACACACACACACTCCATCAAATTGCAGCATCACGTGTTGCTTCCTGTCTTTGTTCTAAAAGTCTGTGTGTGGGCCGGAGGAGACAGGAAACTGAATGAATAGTTAATAAAATTACATATTTTTTCTAACGTTCTGTGCATGCGTGTGTGTGTGTGTTGGTGTGTTGGTGTGTGTGGAGAGGATACGGTGAAAGGTCAGCCCCTCTCATCAGCCTCTGGAGCCGTTAGCGCGGCGCCGTAGGTGGAATGTGATTATCGACGATGATCCGATGGACCTGCAGCAGGTTTTACTTTTTTTTCCATTTTGGAGACTCGTACGCGGCGCTAATGAGTCACTAAAGCAGAGATCAGAAGCAGCAGCAGTAGCAGTAGCGGCCACGCTGTGTTCCACTCGGCCGACAGTGAGTGTATCTGCGTGAGTGTGTGTGTGTATTTGTGTGTCAGAATAATGAAGGCAAAGTGAAAAGAATGGGGACGGAATAAAACCAATTGTCAGAAGTGAAAGGGAGGCGCAGTGTGATGAGGCAGTATCCTTCGCCTCGCATCATCACCGCTTCAGTCTTTACAAATGTTCCGAAATCAGCCTAATCCAGCCACACTGTGTCCATTGTTCAGTTATTCAATGCTTATGATGTTGGACGGTTTCTGAACTCACTTCCTGTTACCAGGCAGCTACTGAAATACATGTCAGACTCTCCAGCTGATTAGCTGCAAGTCGCTAACTGTGTCAGACTCATTAATTATTATTAGTAATTATCAGTAAAGGAAAACCCTGATTACTAATATTAATAGTAAAAAAAACAAAAAAAACAGATAATAGTTCTTTGTCATTCCATCGTTGGGCCACTAGGTGACATTTGCTACAGCATTTTAAGTCCTCTCTGCGTGTCTACGTGTGTGTGTGTGTGTGTGTGCGTGCGTGCGTGTGTGTCACCTGTGGCTGCGTAGTACTCTCTGACATCCGCCTGTTTGGAGACGAGGTCCGTCTGTCCGACGGTGGAGGACGGAGACAGAGTGGCGGGACAGAAACCGCCCAAAAACAGAGCGAAGCACAACACGACCACCTGTATAGAGAGAGAGAGAGAGAGAGAGAGAGAGAGAGAGAGAGAGTGAGAGAGAGAGAGGGAGGGACAGAGAGTGAGAGAGAAGAGATAAATACATTATGAATCAGTGCTAATGAACGATGGAAGCAGATGCTCCCAATTCAATATTTTAATCAATGTGTCATTATGCACAAGCATCCAGATACACACACACACACACACACACACACCACCTACACATCTAAAAAACACAAACACACACGCACCATGAGGCATGATGACGTCTGGGTGCCGGCCATCCTGCACGACTTGGAGACTTTTCCTGCAACCAGAGCCTGCAGAGACTGCAGCTGCTGCAGCAGAGACCTGTGGATGGAGACACACACACACACACACAAACAAGTCAGAAAATGTGCACGAGCCAGATGGAAAAAAAAAAAAAAAACTCAATCGCAGCCACCGTTTTGTCTGAGTGGCTTTAATTTGATGTCGCCGACACAACATCCAGGAACACTGATTTGTGTGAGATCACTGATGTGATTAATATACAGACGGTGAAAACTGTTTTCAAACTAGAAGGAGAGAAGCAAACTGAGCAGCATCCGCGCGCACACACACACACACACACACACACACACACACACACACACACACACACACTTAAATATAAGCGCTTCACTGAATCTCCAACAGTGACGGTGACTCAACTGAGAGGGAAAACAGGGCTCCAAACAGCTGTGTCGCACTAACCACTCAAACACACAGACACACACACACACACGATTCATCCAGGCGTAAGCAGAGCAAACACACCGCAGTCCATCTGAAGCCGCCTCAGCGATTTTACATGAAAATAGCCTCATGATTATTCACGGCTGGGGAGAAGAAAAAAACACAAAACTGCAGCAGAGCTCAGCTACAGGGGGCCGTTTGATTCGCTCGCATTTGCAAGTCATGAAAAGTGGCCCGCCCCTCTCCCCCACCCCTCACCCCACCTGTGACGTCTGCAAACACACAAACAAACAAACATCTTCCCCAAAGGTCCGGACGACCTGTAGACTGACACTAGCTGCGCTTCCATGACAGTTTTTCGCAAAATAAAAGCGATATTTCGAAAATTTGGATTGTTGAATTGAATGGTGTGAAGGGCATCAGCCGTAATTTTCGTCAAATCTCGTCCAGTCCGCTGACGTGTAAATGCCAAAAAAGTGTTTCCATGACACTTTTGCGATATACTGTACCTCTATATGGATACGTCTGAAAAACCACCTCATGAGAGCGTCACAACCTTTCAGCCATACTTGAGAGGTTTTTCCTAGTTGAGGTGTTCCCATGACCAGTTTTTTATTGCCATATTTAGGTCTTGTGCAATTCTAGGGGTCATGGAAATGCAGCAAGTAACAGGTTGTGCAGAAAAACATGACAAATCTTTCAAGTCTCTCTCTCTCTCTCTCTCCTCTCTCTCTCTCTCTCTCTCTCTCTCTCTCTCTCTCTCTCTCTCACACGCACGCAGAGGTGCCATGTCCTTACTTGTTGTTGCACTCCAGATTTTCCACCTTCCTGCGCAGCTCACTGTTTTCGTTGGAGCATGTCTCCACCCTGTGGCCGGACACAGGAACCGCACGTTAGTCAACGACAAGCGGCAGCTTTGCAGCGCGCTAGTGACGTCACTGAGAGGCCCCGAGGCTGTTGT
Organism: Thamnaconus septentrionalis; assembly: GCA_009823395.1. Lineage (NCBI taxonomy): Eukaryota > Metazoa > Chordata > Actinopteri > Tetraodontiformes > Monacanthidae > Thamnaconus > Thamnaconus septentrionalis. The sequence continues at coordinate 27,419,148 of CM020502.1, read as the reverse complement.
TTCTTCGCTTTGGCTGTTTCTACGGGTTGCACTTAAATGTTTGTTTTTTTTGGCAGAAGTGAATTTGCATTGATCAGCCTCCTGATCCAGGACGACTTACTTCTTCTCCAGCGTGTCCATGTACTCCTTCTTCTTCCTGCGGCTCTCCTGAGCTGAAATCTACCACACACACACACACACACACACACACACGCACACACACACACACACGCACACGCACACACACAAACAAACAAAAGGACTTAGAACAGCATCCTGTCGAGGTTTGTGCATCTTTCACAATTAAATAACAGCCTTTCCCAAAAAAAACCCTAACACCCCTCTGTTAACCCTCTGTTTGCACCCCACCCCCTCTCACCCCAAACACACACACACACACACCTTGTTTTTGATCTTCCTGCGGATCTTCTTCAGCGCCTTCTCCTCAGCTTTGGTCAGCGGCAGTTTGGTGGGCACCGGGTAGCCCTCGGCCACCAGCGTGCGGCGCTCTTCCTCGGTCAGGATGAGCGGGCCGGAACCCTGCAGTTTCTGCGGCGACACAGAACAGTCTGCGTTACTCGAGCTGAAGGCCAATGAGAAGAGCCGTGAGGGGACGGAAGGCTGGGGGAGGGGGCGAGCGGAGAGACTTTGGCCTCACGTGTGGCGCGGTGAGCAGGGGCGAGTTGGACAGGCAGGAGGCGGCGCGCGGCGACACCTTCAGGCTGGCGCCGGGGGCGGGGCTGGTGGGGGAGGTGGGGCAGGACAGGCCGGGCGGGGCGTGGGGGGGGCTCTGGCTGCCCTCCGAGTCGCTGCCGTGCGAGCTGGGAGGAGTCGGCGGCATCTGCAGCGGCTCCAGACCTGCAGAGAGACGAGAAGTTAGTGGCTCTGCTGCAGAGTTTTCAATTGAAATCGTACGGAGGAAGCCAAAATAATGTTCACACACAGCGGGAGAAGAAACACTTGCATGAATATATGATTTGTGTCAGTGCTTCTAACAGCCCGGGGTCTCCTGGGACCTTTCTGTGTGGAGTGAGAGGCTCCAGCAGACGTTATTTTGGCTGACTTTGTATATCGAGAACCAGGTTCAACAAATAAATCTGTATGAGGTGCTTTATGGATGGGATGGGATACTGAGGTGGGAGGCTTTGCGGCCAGCAGGGGGCACCACATTACCGACAAGGAGTGTCGGCAGGAGTGTGAACTCTGACCTTTGGGCGACAGGTTGAGGAACTGGTCGACTTCGTGAGGCTCCAGTTTGATCTGCGGGATGATGTTCTCCTCCTTCACCTGCAGGGGGCGGAGCATATCAGGAGGGGGCAGGGTTCAAAATATATTGTAGGAGCCATTTAGTATTTATTTTATTTACTTATATTTTTTGTTTCCCTTTCAGTCAAGTCGTCACTTTCGTGACACCTGCTGGCAATTTTCTGGTATTACATAAAATGTTCTAACGCACCTGTGCAAACTCGATAGCAGACAAAGGCCAGGTTGGAATTTGTTGAAGCAGTGAATATTGGAATTTTCGGTTTTCAATTTGTTTTGTCTTTTGAAATTTTCAAATGCCTTAAAAGAAGCCATTACATGTATAGAAGGGAGACGGGGCCCACCTTGACTGCTCTGCTGGGACTGCGGCTGCTGGCTGGGCTCTCAGCAGGGGTGGCGCCGGCGGTGGGGGTGGTGGCGATGGGGGCGGGGCCCTCGGGGGCCTGCTGGGGCCCCAGCGGCAGCGTCAGCGACAGCGTGGGGAGGAGGGCGGGGCTCTCGCACAGCAGGGAGTCCATGGCCTCGTCCTGCTCCACCTGCCAGTCGGCAGAGTCGCCGTCAGACTCGCCTGCCGGGGAGCCAATCAGAGCGTCAGAGCGGGTCACACAAGGTTGGATGGACTTCAAACATCAGGCTCATTTCTGGCTCAAACACTGAATATTAAGAACAGTTCATTTCATTCCTACATGTATTTGTATTGATGGCTTATTTTTCCGGTGAAATTTGAATCAGCCCTCAACAAAGGTGGACTGAGAAGATTGGCATCTTAACACTGGTGCACTTTAATAGGATGTGAGCAACACTGGTGTGTTGTTGGTCTGTTGGCAGTCAGCTTTTTGCTGCTTTAGTTTGTTTGGTTGACTGTACATTTGATAAATTGAGAACCTGCCAAGGGACAAAGCCAAGTGGCTGTAGTTTTATTTAAAAAAAAAAAAAAGATTAATTCAATTAAAATTCAAATGTAAATGTAGATACTTTAGCAGCGTCAAGGTCATCGAGCACTAATCAGAGTGGCAGCAAGTCTGTGGAACTCCTGTTTGTTGGATTCAATCCATCCATCCATCCATCTATCCATCAATCTATCTATCATGCATCTGTTCATCTATAAAACAAAAAAAATCATGCAATGTCTTTCCCTCCAGCTGTTTTTCGTGTCATTTTTGGTGCAAACTGAAGCATAACCATCAGATTTGTGTGATTTTTTTTTTTTTGTCTGCACCTCTGAGCATCCAGCATCGACCCCGCCAACCCCACCCCCGCCCGCTCTCACCTGCGTCGCTGCCCTGATCGCCGGCCAGGTGCGACAGCGGCGACTGCGGCCGGCTGTCGCCGCACAGCGAGTAGCTGTGCTCGGCCGTGATGTGCGGCGGCAGCGGCGAGCACGGGGACAGCTCGCCGCCGCCGCAACCGCCACAGCCGCCCTCCTCCACCTCCATGGCCTGCTCGCCGTCAGCGCGGCCCGCCGACAGGAAGGGGTCGCTGAGCAGCTGGCCCAGCAAGGCATCCTGGGAGAGGTCGTCCAGGAGCTCCGAGAAGTGCTGCAGGGAGAGAGAGGGGAGAGGGGGCGGGGTCAGGAGCAGGAGAGACAGTGCAATTAGAGTGACTGGCGGCGCCGGCGGCGAGGTTTCTACCCTTTAATTGGCGCCGTCCCTTCAATTTCCCTCCACTTTTCCCCCTTTATGATTGAGACTGAAGACGCCCATTAAACACACACACACACACACACAGACTGGCACACACACACACACACACACACCACCTGACCCCACCCCCCTCCACACACATTCCTGCGTTCCTCTCTCCTCTCTCTCTATCTCTCCACAAGCTGTTCGCTCGCTCGCCGTCCAGGTGTTGCAGCTGCCAGTCGCACCATCCAAGAACTTTTTAACTTCTTCTCCCAGCATTTTGTTTAAAGGAGCTACAGACACGGCGGTCGCTCACGAATACTGGTGCCGCTGGTGTTCTGCCCTTGATAAACATTATTATTTAAACAGCTATTTGTCCTGATTTTGACGGTTGTTTTTCAGCTCTTTTTCCGCTGTGATAATTGCCATCATCAATCAAGATCTATTCAGTGCCTGATTTTTAAAAAAAAAACCTTGCTGCTTTTTGGCAAACTAGAAAATGTGGCTCTTGAAAAAAATCTAACTGTAAGAACGGAGACATTGATTGAGTATTAAAAACTGACATCTCAGGGAGAAATAACTGAGAAAAAAAGGTTTTATTAAATTAAAATAACATGTTGAGGCAAATGCAGCGTAACCTTATATGAATGAGAAAAAAACAAAACAACAAAATACAACTAAACGTGATCTACTTCATCATTTTGAAATATTGCAATCAAAAATGTAAGGGGGAAAATATGTTTGTGTAAAAACTTGAGCTCAACTCTTGGCATTAAAGCATGTCCAGTCTGCCTTGAACGAGCCGATACGTCCTGTTGCCACGGCAACCGAGGAGTCCAGAGTCGTGACATCACCCGTGTCCAAACACAGTGGAAATAATCACTTCTGATCGCAGTCACACGGAAAACTCAAGAGAAGCTCAGCGGAATTCATTTCTAGCCATTTGAACCTTTGAAAAAAAAAAAAAATATATATATATATGTATATTATGGGATGTCACAGCTGGAGGGATGTCACATGAGGCAGCGGCGTGGACGAGGATTGGCTGCTCGGACGGCCGACATGTGGCTCCAATTAGGGAGCAAACTGGACTCTGGCCGTTTTCCCTGCACCCACGCGCGCGCACACACACACACACAAACTGAAGCGACCTCCTCTCCTCTCCTCTCCGCCAGCTGCTGCCCTAAAAGGCCCTGCCGGTGCTGATGATGGTTCCAGGACCTCGGCGCACGGCGAGCACACCGGCAGCGCGCCGTGAATCTGCTGCCGAGGACGGAAACGTAAATATTGACCCGTTCACGCGCCGCTGCTTTTATCTCTCAGGGCTGACGGCGAGCAGGTCACACGCATGACGACCGGGCCCACGCGCACGTGCCAGACGACGAGGCCGTCGCCTGCGTCTCTGCTCGAACACGAATCGTCTTCAGGCTTCTGTTAGAAAAACGTGTTGCAACGAGTGAGAACTCTTCCCCCCTCCATGGGTAGAAAAGTCCCATTCGTTGTTTAAAGATTTAATCACATCCTCCTGGCTGTGTTTACTTTGTTAGTTTAAATAAAGTGGTAGTCTGTCCATTAGCCTTGTAGTTTACGATGAAAATAGGGCTAAATCTGGAAGCAGATATGGAGACGCTGAAGCCGTGGACTCAGTTCGATGCCTTTAATGTCGCTTATCTTTTGGGGCTATTCCATTTTCTCCACTGAGCCAAAAAAAAAAAAAAATGAGTAGGAAGCTAAAAGAGGGTGTCAGTTGTCTGGTAGTTGGTGGAGGAAGAGGAGGAGGAAGGTAATTACATGTCTTGGCAGAAGCCGAGCGTTCTCGGTTGGTGAAAACACAGTTTACAGAAGAAGTCGCAGCGACCCACTTCGCCCTGTGATTGAGCCGACGCACAAGCGGGAAGCATCTCCAGTCTAAACACGAGGAGGAGCCGCTAAGAAAGGAGGACACTAGGGGGATGAAGGCCCAGGTTGTTGGGGGATGTGGGACCCGCCCACACTCAACCAGAACCGCAAAAAAAAATTGACAAAAACTGCACACACCCCTGACGACTCACTGGCGCTCTGTCATTTCCACAGAGCCACTGTGTGGTCGCGGCCCGGCACGACTGTGTGGAAGGAGGGAAAAACGGGGAGATGCGGGGCAGTAGGTCGGCCTACAGGGTCACCACACACACACACACGCGCACACATATACACACACGCACACATACATACACACACACAGGCCTCTTTGTCTTTGCAGGCCAACAGTAGTGGAGTGTTATTTCGGGCCAACACTGTAACTCGACACCCTCCAGCTGGAAAATGTGGCGTTGCGACGCCCTGATGGGAAAAACTGGGGAGTTGAACTGGAAACAGCCGGGGCCGCAGTGGGAGCGCTGGGCTGGGCCAGCCGGGGCAGAGGCAGCGTCCTCCTGGTAGCGTTCACCCCGGAAAAACACACAAACTATCAGCGTGTGGAGCTAATAAGCGGTCCAGTTATTGTTAGCACAGAGCGCTAAAAGATGACCTCCGAACATACCAGACATGTGTATGAAATGTGGCTTAAAAGGTACGTTAATACACTGAATATGGGAATGCAGTCAAATAAAAACTTTTTGGAAAGAAGTGAAAAACTTAATTGAAAAGATCACAATGGTTTTATGTCTGGATAAACATAAGTTTGGTAAAGCAGAAAGCACTTTTGTTGGTTTCAGTTCATTGATAGCAAAAAGATGTATAGCTTTAAATTGGAAAAATATGAATGGACCTGGCGTCTCCCAATGGTTCAAACAGATGTTGTCTGGCTTACCTTTGGAAAGAATAACACATATACATAAGCCAAGGCAACAAGAATTCAAAAAGATTTGGGGGCCCTTTTGACTTTATTAAGGACTTTGATATTTCTGAGGTCTAATTTTTGAATCCCTTGCTGCCATGTACTGTATCTACAGATAAATACCTTCTACACTCCAAAAGAGAAGCTATGTTCTTGAAAGGCCTGTTATTGTTATTGCTTTTCTTTCTATATTTGTTTTCTATATTTGTACAAAACGTGATACTGAACTGCTTTGTAAGTACAAGTATAATTTAAAATTGTATCACTTTGAAAAAAAAAAAACATAATAAAATGTTGATGGGAAAAAACAAAAAAAAGATCAGCTCCGCCTAACTCACGAGACGATCCCTGGCCGACCAATCAGGGCGCGGATCCGGGACTCCGGGTTGATAAGAACCAATAAACACGCAAACTTGCCAAACTGGTCGAGTCGTTTCCTCGGGGGGACAAAAACGAGCTTGCTCGTTAATGACGAGCAGTAAAGCGGCAGCACAGCTGGGCTGGACGCTGGTTAGCGGCTAAGTAAGTGGGGACCATTGGTGGGAGTGTCACCCCCTGCTCTCTCATCCCTCCGTTAAAAAAAAAAAGCGTCCGTCTGTTTTAACCCTTAATGGCCAAATTTCCGAGACGGCCGGAAAAGTCTGATGACATAACGGCAACGCCAACCCAACACACACACACACACACAAAGAAGAAAAAAAACAATGAAAGGGAAAAGCAGATGTCAAATAAAGGAGGTGGAAAGGCCCAGAGGTCATCTTCCTGGTGTGTGTGTGTGTGTGTGTGTGTGTGTGTGTGTACGCGCATGTGTGTGTGTGTGTACCTTGCCCTCGTCTCATCTGTGTGTACTTTTTGCTAATTAGCTGCTTCAGTGTTTTTGCATGAGACACACATCAACCAGCGTGTACACTGCTAGTCAAAAGCTTTTATACACACCTGCTTCTTCTTTATCTTGACTACTTTCTACACTGTAGATACACATTGAAGACATCAAATATATGACCAAGATATGTGGATTCACGTGGCAAAAGAAAAAAAAGTTAAATACAGAAATATGTTATGTTCTATGTATTTTACATGAAGGCTGGCTATTCTAGACCATCTAAAATATTAAACTAGTTAGAGTTATTTCACACTTTTTTTGTTGAATACATATTCAGTATGTGTTCATTCATAGTTTTGATGCCTTGAGTGACAATCTACAATGTAAATAGTCATGAAAATGGAAGAAAAGCTATTAAATCAGAAGTATGTGGCCAAACTTTTGACTGGTATGGTAGTGGTATTGTATGTGTGCGCAAACACACACACACACACACACGGATTTTGGTGCTTTGCGACTCACTAACTCGTCTGACTCAGGACTTGAGAACTTGGAACTTCGGCACTTATCTGGGCACCGATTGGACACGTGCTGCTGACTTGTGATAAAGTCCCAGCAGATATCGGAGTCGCCGCTTTATCTCCCTGACAAATTGCACCGCTCTTAATTTCTTTATCGGCCGATTCCCCCGAGGACCTTTCGAAGGGAGACCCGGCCTTCGGAGAACAACGACCGGAGGCCGAAGTCTTGCCCCACCTTGGAGCTGCTGGGAAAGTCATCAAACGGAAGATCGGCCAAGATTTCACCCCAGAGAAGAAAAACAAACGTCTCTGCCTCCTTGATGGGTCGTAAATATCGACACCAGAACATTTTAAAAAATATGTGTGTTACGTCGACGAGTCTAACAAAAGCTGGAGACTCGGATGTCTTTTGTCTGCAGGGCTGGGAGGGAAGATGTTTATCATTCCTGCTTCACTCTCACTTTACCCCCGCGGCCTTTGGATCCAGATTCCCCGTCGTCCCGGTTCACCGGAGCGCTTTCCCACGTTCTGACCTTGCCGGAGACATTCTCAGGATGCCTCCAGCGGGGGGGATCCGCCCACCGGGACCTCGGCCCGCCGCCATGGCAGCGTCTCAATGTGGAGATTCCCACAACTGCCGGAATCCCAACGACGTGCGCGCATCGTCTCGGGGACATGTGTCGGAACTGCAGAGGAACCAGTAGGAACCACTGGGAAGCAGTAGGAACCGGTTGGCCTCCTGCCCCAGATAACTCAACAACATGTCAATAAGTCCACTTAGTCTCGAGAGTCACTGATATGAACTCTGGACAGGAAGTGAAGACGTAGAAAGGCCCAATCCCATCAGGGGTTTTTGTCATTGTTTTCTGTATTTGCAACCAAAAGGAGGAACGTTATTCTCGTAAAATCTCGTATTGCGAGAATTCTCGTAATTCTTGCGGGACGTAACTCTCGTTCTCGTTTTTTTTGTTTACGTTTGTTTGCTGTCAAGAATGGTTGTTTAATTTTTCTCTTTGATTACTTGTAAAAAACATTCCGACTCCTCCCCCGTCCAAATATAGCGCACAATTTTCACTTGAAGTGAACTGGTCACGTGACCACCATACGTCACGTCCGCTGACGTGTAAATACCAAAAGTGTTTCCATGACACTTTTGCGATATTCTTGCGACTTTTAGCCATATTTGAGAGGTTTTTCCAAGTTGAGGTGTTTCCATGACCAGTTTTTATTTCCATATTTAGGTTTTGCGCAATTCTAAGGGTCATGGAAACTCAAACAGTGTCATCATACCCATGTATATATGCATAATTCAGTCATCTAGCTCTTCAATATTTGCCATATTTAGCCAAAACAAATGAAAGTGTTTCTGCAGGCGATTGTTTTGAGTCAGACACAACACAAATAGTCGACTCAAGAGTCAACTGGACCGTTTTTCAACCGTTGGTGCAGTCTGGGTCTTATCGCCACAACTGGAGCATAGCGCCGAGGACCTCCAAGTCTGGGCTTGAGTCGCTGCGGCACACACACACACACTGCTGCCCACACTGTCTGACATGTGCACTCACACACACACACCACCAACAGACGGTGACATCACTCCTTCCATACAGTCACATCCACCCAAGAGTGCTGAAGGCGGTCCAGGCTGACTCTGCTGCTCAGGAATGACCCAGTTCCAGAACCTGTGTACCGTCAGCCCGACCCACATCCTCGAGCTCCACACCAGGCTGGAGGATTTTCATTCTGGGTCGGGGACGTTGGGCTGAGGCTTCAGGAGGGAGGCGGGGGGCCGAGAAGCAGCGAGAAGGCGAGTTTGAGCTGATAATCGACAAACATTGAAAGAAAGTCCAGACTGAGGAGTTCCAGAAAAAAACAAAACAAAACATGGCAGTGGTGGATGAAAGGTGGAGGAAGGGCGGAGGAAGGGCGGATGACACTGGGTCACTGGGTGTAAACAACAGGAAGTGTGAGGGAACAACAGGAGGTCGGCCCAGTGTTTGAGGCTCCGCCTACAGCCAAGGATCAGGGGACTCTCGGCTAAACAAGAGCAGCGGCATCCGTTACCCATTCCCAAATACTCACTTCCTGTTTGGTGGCCTGGTGATCCCATCAGTGTGTCAGGCCGCAGTCGGAGGAGGTGCGAGTGTGACGCCCCAGCGGCAGTGATTGACATCGGCGGTAAACATATTCAAAAGTTTTTTTCTTAGGGAGGGATCACTGTCCTAACGTTAGAGCTGCCAGGAGTGCACGGGTCTATCTGTGTGTGTGTGTGTGTGTGTGTGTGTGTGTGTGAGAGAGAGAGGGAGAGACATAGAGATAGAGATAGAGAGTGATGGTGTTTTGAATTAAACCAAGGCAATGAGCAAAACGGAAAAAAACTAAACCCTCCGACCCTCAGACCTCCTGCTGGAGCAATAAACCCCCTCCAGGAGGTCACAAACATGCAAACACACACACACACACACACACACACACACACACACACACACACACACACACACACACACACTGACCCAGACTTTCCAGTGCTGCTCCGTCACACTGACCTCCTGGTTGCACAACAATTCCACCTTCACCTAAACTGTTTTTTTATGGTGAAAATGAGTCAGTGACTCAGCGATTCACTGAGTCACTCGTCTGCAGGGAGTCTCCTTCACCATCAGATCCACTGGTGGTATAAAATCTCGACAAAGCGACAAAAAAATCTTTTAATGTGTTTTTTTTTTAGCTCGTGATCAGCTGAACATGAATTTTGACGACTCGACTTCAAACTGTCGCCTCACTTCCTGTCCACAAACACAGCTGGCACATGTTTTCGTCCAGCACAAGCACAGCTGTCTCCAGACGGCCCTCGCCTGAGTGTGTGTGTGTGAGAGAGTGAGAGTGTGTGTGTCCTCACTATAAACTGGGTCAACAAACACATTTTTTTTTTATCCTGGGCTGTAAGACTGACTGGTCACCGTGTGCCTCTGACACACACACACACACACACACACACACACACACACACACACACACACACACACACACACACACACACACACACACACACACACACACACACACACACACACACACACACACACACACACACACACACACACACACTCTGGTGGCCATGAACTGCATCACGTTACACCTGCTTTCTCTTCTATTTTCTGGGCTTTTCTTCCATTTTCTTCTCACTGTAACTCAGCAGGTGTCACCTACAGGTGGCTTTCAGGCCGCTGCCACCTTGACCTGAGATTCAAACCTCGCTCACGCTGGACTCGAAGGCCCCAAGCAGCAGCAGCAGCAGCAGCAGCAGCAGCAGCAGCAGCTGACATCTGGTTCTCGGCTTCGGTGGGAAACAATTTGTGGATTGCAGAGCTGTGAGTCACAGAGATTTATCATTATTTATTATTAAATGTATTATCATGTGCGCAGGCATCAGAAAGCCAGGCGTATCTCTCAGTATCTCTCACTCTCCCAAGACTGAGAGGCATCAGGTTATACGACACTGGTGCCAGAATTCTTCGTCCCCTCTGCTGTTTTTTGTACCAACTCAAATGGCTGAGAATAATAACAAAGCCCCGCCAAAATAAAAGTCCCTGGTCCTGTGGAAAGACAAGCAAATGATGTCATTTTTTTGTTGAAGCGTTCTAGTCAAGACAGCACCAACCGAGACCAAGACATTATCAAGACTAGAGAGTATCGAGATCGAGACCAGACCAAGACTTTATATATCCGAAAAATAACAAGAGAACAGAAAAAACGACCAGTATCTTTTTTGAATTCAAGTTGGCTTCTAAATCGAACAGCAAACGTCTCTTTTCAGCAAGTTATCTTTAACATTTTGCAGCTTTGCCAACTATTTTGAACCATTTTCAGAAAAATATTTTGCTTCATAAAATTAAAAAATAAATGAACTAGCAATAAGGGGGCAGGATGTCACTCTGGGTATCACAAACAGAGTGTAAAACGGCAGCAGCTGGATTCTTTTCCGTTATTATCTTGTCATTGCAGTGTTGGCTGAGTCTTGACCGGTCTGGATCAAAAACCTGGAATCCACCCAGTCCGAGACCAAGACAAGACCCAGTCAAAATGCCTCCGAGTCCGAGACGAGAGACTGAGACCCTTAAAAAGTCGTCTTGAGACCAAAACCAATCTCGAGCACTACCACACTTATTGTGTATGTATATAATCCCAGGAGAAGTCAAACTTCATGCACTCGAGCAGAAGCTGATCTCTTGTTGACATGCGTTTACTTCCTGTGCGACAACGCCTGATCTGGACCTGCAGAGATCCCTTGAAGGTTCAGATCCTGGAGATCTGAGTCCTTCGATGCACCTCCAGGGCAGAAAACCGGGGGGGTCAATGCTGGCGTTCCTGAGCGGGGGAGGGGCTCCAACTTCCGCAGAGGACTAGCGCACTCGTCTGGAGACTTGCCTGGACGTGTTGCAGGTTTCAGCTCCTCCACCCGGTATTTGGCCAAGCTCAAGCACGCTGGGCCCCGTGGGGCCACACGCACACAGTGAGCGCACACAGCGAAGGTCGCGTGGATGAACGGATGAATGGAGCCGTTCACGGCTGCGGGAGGGAGAAGGGTGCCTGTCAAGGAGAAGGAACCCTGGAACCATCCAGACTTCAGCAGTACGAGTACAAACAGGTTGCAAAGGGCAAGAAAAGCATCAGTGGAATTTATTCCAAATCCGATATTCTTTCCGAAGCGCTGCTGCAAATTACCAGACTGACGCAACACATTTTTGTTCCCAACGTGGTCCAAATCTGGGCCTCACATCGGACATTTCATCTCACGTCTACCTTTTGCGTGAAAAGGCCCAAAAGGCAAAAGTAACAGGCGTTTTTTAACAGGAGGTGGCCGACCGGTTGGAACCAGGAAGTGACTCGACCCCACTGGAGGCAAACTGCAGCGACGCCATCAGCAGAAAGATCAAAGTCAGGCCCCTCGCTGCTTCACCAGCTCTTTACAGGCTTTTAATACTTTGGACTTAACGACGGGGCGGCAGCTCTTAACGCCGAGCCGCAAATTCACCTCAACAATGTGTACCAGCGACTTTCCTTTCTAACCCAAAAAAAGCCAGAAGAAGCGGTCAGTGTAACCAGGCTGCTGCTGCTGCTGCTGTATAAAAAAAACTTGCTCCCAGGCACATTTTAGGGCGGGGATATTGAACCCACGCCCTGCTAACCACACACTGGAGCTCACACACACAGCCAGTTCAGAGGCTGCAGGAGGAGGAGGAGGAGGTGCAGACAGAGAAGGTAAATTTAGATTCTCCACACAGCAGCCAGGCTCCTGTGGATTTCCCATAATGATCCCTCACACTGATTACTAGCTTCACGTCGGCCTCCGAGGCCTCCGAGGCTGCAGGCTTTCAGCGTTGCGGCAATGTTGCATCAGATGTAAAGCAAAAAAAAAAAAAAAAAGACACGACGAGAACAATGTGTCCTCGTCCATGTGGAGGCCATCAGTCTGGAGACCTTCAGCCAAATCAGTCCCATCGCGGACGCCAAGTATTTGATGGCAAGCAGCAGGAGACACGGCTGGATCACCACGTCAACAGCAGGAGCGGCTGACTCGACTGACGAGCTGCAATTATGATGAAACACACACAATTTAAACGAGGCTGCAGGATAATTTAAGATAATACAAATAATAATAATAATAAAAAAGCCTCCCTGCAGGTGACTGGCAGACCGACCTGCAGATCCAGCACCACGCCTGCAGGGAAAACACTGCGACTCTGCAATCATCAGCGTTATTAGCATTAGCATTAGCACGCCCAGGTGTATCACCTCAGACTCGGCTGGGCGACTTTTCAACAGCGCAAACTGCTGGAAGGTGAAGAAGTGGAAGCAGCGCCTGAACTCTGACCTGCAGCGGCAGCAGGGAATCTTATCGATAGCAAGGCGACAGGAAGGCTGCTGCTGCCGTGTGTGCACGTGCACGTGCAGGTGTATGTGTGTGTGTGTGTGTGCTGAGCGGCCCTCCCTGCTGGTCAACACAGGGGACACATTCAGATCAGGGCAGTGAGAGAGAGAGAGAGCAGGCTACCCCGGTCCAGCGGAGCACAGGCTGCCATCAAGCAGTTTGGTTGGCCTCCTCTGTGGGGTGTGGTTAGGGGTTAAAGTGGTGGGATTGAACCTGCAGGGGGCCCCGTGAGCGGCTACGCTAGATAGTTACGTAAGCGGACGCAGAGAAAACACATGAGTTTCAGCGTCGGTGCCGAGAACGGCGTGTGCCAAGCGACGGCCGCCAAGTCTGTGGACTTTAATTTTATGGTTTCTCTCTCCTTCCATCGAGTGGAACGTCGTCCAGTTTTTCTTCTCACTTTGGACCCAGCTGACCTCTAAATCCTCCTCCACCCCCACCCCCGGCCTCACTCCTCCAGCACGCCGCTGCAAGCTACTGTACAACTGCTGCACTGGTTAAACAGGCAGGTGCTGTGTTAACACACAAAAGCCAGGCGCACAAAAGGTTTCCTGTCTTCCAAAGAAGCTCTTCTCAAGAAACTGAAATTCTGAGGGAACATCGGGGATTCAGTTGTTCAGCTGAAACCGCCGAAGACCCGAATCAGAGCAGAGAAATAGTTTCTCTTCCCGGCACATTTCTTAACTTTTGTGTGCCTTGGCTTTCCTGCCGCCACTTTAATCGCACAATACGAGATGGAAACAGGCCGGACAAGATCTTCGAGAGCGCCTCTAATTTCAATAGGGACATTGTTTGAATGCCTGGCGTTCCCGTCGCCTCCCTCGTATTGATCCCTGACAAAAGTCGACGTCTATTTTTCACACCTGGACGACGTCACGGCAGGAGCTCGGCCGTCACACGGATGTAACGCAACGCAACGACAGTTGAAAGAGGCACCTGAGGAACGAAACGAGTGGTTGGGGGGCGAGGCTGGTGGGCGGAGCTTCAGCTCGGTGGGGGGAGGAGGAGGGGAGAGTTGCACATTGTCGTGAGGAATCCTGACGCTGGACTCAACAAAGGCTCCAGTCTGCTGCTGGCCATCCAAACACTGCTGGCTTGTTGCACTCTGCACTCACACACACACACATACACACACAGGGCATGCTTCACTATGCATAGAATATTCTTCATTCCTCCCTGCACAACCTGGCCTTTGTGTGCCGTGCTGGAGGTGAGAGGCACCTTTCAGGCATTTCTGTGCTCAGGAGGGTTGCGATTCGGACAAATAATCTCCACCATCGCTTCCTGGGTTACAGAGACACAAGCTGCATTTCCATGATCCCTAGAATTGTGCAAAACAAGGACTCACAGGAAGAGATTTGACAAGGATTACAGCTTATGTACGCGCTTCACACGCCTGCAAATTGCAATTGCACTTTGTCGAAATTTTAGGATTATTATTATTTTGCGAAAAACTGTCACGGAAATGCAGCTACAGACAGAGGGACGATCTGGTCAGTTTGTGTACTGTAAACCAAAAAAAAAAAGTGCCGATGCAGCAACAGCAGCAGCAGCTCTCTACCGCTGTGACAGGAAGTGTAGCCCGAGGAGCCGTTTTAAAAGGGCAACACTCGCAGCTGGATGGTTCTGGACCTCAAAGTGCACAAGTCCCTACTTGCCTGTCTGCTAAGAGTGTGTGTCTGAGTGTGTGTGTCTGAGTGTGTGTGTCTGAGTGTGTGTGTCTGAGTGTTGTCTCAAGGCTCAGCAGGCCTCCCTGGTGTCTCCTTCCCTCCTGCAGGCCAGCTGGATTTCTTTCCCCCTGCAAACCCCAAATGCTCCTCCCAACGTCTGCACACACACACACACACACACACACACACACACACACACACACGGCACTTGTGTGTGCACACAGACCCGCTCACACTCGAGTCTAAAGCACACACACACACACACACACACACACACACACACACACACACACACACACGTACTCCTCCTTGGCCTCAGAGCCACATATGGCTGAAACGTTTTCTTCCAGTTACATAACTGAAGGCGAAAGCCCATTTGAAAAGTTTCTGCATGTGTGTGTGTGCGTTTAAACTATTTTCTATCGCACACAACCTACGAAGGCTCGCGTGAAATTGGGTGAAGCGCCAAATGGTCACGACAAACAACATTAAAACTGTGAAATTCTTTCGTTCCGGGCTCGCGGCGCCGCAAACACACTTGCGTTTCCTCGGCAACATCAATTTCAGACTGAGCTGGCAGCACGGTTGGGCGGTTGGGCAACAATAGTGAAGTCAGAGATGATGCAACTCGCTAACGTTGTTTATCTGCGTCCACCCCAGAACTTTGTGTTCGATACAATTTTGCTTTTGCTTAATCCACGTCACGAGCTCTGCCAGGAAGTCGCCGCATGTCAGCGCTGAAGGGAAGAACTGATGTTTACTTTGATGAACTTTAATGTCTCTGGCTTGACAACGGACACCGGGGCAACTACAGGGCATTAAAACTCCTTCTTGACCCTAAAAGTAAAAGTGCAACGTGGAGAAAGAGACAACAGGAAGTGTTTGTCATTGCAAACGCAATCAAGAGCTGCTGCTGCTGCTGCTGCTGCTGAACAGTTTGTGGGACGAAGGAGAGACTCCAGAGCGGCAACAGGAGGAACAAAGATTGAAAAATACCAGCTGTCACCACAAAATGTGCTGACAAAATACAAAATATCGGCTGCACATCTCGCCAGAGATAAACAGCAGATATGAGGAGAGCACATAGAGTGGGACTTCACAAGGACACACACACACACACACAAACACACATACTGGGAGGGCTCTGGCTCCTCGATCTTCTTCACAAAGGTTCAGTGAGATCACAGGTCTGCTTTCTGCCTGCTTCTTTCACATCTGTGTGTATCTGCCCGGTATGGAAAGACCATCAGAGCCTCACAGAGGGGAGAGTGGGGGAGGTGGTGGAGGTGGAGTGGAGGGATAGGGGGACTACACTCAGCTCTAGTTCTAGTGGCTGATCATGGAAAGTAGTTAATGGAGAGGCTCGCATATTTTCCTAAATTGAAACAGACCTCTCGGTTTTTAAATGATGGGGGAGATAAAGATTAAATGTGGTGTTTTTATCTGTGTATCTTTTTAAGTGCACACAACGAAGTCAGATAAGATTGAAGAAGAAGATAGCTTGCAACACAGGCCCCGTAACATAAGCTCATCAAATGATTCAGTTAAAAATTGTTCGATCAGTCAAGTGCAAAACAACAAATATTTTCCATTTAGCGCGAAAAAGTGGACATCTGCTGCATGCATTATTTCAATGATGAAAAACTCAGTGAAATAAACATTTATTTCTTAGATTCAGGGGGTGTAAAACTATAGGAGGTACCAGTGATCATAGTGACATTAGTTAGACATTGATATCAACATCAACATATCAGTTAATTTCTTGTTGAGAAGACTTCAAGTCTGGGTTTAAACATCTGCTCAACTTGCTGGACCCCAAGGCTCAGGCGCGAACGGAGAGCCGGGTACCGCGCAAGCGCACATAAATACACACACACACACACACACACACACACACACACACACACACACACACACACACACACACACACACACACGCTCACACGCAACTTGACACAACTTCATACAGCTCGAAATTAAAGTATGATAAGGGTGAGATGGGGAGCCACTTCCGGTAACCCCGACATCCATCCCGGATCGATGATCACTTACGTTGGTGTAGAGCACCGACTCGATCTCTCCGTCCTCGGACAGCTCGCTCAGGTTCCTGTCCCAGTGCAGGAACGGCTCGGTACTGTCCAGGATCTCCATGTTGGCCTGAACAACAAACCGTCTGTCGCCTTTTGTCTTTCTGTCGCTTTTGCCTTTTCGAGTTTCACCGTCAAAAACGAAGAAGGGAAAAGCAACGAGCGGCGTTTTAACGCGATGGAGTCCGACTGGAAACTCCCGAGAAAAACAAAAGTTCCCACTAAGTTTCGATGATCGAGAGGTTGACGAGTAAGAAGGAATCCGGGCTTGTTCTTCTTCTTTTTAGACAGTGTCGTTGTTGTTATTGTTGTTGACCATCTCCTGCCTTGCTCAGAGGTGTACCGGTGGACTCCAGCAGCCTCTGCGGAGGTTTTCAGCCCTCCTGCTGCTCCTCCTCACGGCCCAGACGCTCAGGAATGTGTGGGCGGGGCCACGGGCGCGCATCAGGAAACGCTTTAGTGATCAATACGTTCGATTAGCTCACTGAGCTTTGGGGGCCTCGCGGTGTATTGGCTCGACATTTAACACGGTTTAGAAATTGTATGATGATAAAACAGCCGTGTGTTTACGACAGTGCAATTATTGAAGAACGTGTGTTGACAATGAAGTGTGTTGTGTATTTTCCGAATACGACTTCAAAGTAAAACACCCAACTCGCTCCGAATTAAAGGAAATTAATTGTCTTGTTGCGTCACATGATCCTGTGAATGATTATGTATGATGGTTAAAAATTAGTAATGACCTTTAGAAAAAGTTTCATTATAACAGAACAAGATATTAGGATACTAAATGCATCTTTCATCTGTTGAAAATATTTACTTGTGGATATATATATATATATATATATATATATACACACACACACACACACACACAAAGTCAGGCATTTATTTATTTATTGAATGTGTTTCCGGTCTCGCCGCGATTAACTTTGTTCAGTTTGACGCTGCTGCCTCTCCGATTCCACAGGTTTCTCCACAACTCTGCCCCGCCCACTTGTGGCTGACTACCCAATCGAACCACAGCCAGTGAAAACGCTGCAAGTTGTCGGAACCAATCAGCTTTGGCCAAGAATAACTTAACTTTTAAAATCCGCCTATGTTCACACAGAGGTGGCCAATCATCAGTCGCCTGTGATGAAAATTCTACAAGTCAATAAACATGAAAGAAGTGATGAATCTTTATATGTAAGGCGTGTATAAAATACACTGAGATGTTTACTTTGTGGAAATATGAGTGACTTGCTGGTTAATGATGATTCTGGTTTTCAAGCTTGTCTCAGTTAGAACAAATTTCCTTCTTTTTTTCTCTTATGTGGAGAGCAAACTTAGGAAGCAGTTAGTTCGACAGGGGTTCAATCAGGCATTATTAAAATAATTACAAATGCAAGGATTAAAGGAATTCGGGCAGTCTGTTGTTGTGTTACAAGAAAATGGACTGTTCGAAAAAACCGAACGCAAAAACCGCTGATGAGGAAGGAAATTTAAAACAAACAAAAACAAAAAACAGATGTGACACATGAGAACGATAACAAGAGAGTGACAGAGGAGGTGACCACGACCTGGAAAACAAATCATTGGGGTTTTCAGTTTCACACATTCATCTTCTTCCGAAACGAGATCGGTTTTGTTGTCAACAGTCCTGTTTTGCTTCCTGTTGAGATCTCAGCTGTCGACTAATCACACAGTCTCAACTGGGCATTTTTTTTCCATAATCAGTTCAAAGTGGGGTTGCGAGCAAAAACCAAACTAAACCATGGAACATCCTGGATCGGGGTTTTGGTTTCCAAAATATGAGGACGATGTCACTCTGTCTTTGACATTCTTGAAAGCTTTTAAAAATGAACTTGGCTTCGTCGCAGAGTGAAAAAAAAAGTCACTTTGTTGTGAAAACTGTACCAGATCACTTCACAGTGTAATTATTTTAATGGGCAGATTAAATGTAGGGATTATTTCCCTGAACTGGCCACCAAACTGGTTCTCCACCAATGAACATTTCAGATTTACCTCATGAAGACGCCTTCACTGACACAATGGAGTAAAATCAGGAACAAAGAGTGTCTTGGTGTTGCTCTAAACAGAGCTACAACTTAAAGAAGATGTTCTTCCGAACCTTCAAACACACTGAAACATCACCGTCACTCAGGGAACCTGGTAATAAAGGGCAAAAATGATCTCGCTTGGATCAGTCATGTACACTGGAACCGCACTCTTGAAGTCTCCATGGCTGCAGGGGGCGCCACAGTCAAATGAGACGCGACATATTCCGCCCCGCCACGCCCTCAGTTTGTTCACTTGGTGGTGCTTGGGTCCTTGGCTTCTACTTTTTTTTTTTTTTATCTTTGTGTGGATGAGAATGTTGGAAAAAAAGAAAGTTGTGTTGTTGCTGGGCGGAGTTGACGAGGAGAATCTTCAGGTTCTCTCTCTGATGTTGTCGCTCAGGAAGACGATGTTGTCTGGAGAGGAGGGAGTGAGGCATGTTTTAAAAATCTTTGTATACATCTTTAATATAAAGATGTGTGTGTGTGTGTGTGTGTGTGTGTGTGTGTGTGTGTGTTTGGTGCCTGACCTGCGATGATGGTGGTGGCCTGGCGTCTCACTTGATTTTTGTCTACATATTCTCCGTAGTCCAGTTTCCCCTCCACCAGGATCCTGGTCCTAAAGATAATAAATAAATAAATAAATAAAGATATATGTATATATATTTTAAGTACATTAGAGAGAAATCACTGCAGATTAAACTTTCAGAATATGGCTCAATAGAAACTTTCACAAGCATTTCTGTTTTTCAAATGGTTTCAGGTGAATTTAGACCCTACCACAGAACTCTTCCACGGAAATTCCCTGCAATTGAATCAAAACCCCTGCAGGTCTAAACTCAAACTGCAAACAGCTGAGAAGTTGACAATCAGGAAGTTTGGTTTTCTTTGTTCAATTCTCTGAAGTTGAAATGTGAACCAACCACTGTCGCCCTCTGGTGGCAATACCAAATGGCTTATTTTTTGCATGATTGTGTCTTTTAAAAACCTAACAAAGCAACAGAGAGACGAAGGGAATATTTAAAATCCAGCCTGAAAGGAGTCTGCATTTATGCTATCAGTATATTTAAAATACGTGGGTGCACCAGAGGTAAATTCAAAGCATTCTGAAAGGAAACAAGAGAAAAAAAACCCTGAAACCAAAATCACTGAGCCGATCTTGCAGCTGAGCTTTGAGTTTCAGCTCTTTATAAACAGTAAAACTAAACCTTTGCATCCAGTTTTTGCACATGAAGATATGTAAGATGCTTAAATTGCTTTATAACTCCTACACAAAGACACATTTCAATCTAAATTAAAAACCCTTGAAAGGTTATTCTGAATAATTAGTGCTGAGGTTCTTAGTTGTGTGTAAAAAACAATAAAGTCCTCAATCAGGAATCTAGTCCGCTACGGTGGGATTGTGGTCGTACCCTTTCTTGACGTACTGGTAGGCAACGTCTCTCAAACCAGGTTTGAACACGGACACTCGATGCCACGTCGTCTTCTGACTGATGTCACCTGGAGTCAAACACAGGAGTCCATCTCAGACATTGCAAAACTGACACACATATGAGTCAAGCGTCACAGTTTTGAGCCACTGTCAACCTAAAAATAAATTCAACAACTTACAATAATCTTTTTGAGTGAACGCTGCAATGGGGGTAGCAGTGCCCCCAAGTGGCCGAGCAATGCAACAGCTGCACTTTCTCCAACTATGAAGTAAAGCTCCCAACTTTATTCAAAGCGCAGTATGTTCATTACTCCATTAGCTCCAGTACATCACTTGTTGAAGGACAAGTGACTTTAAATAATTACAAATTTTGCGACTTCTACCGTTCTACCGTCTACCGTCCAAACCCTTCAATCATTGCCTTGATAACTGTTATTAAAAAATGTGTGTGTGTGTGTGTGTGTGTGTGTCTTTGTACCTGTCGAGCTCATCTCTCCCTCCCCCGTTCGCCACATTTCATTGGTTGCCATTGAGAAGATGGTCACGGGGTTGCGTCCCTCCACTTGCCTCATCACCGGGTCCTGACCCACTCGGCCCAGCAGCTGCACGCGGTTTATGGCTGGAATGAAGGCACAGTTTGACGTTAATGCGCACTGTCTGTGGCCTCCGCTGTGGTCTGGATGGAGGACTCGCCGAAAGACTCACATCTTTCCAGGATGAGGTTGGTGTCCGTGCTCCCGCATCTCACCAGCTGTCTGAACATCTGCGGATCGATAACAGCGAGTGTGCCAGATTAGCAATACCTCAGAGATTAACAACTGCCTTTTGAATCAAGCACACACTTACAATTTAAAGCACAGGTTTTTCATGCATCTTGAAAGATTTAAAACGGTCAGTCGTTGCTCACCTGTGCTGAGGCGCTTCTTAACATCTTCTCTGTTCTGAATAAACAACTCTGAGGTACAACAAACTGGGAGACAGAGGATCAGGGTGTAGTGACCAGCGAAAAGAAAAAGAGAATCAGCGTATCAGTGAATTTATCAAACAAATGGATAAAGACAACTTATGAAGCATTTCTAAGTTGTAAGTACTTTGTTTGTCAATTGAATGGGAAATTAAGGAAATATACATTAGAAACACTGCGGATCTGCAAAAAGACAGTTTTACTGTCTGAAAAGTAAATTTATATCAATGTAATGAGACAAATGCACTGCCTGGGGACTTTCCAAGCACTTGCTCGAGATTAATTATTTCTAGTCAAGCCTGCTAATAAAGCAAACTGGGACAAGTGCTTATTAGTTATTCAACTTGTTTCTAGATTTATTTATTTTTTTCTTCATGTACTTTAGTGATACAGGAGTTGTCAGAGTCAACTGCTCCCAGGTCAGACAACATGGAGAATCAGCCAGCGAGGCTTGTCGAGTCTCCCGCCATCGGATGTTAGAACTAAAAACCTTTAGATTTTTACGTTTATCTTTGTTCGCTTTCATAAAACTTTCACGCAAAAAGAAGCGGCAGTCGGGCATTTGTTGAAGAAAAATTAACTTACCGTGAGTGACAATGGGGGGAAAAGGCACCCCGAAAACCTTGCCAGGTGCGCTGCTTGGAGAAAGACTTCGGTAACCTCACGCTACTTCCGGTCCTTCTCCAAAACAGGTCCGCCTCCTCTGTTGAGCCGACAAAAGTTCCGTTTGTGCGTCAGACTTTTGCTCTCATACGCTTCATTCGACCTTGTTACCATGTATTATTAGTATGCCACGACACCCTCACTGTCACACGCACCCTTTATTTTCGATCAATGTACTACTACTACTATACTACGAATAATAATAATAATAATAATAATAATAATAATAATAATAATAATAATAATAATAATAATAATAATAATAATAACATAAATGTGAATTACTTTTTTTTTTTTTAAAAAAACTTGTGGAGTTCAGTTGCACTGTGATCATGAGTGTGATCACTCCGGCCGGAGGGGGTGGAGGGGTAGTGGCAGGAGGAGGGCTGAAGGAGCCGAGAGCAGAGTCCACCACGGAGCTCCTGTGCTCTGGTCCGGACCTCTGTGAGTCCACGCCATCGACTCTCAGGGACGTGTATTGACCTCCGTGAGTGAACCACTTCATTTTGAAAAAAAATATTCTTATGTTGGAATGGTGCTCCGTGCTTTTGTAACTCGGTGCCCCCGCATGGAAACTACGCCTATGCAGCCTGTGCGGCGTTATGTTGAACATTCCGATTTCGATTGTTGTTGTTGTTGTGTGTTTTTTTCTCAGCGAAATCGCTTTTTAAAAGACGCTTTTAAAAATGCCTTTCAACGTTGAAAGTGTTATCGCGAGTAATATATATATATATAAGTACAACGGGATGGTTGTCGCCAACACTTGAGGCACTTTTAATCAACTGAACTCAAAACAAGATGAGCGAATTTAAAAAGTATCCAGAAATTTGGATTCAGCAGATATTCTAGAACCATTTTATAAAACTACCAGAGTGCCGCGACTTCATGAAACCTAAGTCAATACTATCGGTATGGCATGTTCTGACCTCAGACGAAAACTGGCTAATTCCAGTGAAAGTCGACAGAGCGTGGAAGTTCCTATTTTCTACACCGCCCCGCCCACTTTCTTGGCGTGAACCAATGAGAACGTTTGATTTTGCGTACGCGTCTGTTCAGTTAATTATACATCGAATAAATCAGTGCTGCTAATTTCTGAACAGAGAACTTTGATGAGAGGTTTGATGGGTTGAGTGCTATGCTAAGTGCTCTGCTTCACAGGACTGTTTGACCTGATAAAGAATTATGCACTTTTTTTTTTTTTTTTTTTTTTTATAATAATCTGGATAAAGGACTAGACGTTTAAATCTATTTTCATTCATCTTATTTTCATAGTTGCACTTTGAGACTGCAGTCCATTTTTATTGCAGTCATGTAGCAACATGACAGGATGCATTTACATCAAATTACAACAAATTAACAGACAGACCCTTAAACAGACACTTGTGCAAATTCCCCTTGTCAGATAAAGATTATTGGCCACTTTCTTTGTCTCTTTTTACATTTTTTTTTAACCAGACGTTTTCCTCCCTTAAGTTCAAGGTTCAAGGTTAATTTTACCCTCACCCTCATTCTTCCGTAGGAAGACCGTCCGCCATGTCCTGGCTCGCACCCGTCCTCTCCGTCAGCCCCTGTCGGGGTCTGGTGGACGAGAAGCTGACGGTGCTGGTGGAGAACCTCCCTCCCGCACTCCCCGTGACGCTTCACTCGCTCCACCTGTCCGAGGACAACGACTACTGGGAGGCTTTCGGACACTACGTCAGCGACCACAGGGGAGTCGTGTCCGGTGGGCTTCTCTTCCTCCTTTGTGCTATCCATCTTGAATTTTTTTTGTAGAATTATCCTTTGTATTGACACTTTACTCCTTTTTGCAGTGGCAGATGACATTAGTTTCGGGGGCACGTACACAGGAAAAGAAGTCATGGGTTTATTATGGAGCATGCGTCCCGTACCAGATGGTCGCCAACAGCTCAGGTGACCTGCGACTGTGTAACTTTAGTGACGCTCAGACCTGACACAGTGGAGAACACAATGTGTGCTGCATTCCTTTGACACGGCAGGCTGAGGAGGACCAACGTGTGCAGCCCGCTGCTGATCAGCATCTCGGTGTACGCCGGGCACCAAGCTGAGGGCTTCAGGAAGCTCTGCCCCCTGGGCTCCAGTGTCATCGAGCGGTGGTACATGGCCCCGGGCGTGAAGAGGGTCAGCGTCCGGGAGAGGGGCGTGCGAGGGACCTTATTCATTCCACCGGGTGAGCTCTTCCTTTCAGCTTGGCTGTTTCTTGCTCTTCATGTGTTTGCTGGTTTTAAAGGTCTCCCTCCTGCCCCCTGTGCTCTTGTCTCCAGGCCCAGGACCCTTCCCGGGTGTGCTGGACATGTGGGGGGGTGGCGGAGGGCTGGTGGAGTATCGCTCCGCCATGCTGGCCTCCCACGGTTACGTCAGCTTGGCGCTGGAGTATCTCTCTGCCGAGGAAATGGCGTCGGCCAGTGAGGAGTTCCACTACTTCGAGGTCCGTGCTGGATGGTATCTCAGGATTCACACTTCCTCCGATGTCATGTATGATGAAATGATTACACGTTGCTGAGTCGTGTAGAATCAAACCGCTTGAACGCAGGTCACGGCTTTTGTGTGCCATCTCCTGGCTGAAAACATCTGATTTTTCAGTTTTGTTCTTCTGCTCCAACACAGACGGCGTTCAGTTTACTGCAGGAGCATCCTCAGGTGGTGCGCGACAAGGTGGCACTGTTTGGTCTCTCCCTCGGCTGCATCATAACCCTCTGCCTGGCTGCAGAGAGCTCTGTCGTCAAGGTAACGGGGCAGGCTGGGCGACTATAACTTGGTTGTGATAGATGGTGTGTCAGCGTGTGTCACTGTGTTGCATTTCAGCCCGTTTGTGGTGTCGGAATCAGCGGGAGTCACCTGAGGCCGGAGGGGGAAAAGATCAGTGAAGTCTCGATACTCTTTGAAACGTAGGTGTTGTTTTCTGTCATGTGGCTACGCATCCGCATTCACATGGAAGAACTGGCGGGAATGTCTGCAGATCCACTACACTGCCTGTGCTCCCTTCTTCCGGCAGGCAAGCGGACAAGATAATCTTTGACGAGAGCGGCCATCAGATCTGGAGAGGTGTGGGCTTAGCTGTGATGCGCGACTCTAACAAAGTGGACGTCAGTAACGGCAAACAACACAACACAAAGGATGCAAACTACGAGATTTGTCGTCAGATTCAGATTGTCAATGGCATGTTATTGACTGTTGCTAGTCAGATGGTGGGAGGGCTGACTGCTTCTGGTCAGCAGAAGCATTTTCCACCTGATGTGCCTTGAATTTCTTTAATTTGTTTTTTCTACTTTCCCAGGTGGGAAAGATAAATTGTCCGTTGTTGTTAATCAACGGCACAGACGATCAGAACTGTCCAGCAGTCGAGTGTTCTGAAGACGTAAGTCGAGACACACATGGCTGACAGCCAGATGTGAACAAATTGTCATGAATTAATTAAATGGTATTTATTTGTTTATGACCTTCGACCCTCAGATCTCCCAAAGGATGAAGGCGGCAGGTAAGGAGCATCTGCTGACTGTCTTGAATTACCATGAAGCTGGTCACCTGATCGAGCCGCCCTACTCGCCCCACTTCAGGGTGACCAATTTCAAAAAGAATGGTAGGTCTCACGATGATGAAGCACAATGTAATATCAACATACAGCTGCTTTATATTTTACTTTATTTTTCCTTTTTGAGGCATCCATGGAATTTCCAGCCTTTATTTCTATATGCAGGTGTCATGTTTTTGGCTGTTATGCTGATGGGAAGATTAATGTGTGTTTTCTAGTGAAAGTAGTTTGGGGAGGAACGACCAAACCTCACTCCGAGGCTCAAGAAGATGCCTGGAGGAAGATCTTGGCCTTCCTGCAGGCTCACCTCTACTCTAGTGGGATGCCCAGAGCCAAGATGTGAATTGTCTGTGCAAGTTACAAGTTTAACCACGATAAATGAATCCTTTGCTGCTTATTGGCTATTCTGGGAGCTTTTTATTTACTCATAAAGAAAACGCATGGCGTAAATCATCAGCATGTCTTCCCTTAAGACTCCTGCTTCCTTTGTTTTTTGATTCCATGAGTTTGATGACGACACAGTGGTGAAGTGGTTAGCGCTGCCGCCTCACAGCAAGAAGGTTGTGGGTTCGATTCCGTGGTCCGGACCTGGGACCTTTCTGTGTGGAGTTTGCATATTCTCCCCGTGTCTGCGTGGGTTCTCTACGGGTTCTCCGGCTTCCTCCCACAGTCCAAAAACATGCATGTGAGGTCAATTGAACATTGTAAATTGTCCATAGGTGTGCATGTGAGTGTGAATGGTTGTTTGTTTCTATGTGGCGAAGGCAGGGTGTAGCCTGCCTTCGCCCTAAGACAGCTGGGATAGGCTCCAGCACACCCCCGTGACCCTGAATAGGAATAAGTGGGTATAGAAGATGGATGGATGGATGGAGTTTGATGACTTAATTTATAAATGTTAGTTTATATTAAGTGATTTTGTACATTTACAGAGGCAACAATTGTGCCTTATTTCATCAGCTGACATTGACTATTTGCAGAATGTATTATCAGTCTACTGCAAATACATGGTATACATATTTGTGAGTATGTAGGACTTACATTTGCAAATTGTAGTTTTTTTTTCCTCAGGTGTGGCCTCTTTGGCCTCTTCACCGATAAATCTATTGAATTTCAACAGGTTCTTGATTTTTATTTCTTGTCACCGTGATCCAAGATGCAACATATGGACATCAGAATAAATGTCCCAATCAAAAAGGAAAGGATGGTGTAGTGTCTGAAGCTTTGGCCCTACTCCTGCAGGCTTCTTGCCTGATAAGACGAACAGACCCCTCGTTAGCGCAGCACCTGCATTAGGTTACTTCCCTTGGAAGGCTTCATCTCAACTCCCTAGGAAGACTGTGTAGTTAACATACATTCCAAGTCTGGCCAGTAACTTACCCATCCTTGCACCCCCTGTGTTACAATTGTCTCTTTGTCCTCCTTATATGGAATGTGCCTGATGACGAGACCTGTGTGTACAAGGAGGTGATGTTCTAACTATTCTCTGAGAGACTGTGAGAGCTTGGGCACATCTGGACACACAACCTCCTCAGGCGGACCGGTCGCCTGATTGATGCCTGACTTCTTTGTAATAAACCTGTTTCTATACAATCAAGTCGGTGTCCACGAGGATTCCTTCAACATCCACATTTCACTGCTGCAACCTGAAGAATCGGCCTTAATGGATTAATAAAAACGGTAAATTCCAAAGGACAGTACCTCCGTCCAGGGACGTGCAGTCAGGGGAGGCAGGGGATGCAGTGCCTCACCTTGCCACCAGGGGGGTGAAAGGCACAAAACTCTGTGCCTCAGCTGTCACGATGAAAATAAAAGAAGTATTAATATTTTTCCTCTGGTCTATGCTTTCAATGCAATTTTGCTGTGGTTCCTATATATTTTGATAGTTTTCATAGTCAAAATCGCTGAAAGTCTGTATTTCCTGTTCAAATAACAACGGAGAGACGAGAAATGAGGCAGAGACAGGTAGAGCCTCCCCGCTGATTGCGCAATCCCCCACAAACTGTATTGAGCGCGTGCCAATGGCGCGTGCTTGTTGCCGCAGCCACAAGTAAAAGGCATGCCTTGAGGCAGTCAGTGCCGCTGCCTCAAAGAAGGGGGCGATAGTGGACCTAGAGTTCGTCACCTGGACTGGTAAACTCTTGCAAAAGAAAAAAAACAACACCACCACCACCACAACAACAACAACAACAAAAAACTGCTGTGCAAACTGCAATCATTTTTCGCCCTGAAAATGGAGGATTTGATTTCTAAAATAAGAAATTTCTCAAAACTGGACTAGTGGGAAACCAACGCCAGATCTGCGAGGTTTGCTTCAAACGACGGGGGTGCCTGGAAAGTATATAACTCGTTCTTTTCAAACGGACTGGTATTCTCGAAAAGATTGGCTTTGTGGCTGTGCTATAAAAAAAATAAAATAAATAAAAATCGCCTTTACTGCTTTCCCGGTGACAATGTCTGGATTTGAATGTATGGATTTCATTTACAAGTAAAGGTAAGATATACTATCCTGCATTATGCAGTGGTGTGTTTAAAATGTTTTTCAATTTCATAAAAAAATGGGATAACATCCAGAATTGAAGCTGTTCTATTAGCATCATACTGTATGTATGTAAATCTTACATGAGTGTCAGTGCCTTAGCATCATACTGTATGTTTGTAAATCTGACTTTTGAGTCAATGCCTTATGGGGCGCCGTTTGTAAAGTTTGCCATGCTTAAAATAACAGCAACATTTTGTCACATTTAGCTTCAAATCGTGTTTTTAAAAAGTTGTGTGCATTTTTGAAAGTCACTTTTTTAGGGCATTTAACTCTTTAAATCTAAATGTTAAATCTAAATGTTAAATCTAAATATAAATGCTAAATCTAAATGTTAAATCTAAATCGAAACGTTAAGTCTAAATATAAATGTTAAATCAAAATATAAATGTTACACCTAAATGTTTCGGGTGAAACTAAACATTTAGCTAATATGCAAATTGAAGCTGCCGGCAACCGGAAGTACCACAATAAAAGCTCGACGATGTTGAACTCTGTTTTTAGTGTCAAATAACGAATAAACAACTATCTTTTCGGGGGGAAACTGCCTCTTGGACATAGATTGGTGGTTTTAAGTACCCAAAAATAACAAACCCGTTTGGAGATATTATATTTTACGAATACCTTGAGTGGATAGTGTCACTTAGTTTTGTGCGGGACTTGCGCAGCAGAACTTGCTGTCCTTCGATTTACGACCTGTAGCCCCTACAACCAGTGGCTCATGAAGCTGCGCCTGCCTCCATAATACGGGGCGCCGTTTGTAAAGTTTTTCATTCTTAAAATCACAGCAACATTTGTTTCGTATAGCCGCCAAAACGGCTCTGCCGTTGTTTTCTGCCAGCGCCGAGTCGAACATGTTAGTAGTGTATGCATGACCACGGCTGTGGAGGCTGTCGTCACTGCCTCCGTCATAAATGAATAGAGATTTTATTGGCCGAGAGCAGAGTCCACCACGGAGCTCATGTGCTCTGGTCCGGACCTCTGTTAGTCCACGCCATCGACTCTCAGGGACGTGTATTGACCTCCGTGAGTGAACCATTTCATTAAAATAAATAAATAAATAAAATTCTTATGTTGGAATGGTGCTCCGTGCTTTTGTAACTCGGTGCCCCCGCATGGAAACTACGCCTATGCAGGCTGTGCGGCGTTATGTTGAACATTCCGATTTCGATTGTTGTTGTTGTTGTTGTGTTTTTTTTCGAAGCTAAATCGCTCTTTAAAAGACGCTTTTAAAAATGCCTTTATTCGTTGAAAGTGTTATCGCGAGTAATATATATATATATAAGTACAACGGGATGGTTGTCGCCAACACTTGAGGCACTTTTAATCATTCATTCATTCATTCATTCATCTTCTATACCCGCTTATTCCTATTCAGGGTCACGGGGGTCTGCTGCAGCCTATCCCAGCTGCCTTAGGGCGAAGGCAGGGTGACACCCTGGACAAGTCGCCAATTCTTCGCAGGGCCCACTTTTAATCAACTGAACTCAAAACAAGATGAGCGAATTTAAAAAGTATCCGGAAATTTGGATTCAGCAGATATTCTAGAACCATTTTATAAAACTACCAGAGTGCCGCGACTTCATGAAACCTAAGTCAATACTATCGGTATGGCATGTTCTGACCTCAGACGAAAACTGGCTAGTTCCAGTGAAAGTCGACAGAGCGTGGAAGTTCCTGTTTTCTACTCCGCCCCGCCCACTTTCTTGGCGTGAACCAATGAGAACGTTTGATTTTGCGTACGCGTCTGTTCAGTTAATTATACATCGAATAAATCAGTGCCGCTGATTTCTGAACAGGGAACTTTGATGAGAGGTTTGATGGGTTGAGTGCTATGCTAAGTGCTCTGCTTCACAGGACTGTTTGACCTGATAAAGAATTATGCACTTTTTTTTCTTTACTTTTCTTTATAATAATCTGGATAAAGGACTAGACGTTTACATCTATTTTCATTCATCTTATTTTCATAGTTGCACTTTGAGACTGCAGTCCATTTTTATTGCAGTCATGTAGCAACATGACAGGATGCATTTACATCAAATTACAACAAATTAACAGACAGACCCTTAAACAGACACTTGTGCAAATTCCCCTTGTCAGATAAAGATTATTGGCCACTTTCTTTGTCTCTTTTTACAGTTTTTTTTTACCAGACATTTTCCTCCCTTAAGTTCAAGGTTCAAGGTTAATTTTACCCTCACCCTCATTCTTCCACAGGAAGACCGTCCGCCATGTCCCGGCTCGCACCCGTCCTCTCCGTCAGCCCCTGTCGGGGTCTGGTGGACGAGAAGCTGACGGTGCTGGTGGAGAACCTCCCTCCCGCACTCCCCGTGACGCTTCACTCGCTCCACCTGTCCGAGGACAACGACTACTGGGAGGCTTTCGGACACTACGTCAGCGACCACAGGGGAGTCGTGTCTGGTGGGCTTCTCTTCCTCCTTTGTGCTATCCATCTTGAAATATTTTTGTAGAATTATCCTTTGTATTGACACTTTACTCCTTTTTGCAGTGGCAGATGACATTAGTTTCGGGGGCACGTACACAGGAAAAGAAGCCATGGGTTTATTATGGAGCATGCGTCCCGTACCAGATGGTCGCCAACAGCTCAGGTGACCTGCGACTGTGTAACTTTAGTGACGCTCAGACCTGACACAGTGGAGAACACAATGTGTGCTGCATTCTTTGACACGGCAGGCTGAGGAGGACCAACGTGTGCAGCCCGCTGCTGATCAGCATCTCGGTGTCGCCGGGCACCAAGCTGAGGGCTTCAGGAAGCTCTGCCCCTGGGCTCCAGTGTCATCGAGCGGTGGTACGTGGCCCCGGGCGTGAAGAGGGTCAGCGTCCGGGAGAGGGGCGTGCGAGGGACCTTATTCATTCCACCGGGTGAGCTCTTCCTTTCAGCTTGGCTGTTTCTTGCTCTTCATGTGTTTGCTGGTTTTAAAGGTCTCCCTCCTGCCCCCTGTGCTCTTGTCTCCAGGCCCAGGACCCTTCCCGGGTGTGCTGGACATGTGGGGGGGTGGCGGAGGGCTGGTGGAGTATCGCTCCGCCATGCTGGCCTCCCACGGTTACGTCAGCTTGGCGCTGGAGTATCTCTCTGCCGAGGAAATAGCGTCGGTCAGCGAGGAGTTCCATTACTTCGAGGTCCGTGCTGGATGGTATCTCAGGATTCACACTTCCTCCAATGTCATGTATGATGAAATGATTACACGTTGCTGAGTCGTGTAGAATCAAACCGCTTGAACGCAGGTCACGGCTTTTGTGTGCCATCTCCTGGCTGAAAACATCTGATTTTTCAGTTTTGTTCTTCTGCTCCGACACAGACGGCGTTCAGTTTACTGCAGGAGCATCCTCTGGTGGTGCGCGACAAGGTGGCACTGTTTGGTCTCTCCCTCGGCTGCATCATAACCCTCTGCCTGGCTGCAGAGAGCTCTGTCGTCAAGGTAACGGGGCAGGCTGGGCGACTATAACTTGGTTGTGATAGATGGTGTGTCAGCGTGTGTCACTGTGTTGCATTTCAGCCCGTTTGTGGTGTCGGAATCAGCGGGAGTCACCTGAGGCCGGAGGGGGAAAGGATCAGTGAAGTCTCGAAACTCTTTGAAACGTAGGTGTTGTTTTCTGTCATGTGGCTACGCATCCGCATTCACATGGAAGAACTGGCGGGAATGTCTGCAGATCCACTACACTGCCTGTGCTCCCTTCTTCCGGCAGGCAAGCGGACAAGATAATCTTTGACGAGAGCGGCCATCAGATCTGGAAAGGGTTGGGCTTAGCTGTGATGCGCAACTCTGACAAAGTGGATGTCAGTAACGGCAAACAACACAACACAAAGGATGCAAACTACGAGATTTGTTGTCAGATTCAGATTGTCAATGGCATGTTATTGACTGTTGCTAGTCAGATGGTGGGAGGGCTGACTGCTTCTGGTCAGCAGAAGCATTTTCCACCTGATGTGCCTTGAATTTCTTTAATTTGTTTTTTCTACTTTCCCAGGTGGGAAAGATAAATTGTCCGTTGTTGTTGATCAACGGCACAGACGATCAGAACTGGCCAGCAGTCGAGTGTTCTGAAGACGTAAGTCGAGACACACATGGCTGACAGCCAGATGTGAACAAATTGTCATGAATTAATTAAATGGTATTTATTTGTTTATGACCTTTGACCCTCAGATCTCTCAAAGGATGAAGGCGGCAGGTAAGGAGCACCTGCTGACTGTCTTGGATTACCATGAAGCTGGTCACCTGATCGAGCCGCCCTACTCGCCCCACTTCAGGGTGACCAATTTCAAAAAGAATGGTAGGTCTCACGATGATGAAGCACAATGTAATATCAACATACAGCTGCTTTATATTTTACTTCATTTTTCCTTTTTGAGGAATCCGTGGAATTTCCAGCCTTTATTTCTATATGCAGGTGTCATGTTTTTGGCTGTTATGCTGATGGGAAGATTAATGTGTGTTTTCCAGTGAAATTAGTTTGGGGAGGAACGACCAAACCTCACTCCGAGGCTCAAGAAGATG
The DNA here is from genome assembly GCA_009823395.1 of Thamnaconus septentrionalis. Lineage (NCBI taxonomy): Eukaryota > Metazoa > Chordata > Actinopteri > Tetraodontiformes > Monacanthidae > Thamnaconus > Thamnaconus septentrionalis. The sequence continues at coordinate 27,386,732 of CM020502.1, read as the reverse complement.
CCTGGAGGAAGATCTTGGCCTTCCTGCAGGCTCACCTCTACTCTAGTGGGATGCCCAGAGCCAAGATGTGAATTGTCTGTGCAAGTTACAAGGTTAACCACGACAAATTAATCCTTTGCTGCTTATTGGCTATTCTGGGAGCTTTTTATTTACTCATAAAGAAAACGCATGGTGTAAATCATCAGCACGTCTTCCCTTAAGACTCCTGCTTCCTTTGTTTTTTGATTCCGTGAGTTTGATGACTTCATTTATAAATGTTAGTTTATATTAGGTGATTTTGTACATTTACAGAGGCAAAAAGTGTGCCTTATTTCATCAACTGACATTGACTATTTGCAGAATGTATTATCAGTCTACTGCAAAAACATGGTATACATATTTGTGAGTATGTAGGACTTACATTTGCAAACTGTAGTTTTTTTTCCCTCAGGTGTGGCCTCTTTGGCCTATTCACCAATAAATCTATTGAATTTCAACAGGTTCTTGATTTTTATTTCTTGTCACCGTGATCCAAGATGCAACATATGGACATCAGAATAAATGTTCCAATCAAAAAGGAAAGGATGGATAAATAAAACGTTAAATTCCAAAGGACAGGACCTCCGTCATATATGTCTGAATAGAGATTTTATTGACAGGAAGCGGGAGACCATAATTTACAAATATGCAGGGCGAGCTCACGGAGCTCCGGCTTTGGGTGGAACCCACTCGTGGATCTTCTTGCGTGTGGTTGAGTAGGGCACGTACTGCTGCGGTGTGGCACTCACGTTGATCTGGTGGATCTCGGCCAGGAACTTCTTGGGCTCTGGCGGGTGTGTGGTGGGGGGATCGTCTGTCATGCAGTGCAGCCAACGGTGCCTGAGGAGCCAAAATACAGAGGGTTCAAAAACCCATGTGGTCATTTTAGTCATAACTCCCAGAGTGTCGCAGACTGTACCATTCAGCTGGGACCATGCTGCCGTCCACCTCCCACAGGGTTTTTTTGCCGTTCATCTCTGTGGTGTAGATCACCCAGCGGTGACGTCCTGAAGATACACAAGTGAGAGGTTGTTTTTTTTTTGTTTTTTAAAAATCCTGAGAGCACTCTCACAATGGTTTAAAATGCAAATCGGTCCTGTCTTATTCACCAAAGAAGTAATGCTTTGTGTCCTCATAGTATTTATTTCCATATTTGTCAACGCCGATCAGGGCTCCCGTCTTCACATCGTTTACTCTAAAAAAGAAAAATAAAGAAATCACACAAAGGATATTGAGTCAGTCAAACTTTTTTTTTTCCTCCAACATGAAAATACATGAAATAAATTTATGGTGAGATTTACTTGACAGAAATGTCTTAAATTCCCCACAAATTGATGTAGTCAAGAGATATTGGAGGTCCTGGTACTACAGATTCGAGTTTCTCTTAAATGACAAACAAACGTGACAATCCTGCAGAAAATATTTATGAAATATATTAAATTCACATCTGCCACACATAAACAGTAAATGCGTTCAGGCACTAGCACATTAAAATATATGAAACATCGCTATCACCTGTCGTTTTTTCCTTTGAAGTCATGCATTTACACATTATCGTTACAACATATTAGATTGTCAAGACTATACAATAATGTACAGATTATTGTCTATTCTGCGGAATATTAAGACAGTTGAGGTACAGCAGTGCTGTCGCTAAATTAAAACATTTTTTTTTTTTAGCAGTTTCGACGTCTGTCTATGTTGGACCCCCTTCGTTAGCTGGGCAGGCTACATGCTAACTCGTCTTTGGAAGAGCAGCTTTCGCGACAAGACGAAACGTTCATAGCAATTAAAGATACTTGACCGAAGACTTCACATCCTAATATCTTCCACCGACCTGAATAGCTGAAGGAGAAAACCTCGGACTCCACCGTGACCTCCCAACTGTCCCAAAGCCCTTCGGACGAGGTTGGCGTACTCCGCCATCTTGAGACGGAAGAATAACCGTGACGGACCGTTCTGCAGTAAAATAGGGTCCGTGAAACCACACCGGCCACGAACAGGGGACTGATAGTTCCGCATAATATTAAACCGTGGTAATGTTTTAAAAGTAGTGTTTATCTCGAATCTTTAAACAGTTAATGTGCAGTGTAAGAAGTACTAAATACTTCATAGCACATTATGAATGTATATATACAGTTAATGAGCTATATATATTGTATTGTAATATTTATGTTAAAGAGCAAAATGAGTGAACAACGCGCAAAAATGCTAACTTAGCAGCAGCGTCTGTTTTCAGACAGACTTGAACTTGTGCTTGGAAGGACAGCCTCTGAATGACCTGTAAATGCTTCTGCTCCCCTCAAGGGGCTGGGGATGTATCACCAATCGGTGAAGCATGATGGGAAGCTTAAAGCAAACCTTTATCTCTTGTATCTGTGCAAATATTTCTTTGACACCCCCACGAAACACTCTATGTCCCACACGCTTCTCTCTGTACTTTGTGATGAAGTAGAGACAAAAATTTGTGCATCCTTCGCTTCTTTTGAAGTCACCATACAGGAAATTGAAAAAAGACAACACATTCATTTAAGGGTTTATTAAAAACTGTTGCCTGACAGTTTAAAAGTCGTTGCTTACAGAAGTATCAAACTCTGACTGAGAGGACGCTTAAAATGGTCAACATAGATATACAGTTATGGAAAAAGCAAACCGAGTTGCTTCTGACCAGCATCTTTTTTAAATTCCTGGTGGCTGCACATTTAAAATTCACTTCACTCTATAAAAATGTTATGAAAACAGTAGCCAGAGAAATAAGATGATAGTACTGTGTACATCTTTCTCTAAAAAAAAGTAGGAAATGAGTTCTAACAACGGTAGTGCAACACACGCAGGATTGACCTGCTAGAAAAACAAGTATTACTTCGAGGCCCAGTGTGGAAGATTTAATGGATCTTTTTAAGTCAACCCTTTTTTTCCTTATAATGTCAACCCCATTAAATGTTACACACTGGTCCTTGAAGTTTCCTCACTAGAAATAAACAAGGCACAATTACTTTGCAAACAAAAAAAAGCATCACAATTCAAAATGTTCCATCCTGTTGAGCATTTCCTTAGAAATATAGTTACTAAATCCTCTCTACAGTGATTGCTCAGTCAAAAGTTGCCTTTTTGTGAGCGGCTCTCTTTCAAATTTTAATAAGAAACAAAAGAAACAATGATTTCAGTGGAAAACAAATAATGCGACTCCCACAATAAGTGGCAGCCTGTGATGCTTCTTAGTTTATAAATAACCTCTAGGCTCTTTCATAAAAACATCAAAGGTCATAAGACAGTTTTACCCATCAACCATTTCTACCAGGGGCTAGACAGGCACACACACATTAAGCTGTATGAAGACGGATAGCTACAATTGTCACGTGATTTTCCAGTTGTCACCAGGATGATTCCATAGATTTTTCTGTTGAAAATACAAAATAAAATCTCTTAACCAGAGAGATCAACTTCCTGTTTTGCCATAAAAGCCGGATTTTCACAGCAATAACTTGACGTGTTATGAATTAGTCATGATTTGCACCCGTGGATTAGATTAAAAAAAAAAAAAAAAAAACTTTTTTTCAATGCTCTAAAAAGTCAAAGGAAATGTATACTTTCAAGTTCTTGACAAAATGACTTTGTAGACTTGAACCACAAGTTTGAATGATGGCAGAAATTTCTGCTGATTTCATTTCATTTGAATTCTGCTCCCTTCAACCTGCAGCTCTGAAGGGAAATCACAACTTCCAGACTTCAGAGGGTTTCTGGAACGTGCCGCTGCTTACTTCCACACACGCATCTCTGGACTTGAACTTTGACCCACTGCTGCAATGATAAACTGTGACCTCACGTGGCGATGGTGAGTGTCAGTTTCCGTCACTGGTAGATAAAAAAAAAAACACATGGAGAAACAAAATCCGGTTCTTCAAGGTTCGTCCAAATGCAGTAGGTGGCGCTCTGCCAGGCTCTAAACAACAGTCCCTGTTTAGCAGTCAGCCATGGTTTCACTGTTGTCGTCCAACTGGCTCCAGGGCCGCTACACAACTTCACTGTGGGAAGTCCAAGTCTGACTCCAGAATCATGGCTTCCTGGAAGGCCTCGATCCACCTGCAGAGGAAATGACACCACAGAACAAGTCACCAACTAGACAAATGTCACAATTCACTCAACACAAAAAACTAAAGTGGCCATAAAATTTGATTTTTATATGTAGGGCCATAATTATTGGATTTTCAGGTTTCTGTAAATTTCTTAAATTTGCAGATTTAGCAGTGAGTGTGATGGACATCAAGTTCATAAAATCAACCTATATTTGTATCAGTGTTTCAGCACTTAAAGGGCCCCATTAGCGCTACAATACCTCTGTGCGGTGGGGATGTCGTCCGCTCTGAACATATAGTACAGGTTGTTTTTGTGGTACAGCTTGAACTGCAGCCTCTGGGCCGGCCCGTTCTTCTCCTCCCGCAGGAAGAAGCCCAGCAGCGGCTGACTCTCTAGCGCCGCCACGTCCTGCAGGAGGGCACAACCGTCAGGTGGAGGCGCTAAAGGCTTTGGTAAATTAAATTTTAAAAAAGAACAGAAAGAAAAGACACTTGTGGTGCACGGTGGGTACCTCACTGGCCGCGTAGGTGTAGAGAACTTTATTCTTGATGACGAACCAGAGCCTCTTCCACTGCTTCTTGTTGCCTTTGGACCTGTTCAGGTAGCCGCTCATGGAGGAGTTCTCAGTGTTGGCAGAGACCTGCGACAGGCAGCGGGGGGAGAGTGAAGCTAAATATTCTCTCCTCGCAGAAGAGAGAGAAGCTGCGTTTCCATGCCAGTTTTTCACAAAATAAAAGCGACATTTTCAAAATTTACAATTCAAAAAGTACAATTGTGATTTGCAGGTGTTTCCGTCGAATGGTGTGAAGCGCATAAGCCGTAATTCTGGTCAAATGTCGTCCTGCAAGACCCCACTGTGAGGGGGACGGAGGTACAAAACATTTTGCGTTTTGGAACATTTTCACTTAAAGTTGAATGGTCACGTGACATGTAAATGCAAAAAAAGTGTTTCCATGACACTTTTCGATATAACTCTTTATGGATACGTCTGAAAAACCACCTCATGAGAGCATCAAAACCTTTTAGCCATATTTGGGAGGTTTTTTCGAAGTCTAGGTGCTTTCATTACCAGTTTTTTATTGCAATATTTAGGTTATTGTGAAATTCAAGGGGTCATGGAAATGCAGCTCTAGACTGATAGTCAGAGGGTTGATTTTTTTTTTTTTTTTTTTTTTTTTACCTCTTTTAGTGCAGCAGGAATCTTTTTCTGTTTCCTGGTGAAGGAGAACGCCCCAGATTTTATCGGGGAAATCGACGTGGAGGCACAACGGTCGCCTGTGGGAAATCATTGAATTACAGAACATGAATAATTCACGTGGCAATATGTCAGGATGCGATGCTAATGCAAAGCCAACCAGGCTTTGTGCAGCCATACGTACTGTTCTCCTGCAGCTTGGCGAAGCAGTGGTCACACACTCGAGCCGGTTGGTTCTTCAGGTACTCCAGGTAGTACTTGTTAGCGGAGCACGCCTGACACACCACCTGTCACACACACACACACACACACACAGAGTGAGGTGACTGTGACGATGGGCAGGTGGCTTTAATAAGACGCTGCTGCCTTCACGGTGCAGGCGGCCACCGAGACCTTTCCGCAGGCGCGGCAGTGGTGCCTCCGCCAGGTGAGGGTGAACTCGCAGGTGCAGATCATGCACATGGTGGCCCTCAGGTCCGGGATCCAGATGGGAGCCTTGGAGCCTAACAGGGCCCCGTTGTCGACGGCGCCCTCTCCCTGCGTGGGGGGCGGTGAAAGTGAAAAGTTGGCACCAGTGTTAATTTTGACAGTAAAATTTGATTTAGTTTTTGTCATAGTCATTTGACTAAAATGTTATTTAGTTTCAGTCATAACTTAATCATCCGAATTGTTTTAGTTTTAGTTGACGAAATATCACAATCATTTTAGTCAAATAAATATCCAGTATTTAGTCGATGCCTGATATCTTCGGGCCACAGTTTTCACAAAGTGTTTTATTTTCTTTCAAAATCAAAAGTCCTGTCGCCTCTTCCTCCCCGGTGTTGACATTTGGTCTCAAACTAGTCTGAGGTTGGGTTTTGGGTCTGAGTGTGGCGCCGCGGGGAAGAAGCGTCACCTCCTCCTGACTCCTGCTGGATATGAAGGTGATCTTTTTCTTGGTGTAGTCGTCGATGGCCTTGGCGATGGCCTCCAGCCACTGGTCGCGCTCCGTGGCCGAGCCAGCCGACAGGATGAAGGAGCGCTCCACGCTCTCGATGTTCAGCTCGTTCTGATAGGCCTCCTGGCTCGGCTTGCTCACCTGCAGGACGGCGACAACAAATAAGGAATTCGCATGACAAGCCAGGAATAGATGTGATGCAAAATCACGCCTCTTATAAACACAGCAATATATTTTTCTACTATCAGGTCATGGCATGTTTAAGGCAATGTGCAAAATTTTAGACAATGAGCAACATTTGTATAAAAGCAATATTCAATATTACTTTATTGTCATCTTTATTACAATAATTTCCTTTGGGATAAATAAAGTGTTATCTAATCTAATCTAATCTAAGAAATTGTTGATCAAGAGCATTAAACAAATAAGAGACAAGACAAACAACGTGGATCAAATCAAGTTCAATTGTTTAACTTATAAAAGTGGAAAAAAGGTGGTGCACTGACCTTCATCCCAGCCAGAGAGAGAACACTGTTGAGCTTGAACTGTCCCGACTGGACCGGAGTCGTGTACATCAGAGCGTCATTGAACTGAAACACACAGAGAAGAAGAAGGAGGAGGAGGAGTTAAACGTGTTAGGAGTCAGTGGCAGATTTGATCAGATCCGCTCCGGGAGACGGGGAACGAGAAGTAACGGCGACGCAAATTGGATTTAAGTTGCTCACCAGGAAGAACATCCGCGGCTGCATGACCTTTCTGGAGAGCTTCATGAGCGTCCCCTGCTTCAGGAACACCTGCACAACCCCAGCACCAAGCCAGGAAGAGGAGGAAAAACATTTCATCATATCAAATAACAATATCAAATAATAACTGGTCATTTGTCGTCTCTCTGTGTGACTCACCCTGCCTGGCTGCACGATCTCATGGTGCCCAGTGAGGCTGTACTGGATGTGCATCAGCTTCTGGAAGTTGTCCTGAAGAAGAAAGGGTGACAACACGGGACGTTAGCGAGGTGCGAAGATGCAACCTGGAGGCTCCCAGACTGTGGAACCAGGCCTCACCCCTTGTTTCATGATGTCGTTGGCGTGGTTGGCCACCTCCTTCACGATGCTGAGGGCCGCTGCGTGGACAGAAGAAGATTAGATCACCAGTTTCCTTTGAAGTAACACCAGAAATGATGGCATTGCTAGGAAGCAATGTCTCTACTGACCTTGAGTGTCCTTGTAATCCTCCGAGTCTTCTGGAAGGTTCTTCAAATAATCTAGGAGAGAAGTTGAGTTCATCAGTTTTCAGCAGCTGCAGCACAAGAATAACGGACAGCAGGGGGCGCTCTTATTTAATGTAAAGAAGATGCAAATCCAATACTTGAAAATAATTTGGAAAAAAATTAAAAGAGCGGAAAAAATACTTTTTTGGTTTTGAACAGCAGGGGGCGCCAAATGTACAAACTAATATAAAATGTCACTAGTGGAAGTGGTACTGCCGTCATTTTTGAGGATGTCAGTTAATGTTTCATTTTAAAAACATTAAATAATCTTCCAAATATTAATACAGAACCGACTTGAAGGTGTTGCTACCTGTGAGCAGCAGCTGGTACTGAGGGATCCTCTGCACGGGCTTCAGAAGGTAGTGCTTCAGCGCCAGGCTGGCACATCGCGGACTCGTCTGAGAGGGAGAGGAGGAGCAGGAAGAACAGGAGGAGGTGGAGGAGGAAAAAAAAAGTTGCTTATGCACATGGCTACAAAACCACAAAGACACACACACACACACACACACACACAAACAGACACAAATACACAGAAGCTCCCAGTAGCTGCAGCGGAAGGACTTGAGATGTGCAGAAAGACCTACTAATATTCCTAATTTGCCAGAGATAAATGTCCCATAAAAGCCCCAAGAAAAAATTCAGAGTAAAATTTGGCCGGCTCGGTCTCCACCTCAAACTCCCGGACGACGGCTGCAAAGGCGGCGTTCTTCCTGCACTGCTCGTCCAGCAGCGCCACGTTGTTGTCGAACTGGCGGATGTAGGTGGAGTACATCTTCAGGTAGGGGCCCTTCTGGACGAAAATGTCCGCCAGCCGCTGGTGGTCCCCCCTGGTGGGGACAGCAGGCAGGCGCACACACACATACACACACACATTAATCAAAGGTTTTGTGGAAGAACTTGAGACATTTTGGGTTGAAAAACCAAAAAGAAGGTTGCAGCAGCAGCAGCATCAGGAAGAAGAAGCAAGTGATGGCACCCCAGAGTCCAAGATGGCGACCCATTCATTTCAATTAAGTTGCTCCGAAAGAGGATTAGGGCCACAACAAGAGAAAAAAAATATTAGAGGAAGGAGAAGTTTTCATTTCGAGTTTTAAGTTGAAATTTCGTGAAGACAAAATTTCGTAAAAAAGTTGACGAAAAAAGACAAAATTTCATAATTGAAGTGGACATAAAAAATACAAAATTTTGTGAAAAAAAGTTACTTCACGTCGACATTAATTACAAACTTTCAATTTTATTCACGACATTTCGTCTTTTTACATCAACTTCACTCTCAAAATTTCAACTTTAAAAAATTGATCTTAATTTTTTTTATCTTCTTGTGGCTCTAATCCTCTTCCGTAAGTTGCTCACCCAGCACATCCGCCGAAAACGTTTTTGACCACCGCATTAATGGGCCCATAGAGCATGTGCAGTAGTGTCACTTCCCATAATGCTTCTGTAACTGACATGATCTATTTGGCCAATCAGAACGATTCTGGAGAAGGTCACTTACAGACACGTCAGGACGACGTCAGGACACGCCAATCAGAACGAGGTGAGACGCAGCAGCAAGTACAACGTTGTGACGTCACGCTGGGAATAAACTCTTTTCTGCTGATTTTCTGGCCTTTAAAAAACTAAAAGACCATAAGTGAAAAATTTATAATAGAAATATTTACTAAGAATCGCGTTTCAGGTCACGGTCGTCCTGTCAGCCGTTTTAAAGGCCTTTATTTTTGTATTGTGGTCTATGGGAAAAATGCTTTTTGGGCCCATGGGATTTTTTCTGCTGCAGTACCTCAAATGGCCACTGGGAAAAATCGCCGGTGATATTGCCAGTCCCCGGTGTGCAGTTCTTATAATACATCCATGTGTGATGCCCAGACTGGTGAGCAGAAGGTAAACATGTGTTTAGAGGAGATAAAATAACGGTGAAGCAACCAAAGCCGAGCATTAAGAAGGCTGAGAGCACCTAGCGACTGGCAGCAATTACACTCCAGTGAAACAGGAAACACATTCAAAGGAACCGTCATCGGCAGACAGCGTGGAGTCAGTGTGTGTGTGTGTGTGTGTGTCCTACCATTGAGCCACCCGCTCCTCCAGCTCACGCAGCAGGTCCCGGTTGAGCTGGTAGAGCTGCGGCAGGTAGTAGAGGACCTGGCTGAGGATCCGCTCATCCACCACCGGCTTCCCGTTCTGACGGGTCGCCGTGGCCACCGCGTCCCGGAAGTCCTGAGGAGACACGCAGGGGAGATGGATGGGTGAAGATGATGTCATTGTTGACACACACACACACACACACACACACACACACACACACACACACACACACACACACACACACACACATGCACTCAAACACACAGGTGTGTGTGGGAAGGAAACATATGACACAAGCTCATAAACTGCGGAGCCGTTGTCCGCTGTACCGTGGGCGCAGTGCTGAGTCAGCAGTCTGGACTTTGGCCGGCGTGCCAATGCACACGACACACACACACACACACATACACACACACCTGGAAGGAAGCAGGGAGGCCCCGCTGGGTCCTCATCGACTGATTCAATGAAGACTGTCTCCCCTTTCTCTCACACACACACTACCAGTCAAAAGTTTGGATAACCTTCTCATGCATTATTTTTTTTAATCTTTCCAACTTTCTCCACTGCAGATAGATACTGAAGACATCAAATACTGTATATGAGCAAAATATACAGTATGTCATTATGCAGCAAAGAAGAACACGTTCAATAACTCTAAATATGCTTTTTATGAAAGGTGGCCATTTGGAAGAATTTCAATATAAAAGGTGTTTGAGTTATTTGACACTTGTATTGTCTCCATCATAATTCCATGTGTGTTCATACGCAGTTTTGATGCCTTCAGTGAGAAACTGCAATGTCAACAGTCATGAGAGTGAAAGAAAAGACATTGAATTCATAGTGCGTGTCCAAACTTTTGACTGCCAGTGTATACTCATAAATTTCACTTTTTCTCTATTTTTCCACTGTGATGCAAATTCTTTCACATGACAGCATGTGTTCATTTCTGCAGGTAAAATAAGCCATGAGTAAGAAAGTAAGTCGCTGAATAAATTACATAAAATAAATAAAATGTAGAGGAACAACATAATAATAATATAATAACTTTCAACTCTGCGTTTAATTCAACCTAAACGGAATATGACCTTTCAAAATATTAATAATCATTGTTTACAAACAAATCCTCTCCAGCCTCAACTTGATATTCAGCAAACAAACACGATTCAGTCACAGTAATGACATAAAAATGTAAACATGCCTAGCATGCACAAGCATGGACACACACACACACACACACACACACACATTAGAGTGGGGATAATCTGAGGTATGTGTGTGTGTTGAGAGGTCGTCTGTGTGGCCTGAGGAAGCAGCTGCTGCTCGGCCAGGCGACAAGCGAAGAATGTGAGCTGACCTCCATTCTTGGAGAGCACGCACACACACACACACACACACACACACACACACACACACACACACACACACACACACATACACACACACATACACACGGACATGTACACGGACATGAACAAGAACACGGACACAGACTCCTGACTGAGTCAACAGAAGGTTGACGTGCTGTCCTGATCCAAACTTTATTTAACTTAATTTAACAATTCATTCTAAACACCTCTTCAGTCCACAGACGGACGTCACATGACCGAGCGGACTCATTGTGGACGCACGCAACACGTCATCCGGTCACATGACCGCTGCTGATCTGGCCTCCCCTCAGAGCGGGGAGGTGATAAAGCAGCAGGCAGCCAGGAAACTCTGCTGAGACTCTGAGACACTGATAGGCTGACACTGATGCAACTAAAACCCCTGATGGAAGATTTGATGTGCGAGGACTGAGAAGAAATGTTATAGAAGTGTTTAGCTACCATCAAATCAGGCGTTAAAAAAAAGGTGGTAAACAAACGTGGAGGTCTTGCAATTACAAACTAGAACTGAACTTTTTTTGGAGCTAAATTTCTTCTTTAATTTTTCTTTTCTTGCACAAAAATGACACAAAAAGCGATGGAGCTTCAGTTATTGTGGTAGTACCGGAGGTTGGTCTTGGTGCCAAGACCACTTTTTAAGGGTCTCGGTCTCGTCTCGAAGAAAATGATTAAAAGACACTTACTATGTGGAGCAGCTTCAGGACGTCCACAAACCTGACGAGAGAGAGAGAGCAGAGCTCCGTCAGTCGTACAGAAAGCACCTCCGCCCCCCTTCAGCCCCCCTCGAACTCTTCCTCCACTCACACTTTCTCCGAGCTCATGATCTCCTGGGCGATGTGGACCACCTTCTTCCTCTTGGTCTCGGCCTCTTGCTGGAAAACAAGGAGGGCAGCAGAAGGTGGGTGAGCGTGAGCAGGGCGAGGGCCTGCGGCCGGGGCCGGCGGTCGCTCGCCGACCGGGCCGCCGCGCACCGCCATGAAGGACGGGTCCAGTGCGAGCGACCCGGCGGGACCATCGGGCGGGCCAGGAGCCGGGAGCTGCAGACAAACAGCCTGTGTGGCGCTGAATGGTAATGGGCCCACCGCTCACAAAGGCTCCAGTTGGACAGTGGCCTTGGACTCCCCCCTGCACCCCCCACCTCCCCGGGCCTGTGGGAGCCGCTGACAGAACCAGCAGAGGAGCCGCTGATGAGGGAGCTATTCCTGAACCTCTGGTCCCTCGAGCACAAACACACACACTCACACAAACATGTACATGCACACACACACCCTTTTGAAGCGTGTGTGAGGGAGCTAATCTCCAGGGGCTGAAGTGACATTTCAGTCACGGGGGTGGGGAGCAAAGATGTTGGACTGGTCCATAAGCTTCCTCTGCCGGGACGCCCTTTGTGATGTCACAGGTAGCAGTAGAGGCAACTCACTCACGCTGCCCAAGTTATTTCATGTTCAAACGTGTAGTATTTGGACTGAAGTGAGAAAAAGAAAATATTCTTCTTAATCGAGAAACACTGAGTTCTGAGATGATTGATGGATTTGCCTCTTGGTTCATTTTATGCTGATGACGTTGTGTACTGATAATTAATATCATCATCATCATTATCATCATCATAAACATTACCACTACCATCGTCATCATCGTCATCATCAACATCATCATCATTCTCATCATTCTCACCATCATCATAATTATCATCATCACCATCATCATCACAACCTTCATACCACCACCATCCCCATCATCACCATCATCACCACCATCATCATCACAACCTTCATACCACCACCATCACCACCACCATCCCCATCATAATCACTATCACCATCATCATCATCACCAACATCATCACTATAACCATCATCATTACCACCGTCATCATTAACATCACCGTCACCATCATCACCACCATCATCACCACCACTATCATCACCACCACCATCATCGTCATCATCATCGAATCTTCGTACTTCAGATCTTCTATGTGCAGCTGCTGCTGTGAGCTGCTGGGTTCTTCCAGTCGTCGGCTGGTGCTCACCTGTCGGTCGGCCTCGTCCAGGTGCTCCTTGCTGGACGTGGAGCTGTTGTCCTCCTCTGAGCTGTGGCTGCCCTCCTCCTCCTCCTCTTCCTCCTCGGAGTGGACGTCCTGCCAGCCGCTGCTCCACACAACACACACAGCACATCAGCCACGACGTCACATCAGAGTTGCAGCATCTCGACTCTTTGTTAAAATTTCCTTTACAGACAAATAAATACAAATGAGGCGTCTTCTTAATCTGCGAGTGAATTTCCAGCTGTTAAAATCGCTTTCAGTGGTTTTTGCTATGACGTTCACTCCCCAAACTACAATACGGGGTTAAACCACTACTGTGATTTTGGAAATTCCAATAAAATGTCAGACCTGATTATTTTATAGTCTATAAATTATTTAATTTTTTTTTAATAAATATGAATCCAAATTTCAATTTCAAAACATTAAATATTCTTTTGACTTTTCTGCATCTGAATGGTGACAAACTTCCAGCATGTGGCTTCAGGGGTTTTGTTCCTGCAGCCTATTGGCTCGGCTCCACCTCAGCTGAGTGTCATATGGCAGCCGGACAAGCAGCAACACGAAGGTGCATGTCACCGGTGCTTTTGATCCAGCTCTTATTGCCTGTGGAGCAGATTGAGGCTCTTCGGATTTCAAAGGGGATAAAGTCAGAGACGCCGTGTAATTTCACTCCCCCTTTGTCTGATTCTTCCTGCTGCTGCTGCTGCTCCACACACCACGGCAGCGACACAACAGGACCTTCCCCAGATTATCAATTCAGAAGTTGGGGCCGGTCAGGAACTCCGGGTAAACAGCACACAGCCACTCGGTCCTTCTTTTATCTGCATTCCATATGGAATTAAAGGTCCAATGTGTAAAATTTGGCTTGATTTATGATTTTTATTGGTAAAAGCTTAATATGCTTAAAATAAATACATTAATACAAGTGTATAATCACAGTACAACAACAGTAATTTGGTTTTCCTACCCTTAGAATGGATAGGAAAATCACATGAGGGTGACTGCTCCCGTCTTAATAATAAACCAATAAAGAAGAAGGTGGACGAGGTATCCAGGTTTGGGTGGGCAGGCCACCGTAGTTCACTGGCAAGCTCGGGAGAGGAAAGGAGAGTTTAAGATGCAAAGGACGCGAAGCTGTGCCCGTTTTTCACCCATCGCGGAAAGCGTGAGAGAGAAAGACTGAAAACTAAGCCGAGGGAATTTCAAAATGTGGGTTGTGGGGGAGTCGGGACCCAGACCGACAGAGTAAAAACGGAAAAAGCGTAAACATTTGTCATCATTTGGGAGGAAACACCAGCTCGAGTGTTGATCGTGACGAAGGCTGGCCATGTAAATATGAAACGGCCTCGTAAACAGCCGGTTCGGGTTCGTCCTGAATGCTTAAAAAAGCAAAAAAACCTTGAGAGTCAGAAACAACTGAAATGTAATGAGGCAGCAGGTTTATTTCAGGAGGAGCTCCGCTTCTGCGGTCGCAACTTTTCCCTCTCAGGATTTTTTTCATCCCAAATTCATCGTTGTGATTAAGCTGCGATTCTCTTTTTCTTTTTCTTCTTTTTAAGATGATTTCAAAAAGCAGAAACTGCTCTCCAGGTTGAGCTTTCTGCATATTGCGACTTTTAAAAAAGGGGGGCAGCAGCGGTCGGGCCGAGGTTGAGCATGAGGGCGGCCAGCCTGCGGAGGAGGTGGCTGCTACTGCTGCTGCTGCCTTGAGGTTTATTTTCTCTGTTTCTGGAGAGCCGTGCGGCCTTTCTGCCATTCGCAGACATTTCCTGCCCCCGGCTGCTGAAAATACCCGACAGGAAAACAGCCCTGCTGCTGCTGCTGCTGCTCTGCTGAACCTCTGAAATGCAGGCTCACCGAGCGCCGCGGTCACCTGATCGACCTGTCGCGGGCAGCCGTTCCCACGCTGAGCTGTTACCGCGCTCGGCTGACGCTCGGCGGCAGGGGAGGGTCGTGCTGCAGGTCGGCACCTAGGGCCTCGTTTCCTCCCACACGCTCACACAACAGCTCATTGTTCTTGTGATAAAAAAATCTCTTTCTATTTTCTGGGAGTGGGATTTTTTTTTTTCCTTTAAAATAATCACAATCTTGCACAGCGTTTTTACTTTTCGCCTGAAACCCTAAAATCTTGTGAGGCGGCCTCACTGCTCCGTTCATGAATATCAGGAGTAAAAGATGAAAAACTTTCCTAGATGTCACCATTTATAACCATTTTCGTCCTGTACCCAGGTCGTCATTTTCCATCCTGGCAGGGTGACCTCTCTGGTAATCCTGCCTCTTACACATTAAGTCCTCCCCGGTCTCAGGGGGCGGAGCCGACACCTGGCCAGGGGGTGTGGCCACTAATTGACTTCCAGAAACGCCAAAAGTAAAGGACACACTTCACTGGTGATGCAGTGACTTTGACTTAAATACGGAATAGAACGATGACACTGTCACTACACTTTTACCTGCTGAAATGTATTGCTTCCTTATTTCTTTTGGTATTTGCACAATTGAAAATGTGTCCGTTTCAGAACTTCATCAAATATTAAGCGTCTTATTTAACACCAGTGCAGTTTTCCACATTATTTTTTCGGAATTTTGGATTCACCGGTCAGGCGAATTGATGAATATCTATTTGGTATCTTGATAAACGGGGTAAAAGCCCTTCCAAGGCTTTGGTTGCACCTTGATCCACCTAACCTAATACTGGAGTGGATCAGCACAGTGAATGACCTCTATAGAAAAGATCACCTCCTTGCACTTTCCGAAAGGCACTTTTATTAAACCCTGCACCAAGCTGGATATGTTGGTTCCCTACAGATGGAAGAGCTGAAAGGTTGACTCTGCTTTTGGTTCACTATTGTTAAATGCCTCGGTGAATCTAACCATTGCTTTGTAAGGCTCATACATACGCTGACAGACCTTTCTTCTTTCTTTTCACTCCCTCATATATACCCGTCTTTCCCACTGTGTTCAAAGTTTTCAAAAATAGCATACCTGATTTTACCTGATTGTATTTTGTTCAGTTTTGTAAAAAGAAAAAAATACTGAGTGGCAAAAATTGACTGTACAATGTTTGAGAGCAAACATTGTATTTTAATACCATCTCTGAGTAAAAAAATATTTAAAAAAGAAAGAAAATGTGTCCATTAATATAGAAGAGAGGGGAAAACATGAGGAGGAGCAGTCGTGCAGTGGACGAGTGAGTCTACGTACCTCTCGTACTCGTGCTCCTGGTATCTCAGGTAGGGGTCCTGAACCTCGTAGATGTCCGACGCGTCGGCGGCGCCCGGGTCATGTGACCAGGCCTGCCTGGCGCTGTGGAACGGCAGGTTCATGTACTCGGGGATTTCCTCGTACAGCGGCACGTTCTCGTACTCCGCCTGCTCCTCCCCTTCCTCCTCCTGCTGCTGCTGCTCCTCCCTGCAGATGTCCACCTCGCCGGAGCAGCTCTTGGGCCTCACTGAGCCCCCCCTCGTCCTCCCGCCCCTCCCTCTCTCCCCCGCGGTGGTGCAGTCCAGCGAGTGGCTCCCCTTGGCCAGCAGCTTCGGCAGCATCTTGACCGACAGCCGGAGCTCCAGCAGCTTCCGGAAGGAGAGGCCCCTCTTGTGGGGGTCGGCGCGGGTTGCCAGGTCGGCGGCGGAGAAGGACTGTGCCCTCTGCTTGCCGCCCAGAGCTGCCGCCGCCGCCGTCGGCCCGCGGCTCTTGGGCGGCATGCTGCTGCGGGCGGGCACCTGGCGGCTGAAGAAGGTGAAGCGCCACGCCGCCCTCTCCTGGGGCGGTGCCGGCAGCTCCCTCATGGGGGTGCTGGCGTGTGGTGGCGCCGCCGGGGGGCAGATGGAGGGCGGCGGTGCTGCCGGGAGGCTGTGTCTCTGAGGCTTCCTGGGAGGCGCCCGGGGCCAGCCCTGGTCGTCGGAGGGGAGGGACTTCCCCCGGGGGAGGTGACAGGCCAGCTTGATCTGCTTGGGGAGGCTGTGGCTGCTGGGGTAGCGCTCGAAGTCGCCGTAGCCACCGTCCTCCTCCTCCTCCTCCCCCTGCTGCTGCTGCTGCTGCTGCTGGTCATTGCTCTCGCCGGGGTCGGGCTGGGCCAGCAGCAGCAACGAGTGGGAGGCCTTCTTATCGAGTGGGTGGGTCCGGTGCAGACGGGGGGAGAGGGAAGTCTGGCGAGGAGGCGGGACGGGGGCGTCGGCGTCAGCGGCGTCGGCCAATCCCGCGTCCGCGCAGGGCGGCGGCGTCTCCTCACCTGCGTCTGCTTTCAGCTCCTCTGGCCGAGCCTCCCCCAGCTGCTCCACGCCGTCCTGTCTCACCAGCGGCGCCTTCTTGTGTTTGCGGGGCTGGGGCACCGGCAGGGGCTTGCTGGGGGCGGCCGGGACCTGCAGGTCCGGCTGTTGGCCGGTGGGAGGCGCCTCGTCGGCCGCTCGTTCAGCCTCTGGAAGAAGTCCTGGTGGCGCCTGGTGAGAGGCAACGCTGCCTGCAGCATCGCAGGCCGAGTCTCTGGGGTCTCGGGGGTCTCTGGGGTCTTGGAGCTCAGTCTGTATGTCCACTTTTGGACCCTCCTGCTCGGCCGCAGGACTCTCCTGGTGGTTCACAACCTCCAAAGACTTCCGTTCCTCATCGTTAACCTGCACCTTCCCCAAGTGGCGCTGTCTCTGCGGTTTATCTCTGGGCTTTCTGCTCCTGCCGCACTCAACCTTCTGCTCCGGCGCTGATCCCTCGGTGGAGACTCCGTTCGGCAGCCCATCTCCGTGCGACCAGTCGGCCCCGAACTCGGCCGCGTTCCCGTTTTCCAGGCTGTGATGCGGCGGCGGTGACGAGTCCCGGTGCTCGTCGCAGGGGCCGCTGGGAATGATGTAATCCGACTCTGTCCGTCTGTCCGTTTCCGACAAAATCCCATTTTTGGAGTTGAGGAGCGAGAGGTCGCTCGCTAAACCCTCCACCTGCTCCCCGCAGAGGGTAGCGGGTTCACACGGCCTGGGCGGCGGGGGCGAGACCGGGGGGGACGAGGCTGTGGATTTGGGAATGCACGGTTTGGGGGCGACAGCCGGCTTGGTCCTCTTGAGAGTGGCGGGAGACGGCTGCGAGACGACTGGCGGCGGCGGTGACGGGAGGGCCACCGGCTTTGGAGCGATGGGCGGCGGGCAAGGCCTGCCAGCGGCGGGGAGCTTCGGCTTGGGAGCTAACGGCGGCTTCTTCACACCTGCACGCAGAGGGGGAAAGTCAGAGATTTGCACATTGACTCATGCTTCCTTGAAGATGGATTGTGCAGCGGCAGCAGGAATTCCCTTAGCCAGGGAATACGACCATTGACAGCTGCGGGCTGGGCGGGCGGGGGGGTAAATCTGGGGTCAGTGGGTCACTGTGGAGGGGTCACACTGGGGCAACTGAAGGCTTAGCGAGAAAGTTAGAACCTATCTTTGGATGACAAATAAAATAATTAATTCATTAAGTCCTTGAAAATAGATCCTTTCAAACTTAAAGGCTTAAATGACACTTGAGCCAAAAATAAAACCAGATTAATACATTCCATCCTTCTTTGACGATGAAGAGTTTTGGATTATCATCAGTCTTTGAATAAATCAGTATTAAGTCTTAACTACACCGTAATAGAGAAGAAATTAGACTTTTGTAGACTGATTTTTCTGTCATCCTGATGGAACATTTCATCTCTTTTACAAATCAAGTCAAGTCTTTAAATCGCTTTAATAATCTCATTTTCAGAAAACATTATCGCAGAACTTGACTTTGTTAAATATTCTCCCTACTATCACTGATTATTATTTTTTTTTTTTTTTTTTAAAGAAATAATCCAGTGTGGTATTTTAAGCTTGGTGGGATTGTGCTCAATTAAAAACAACAACAACAAATCGTGTTCTTGACACTCGTGTAAAGCTGTGAATGAGGACTGGAGGCGGTATTTTCCGCCCTGGTGGTTGGACAGGCCGACACCACGAGAAGTGGAGTCATCGAGCGGATGTTTCCGAAGTGGCCGACCATCAAAAAAGCGCTCTGTGACCGGTGTGAGTGTGTGCGCGCCGGAGGTGGCTCATCCCACACGGATCCCGTTAGGGAAACACTCAGATTAAGCACACTTGAGATTCACACTTAAGTACATTAACAAATAGTCGTTATTAAGACGTAATACAAGCAAGCGGGGGTGTCTGTTGTATTCGGCACATGGCAGATGTTAAAATATGCTCTAGTTTTACCTGAATGTAAAATAACTTACTTTTGACGAACAGGAAGAAACAACTTGGGTCTTTAACACACGCTCATTACAACTGTATTAATTGTCTATTACAGAGCCGAACTTGACAACACGCGTCCGCGATACCATTAAGGTAATTAAAGAGGGTCCAGTGTGGATATGAGCCAACTCACGACCACAAACACTGAAAAGGTGCGAGTTATTCGGCGGAATTCGCTTCACGTTTACGCTACAAACTCCCAACAACTACTGCGGGTGAATAAACTGCTGAGCTGAAGAAAAACAGCGACAACATAGTCACGGGAAATTGTCCAAAACCATTGAAAGCGTGACACTACAGAGTCTTCCAGGAAAATACTGGAGCTGGATGCTAAAACATTGTTGTCGAGTCCGACTTGTTGCTCCCGCAGCAGGACAGATGTTTTAGGACAAAGGATTTAACCCCCTCCAGCTGTAACGCTGCCTCCACAGCCAAACACTGAGGAACACCTTTGTTGTTCCAGTCAGGAAAGCAGTTTTTGATTATTATTATTTTTTAGAAAGCGCTCAAAATTGTAGCCTGCGCGCTTTTCTTTATCATTATGGAAGCTGTTATTAAGAAATGCTGTAATTAACTGTGGCTGGGGACAAGACAGAGTGAAAGCCACCGGCCGCTGTGACTGTAAAACGGCGCACATATATCCGGCAATTCAATAGAGTTAATACAGTTCAAAGTGGTCTAAGCAAAATGCCCCAATCCGTTGGCGCTTGCACAGCAGGAATTTTAGGAGGTGGGCTAAGTAACTTTAGCTCTTCCACGAAACAAACCTGCGCTCATGACTCCCGACTTGCTCCTTTCTCCATGAGTAAATACAACTTTCAGTGTATTGGCGAGAAAATCTGCGCCGTATCCTCCTCCGCTGTCACCATTGTCAAGTTTTAAATCCAGTTCAGGGGCGAAACATGCGATCCATCGGCGCTTCTCCTTATCACCTTATCACCCCAGCTTTAACGGAAGCATTAACGCCTGTTACTTTTCCATTTTTCCCGAGGTTTTCGGCCACGGCGCTGGTCCCAAATTGGTAAAGCGGATATATAAAGCGCTCTAGTTCCGGTTAGTGGTTGAAAAAAATAAATCAGTTTAGTGAAAGTACAATAACAGCCGCTGACATCTGAAGTTAAACACAAACGTAAAATTTCACACTTCTATTCAAAGCAAATAAAGAAGGATAACTTGTATTTGTAGTTAACTTTCTGGCATTTATACGACTTTTTTTTAAACGGGTGTTTTTATTTTAAGCGTCACTTCCTGTGATGACCTGAATGCCTTCCGCTAACTTTAAGTTTGCCTTGGCTTTCAAAAACTTTTGCGCCGTTCCTTAATTTGGCCGCTAGGAGGTCTCTTACCTGACGCGAGCGTGGACGCGGCGGTTTGAGAGGGGAGAGAGGAGTGGCGGGAATTGTAGTTTTAAAGTAAATTTAGCAACTACGGCTAGCCGTGTCAACTTCTGCCACGGCTGTTGCCGCCCGGTTGGGTTACTTATTGTCGTCTACAACTTCAGAATGCAAAGAGGGGGGCACGGTTAGATGGCGGAGAGCGATGACTGAGGAGTTCGACGAAGATGTGGTCTTTGAGGTACGTTACAAGCGCCGCTTACTCGAGGTTGTAGCCACACTTCTCGCGGATGCTTTGTCATTCCTGCCGAGTTTCGTTGAATATTGACGTTTGCGTGCCGACTCATTAACGGCAGCTAGCGTACAAACCGATAGCACAGTGTGCTAACAGGCAGGCTAGCTTCACACCAGCACCCTCCAGCACCACCTCCTGTTGTCATGCCCTGCTGGCACCCTTGAATAAAATCCACATACTTGGCCGGCTGCTGATGGCGAGGCTGCCAAGGAGCTTTGGTTGGTCATTACGGGGCCGAGGGTCGCTGTTTCATCAAGGCCACACTGGTTGCTTTTTGCCGAGGGGTGGGGATGAACAGACCCAATGCGTCAGAATCGAGAAAAAAAAAATTCTGCTCACTGCATCTGGATGGTGACAACATGAGCTGCATCTCCGCGTGACAATGCATGTGAGTGAGTTGTGTTTACGTCTTTGACGGCTGGAGTTGTTAACGTGTTTGTTTTTTACTTGGTAATTACGGCTGGTTAGTAGTCGTAGGGCGGCCAGGGGGAGTGATGATGCTCTCCAGAGGAACAGAGGATCAGCAGCTGACGGAGATCTGGGTCGGGCATCATTTGCACAATATGTGTAATACAGCATTTAGCACGGGTTGTTTCTTCCCTCCCTCCTCTCACTGCTGATTTCATGCCTGGTGTAGTTGTGAGCTTTCTTTGTGATGAACAAGAAGGCACATCTTGTCTGAAGTCATTCTGCAGGAAGGCTCGGAGTATTTCAAAATTATTGTTTTTTGGTGCATGACAAGTTTTGATTTGTATTTGTAAAGGATGGGTCCGGCTACCGGATGAGTGTTTTATTATTGACGTGTGTACGGGTGCGTTTTCCAGCATCGCTGCCTGTGAGCAGCGAGGTGGATGGAGATGAGAGGAGATGAAGACTGGGGGCGAGGGTGGAGCAAAAGCGTCTGCTGATAAATTAAATATGATTTCTGGCTGCGCCCCTTCGATTCCCTCCGCAAAATAAACGTGGGCAACATCAGGTCGAGTCTGTTTTTAACCCGTGCCGGGCCGGTGACCTCATCGGCACGTCCCTTCTCCCCTCGCCCAACCATCTGGCACTGTTTTATCTGACTCTCCCCGCTGCATTCCTCCTCTCTTCTTCTCATCCATCATCCCATAACAGCTCTCTTCTCTCTCTCTCTCTCTCTTTGCAGAATTCCCCTCTCTTCCAGTACCTGCATGATCTAGGCCACACAGACTTTGAGGCATGTCCCACGGCTTCCCAGGAAGAGGAGTACGGCGGGGCGGAGGGAGACCTCGACTCCCCCGATGAAGATCCACGTAAGACTCGGGTGAGTCTCTCCCCTCGACGACTCGTGCGTCAGCCCCCCCACTGTCACCGCCTTGGTTTTGGTCCGATTAAGCATCAGGGTTTTTGTTGTTGTTGTTTTTTTGTTTTTTTTACACTTTTTTTGTTTATTGGAATTTTCATTTTAATGAACACACATTCATACACACGAAGAAAAGAAACCCTGTCACCCCCTTTCTTCCCTCAACAAGTTCTACAGCAAATGAAATGCACGCGAAAATGTGAACATGAACGTGTTCGGTGAACGTCTTCCGAGCACCAGTTTTAGCACGAGGCTGCAAGGAAACGGGCTAAACATGCCCGGGGTTTTTCTTTTTTGGATAACTTGTGCACAGCTGCTCTGCTGGAGTTCAGGGCGACAACTAAACATCTGCGAATCAGGCAGAACCTGAGGACTTTTCACTGAGGACGGTGAAAATGTGACTGTGAATTGCTCCAGCTGCCAACCGCTGAACTTAATGTGCCCAATAACTGCGTAATAACACCAGTATCATTCATTCATAACTGCTTTGGGCCAAAGTCAATAAGCAAAGCGACTAAAAGGACGCAGCTCCAACATCCGCCTCAGTGTCATTCTGATGACCTCAGGCTCTGTCTGTCTGTCTGTCTGTCTGTCTGTGTTGATCTGTGCTGCACTCACACACAATGTCATTAATTTGACTATCGACTCCAAACAGTGACACACACACACACACACACACACACACACTGTGTATTCACTCGTCTCTGGTCAGACGGTGACATGCAAACTGCAGCGTCTCTCTCCGCTTCGTCACTCGTGCAGGTATTTTGTGCATCTTGTCATGACATGCAGGTGATTGTTTGTTTTTTTTAATCTTGATTTAACACCTGCAGCTGTAAATGCATTAATGTTGCATGTTTTTTTTGTTTGTTTTTGCTGTTGTCGTTTTCGATTGAATTCCAAATGGACTGTTGTGCTCTGAGCAGCTCTTGCGGTCTGGACTCTGGTATATTTCCGGATCCGTATTACCCAGCATGCCGTCCTGAGGTGCTCTGGTCTGGATATGAGAAAAAAAAAAAAAAACAGAACCGTCTCTTCTCCTCCGTCTCTAGCGACGGGAAACGGGGCGGATTCGGTTTTTGCCTCGTCCAGGAACTTTCCATACGTGTCACGCTTCCCCTCTCCCTCTCGGGTGCTGCTTCTTTTTTTCTCTCTCTTTTCTTTTTGCTGAGGACTCAGGAAGGACGGGAGACTCTGACAGGACAGGAAAGCTTGTGGCTTGTCCCTCGCCGACCGGCTTCCTGCCGCGCAGATAAAGCCGGAGTCCATTCCAAACACCGTGGCCGTGTAGCACCGCAGCTGCTCGTCTGTCTTTATCTTTACGTTCGCACAGTGGCTGCAGAACGAGGGAATTTAATCAGTTTTGTTCATTCGATTATAATTAAGTCAGGCACATAACCCTACAGCCATATATTGCAAATAACGTATTATTATCTATTATTATCGAGTTAAACCTGCCCTTGTTTTTGGGCTGGCCTGATAGTAGAGGCGTGTCCCTCTTCTGCAGCAACGCCCGATATTTCCCATCATGTTGAGTGTGTGCACATCACTCACGCACGTCGACCACAGCTGTTTGTGTTGCGTTGTGAGTCAGAGGATTCCTGTGTGTGTGTGTGTGTGTGTGTGTGTGTGTGTGTGTGTGTGTGAGCAGGAGCAGGAGTCTGTCCGTGCCAGGATGCTACGTGCACAGTCCGGAGCACAGAGGCGACGTGCACGAGCAGTTAATCCGTGCGCGGTTCACGTCGTCTCTCGACCAGGATTAACCGCCGCAGTCAAGACAATTCACGCTGGCGTCCCGGTTCTGACGACTGATGAGAAACTCGCCAGTGATTGATCCATGCTGCTGCAGCCTTTTGATTCATAGCGCTTTCTTTTTCTGGCCCAGACGCAATCGATACCTGCACGTGCGTGTGTGTCTGTGTGCGTGTGTGTGAATAGATGCATGGGTGTGGGCCTGGTTTTTTCTTTTTTTTTTCTTATCGTCTCGGCACACAAACGCATTTCAACACGAGCCCTTTTCACAAATGCCTCAGAGCAGAGTTAAGCCGATTGGTAAATAACATCCTGCTGGTGATTAGGCATTATCAGAGTTTGGGACTAAGGCTCCTTGGTGCTGCCAGGAAACGTTTGCAACGTGTCAGAGCGGCCACAAAAAATGTGGGCAGATTTTTTTTTTATGATACTTACTGCTACTACTTTTTTATTTTCAATTTACTGATTTTATTTCTGTATGATTGTTATGAATGTTTCTTGCAGTAGCGACAGCAGGTGACCCTCAGGTTCTTCTTTGTTTGTTCACTGTTTGACTCACTAATAATTGAAGTTGTTATCCTGGAAGTGCAGGATACCAGGACTTTAACAAAAGAATGGAAGGACTTTTATCTCCATTACCTTTAATTTCGCTGTTGCACTGTGAAATTTGCCTGTCCATTCCAAATAAAGATACAATTTAAAAAAAATAAAATTAAAAAAAATTGTCACCGCTGCTCTTAAAAAATGTGACGAGGCTCCGGCCGGACTGGCAGGAAGCGTGAAATAAACCAGATGTGTGTGTGTGCGTGTGTGTCTGTGTCGTCTCAAACGGAACATGTCGGCGCTCTGGGGTTCATGTCGGTCAGCTGCTCTGTTTTGTTAAATTGTAAAATGGAGCTGGATTAAACCGAGCAGCCGAACGTGTTCAGTCGGTGGTCTCACCGGCAGCACGAGAAGCAAACGGGACTGGCAGGAGAACCATTTAGCATGTTTTTGAAAAAAAAAAAAAAAAAAAAAGATTTTATTGCCTTTTTTTCACGGAACTTTCACAACTAACAAGTGTTTCATATATGCAAAACTATTGGAATACAGAAGAAAAAAACATCCAACTTGCAACATCCAGAATTAAATGGCTTCATGAAGCTTAAGATGTTTTTTGTTTTGTTTTGTTTTGTTTTTTAATCAGAAAAGTATTTGAACTTGAAGATCCAGGTGAGGACCCTGCTGGTTCAACACAGTGTCTTGTGTCTGGTCTGCAGGGTGGGCTGCTGTGGACGCTGGTGGAGCTTCTGTGGAGATGGAGTCCTTTCCACCAGGTGGCTGCGTCTCGTAAGCTGGGCCAGGAGCTGGTGCGTAGGCCGGAGAGCGAGCGAGCAAGCACCATCTTCTTCAGACGTCTTGATTTTCTCAGACTGTTTTTTTCTTCGTTCTTTTTCTGCCGGCTGCGCAGGACGGCGTGTTTGGCCAGTACTCGGTGAGGTGCATCCTGGACCAGGATGTGCTGCTGCAGGAGGACGTGGAGCTCATCGAGCTCTTGGACCCGAGTCTGCTTACCGCCGGGGCCACCTGCCCGGGTTCGGCCAGCAGAGGGAGCTGCCTTCCCAGACCCAGCCTGATGGCCAGGCCCTCGCTCTGGTATGTAGCGCTGCTGGGCCACCAGGGCAAACAAAACACCCACTGGGAAACTCCACTCTGATCTTCTCGCTCTCGGTGGCCCTCAGGGACGCGGCCGGGCTGCTGGGCCTGACGGCGGTGCTGCTGGGCCTCTGCTCCTCCTCCGGGGGCCTGTGCTCCCTGGCCGCCGCCCCCTGGGGCCTGGCCATGCTGGGCTGGGCGGGGTTGAGGGCCCTGGCGCTGTGGAGGCGGGGCCGCATGCAGAGGGCGGTACACGGCCGCGCCATGCAGCTGCAGGCGCTGGTGCACGACGGCAAGCTGCTGACGGGGCTGTCGCGCAAGGCGCTGCGCCTGGTGCAGGAGACCGAGGTCATCTCCAGAGGTTTCACCCTGTAGGTTTGGCCGCCTGCACGCCTCAGCCAATCACACAATCACCTCCCATCCGTCTGCACCTGTTTCCCAAAGCTTTCACTTTAACCCTGTGTTGGTGTGTGTCACTAGCTGCGCTTCCATGACCCCTAGAATTGCGCAAAACCTAAACATGGCAATAAAAACTGGTCGTGGAAACACCTCAACTTGGAAAAACCTCTCAAATTTGGCCAAAAGGTTTTGGCGCTCACTTGAGGTTGTTTTTCACACGTATCCATATCGAGGTGTATCGCAAAAAGTGTCATGGAAACACTTTTATCGCCTTGTCACGGTCACGTGACCAGGTCACTTCAAGGGAAAATGGAGCGTTAAGTTTGGACGGAGGAGGGGATGGAATATTTTTTACGAGTAATTAAAGAGAAAAATAGAACAACCATTCTTGACAGCAAACAAACGCAAACAAACAAAAGCAAACGTAATTCTTGTAAATCTTGCGAGAACGGGATTTTACAAGAATTACGGCTTATGCGCTTCGCACCATTCGATGGAAACACCTGCAAATCGCAATTGTACTTTGTCGAAATTTTAGAAACATCGCTTTTATTTTGCGAAAAAACCGTCATGGAAACGCAGCTTGTGTCAGTGTGGGTACGTCGTAGGTTTTTCTCTCCTCTGTTCCTCTCAGCACCAGAATGATCTTTCGGAAGCAGCTCATTTAGTTTTTGAGAAGCCAGGAGGAATAGTTTGACATTTTGGGAATAATCAGATCAGATTTTCCCTCTTTGCTGCTTCACTCGGCGTAAAAGTAGTTTTTTTTGTTTTGTTTTTTTTGGGTTTTTTTCCGTCAGTGGTCTCATTAGGAAGAGCGGCACTGCAACAGAATCGCCTGGTTCTTTCCTCAAGAGTGAATTAGATCATTTTCCAAAATGTCCAGCTGTTTCTCATCTTGTTGGTCTCCCACTTCAGTTGTGTTTTCGTCTTGTGTGTCCGCTGGTGTTGTAGTGCTTGAGATTGGCCTTGGTCTGAAGACCAGTTTTTGAGGGTCTCCGTCTCGGACAGGGCGGACTCTGGGTTTTTGATCAAGACCGGTCAAGACTCAGCCAACACTGTAATGACACATTAATAACTAATAATAATTCAGTTGCTGCTGTCTTTTGCTCTGTTTGTGACACCCAGAGTGACACACACCCTTATTCCTAGTTCATTTATTTTTTCGTTTTATGAAGCAGAGAAGAGAAGAAGAGTTGTTTTTTTTTTTTTGAAAATGGTACAAAATAGTTGGAAAATGATTAGAAGACACCTTGCTGAAAAGATGTTGCTGTTTGATTTAGAAGCAAACTTGAATTTAAAAAAAGATACTGGTCAATTTTTTCTGTTTTGTTCTTATTTTTCTTTGATATGTAAAGTCTTGGTCTGGTCTCGATCTCGATCCTCTCTTGTCTTGATTATGTCTTGGTCTCGGTTGGTTGCGGCCTTGACTACAACACTAGTGTCCTTGTCTGTGTGTGTCAGCGTCGTGGCGTTTGCCGTCTACATGTGTGTGTGTGTGTGTGTGTGTGTGTGTGTGTGCCGCCCCGCCTCTTCGAGACGTCTCCACAGTTGTATCACATTTCACTTGTCAAGTTTGCTCGACAGGGTGAGTGCGGCCAGCAGCTTTAGCAGGGCGGGGCCCGAGGCCATGCCGCGGGGCCAGCAGCTGATGGGCCTGAGGAAGGCCCTGTACCGGGCGCTCCGCTCCGCCTTCAGAGCCTCGCGCAGGGCCACCTGCCACATGCTCAAGGCATATCCTTCCGTGCACGCACACACACTGGTTCTGGTGACTCACTGACCAAAGAGGTTTTTTGATGCTTCTCCTTCCCCCGCGTGACGTGTCCTTCCTTAACCCGCCTCCACCTTCCCGCTCAACTCTGAGATCGACAACGTGACCAACTACGTGTCGGCGGTGCCGCTGAAGGAGCTCGGCCTCGGCCTGGGCATCGAGCACCTGAGCGACGAGCAGGCCCAGGAGCTGACCGGCGACTACAGCCTGCCCGCCCTCAAGGTGCGTCCAGGCTGACGGATCCTTCCCACGCTCGGAAATAAGCAGCCTGGAGAAGGCGTCGAATTTTGTGAAATCGCTGGAAGTTTTGGATCAGTCGAGAAATTCCACCTTTTCCCCCTTTTACGAACTCGCGGAATTTCTTTGTTGTTCCTCCCTAATGAAGACTTTTCGCAGCCCCCACAATAAGCCCAGCCGACTAGCTCGCCTATGCAGCGTAGCAGCATGACTTTTAAAGGTCGAGTGTGTAAAACTTTTTAGTAAGCTCTTTACTATTTAAAGAAGCCCGTCTGACAGCGCGTTTCGTATTTAGGGTACCGCCAGGCAGGCTTCCTTAAAAAAGCTCTTATATACACTACCAGTCAGAAGTTTGGCCATATACTTCTGATTTAACTTTGACTATTTACATTGTAGGTTGTCACTCAAGGCATCAAAACTATGAATCAACACAAATGGAATATGTATTAAACAAAAAAGTGTGCAATAACTACAACAAGTTTTATATTTTAGATGCTCTAGAACAGTGGTCCCCAACCCTTGGGCCGCGGACCGGTGCCGGTCCGTGGGTCATTTGGTACCGGGCCGCACAGAAAGAGTAATTAACTTCTGTTAAATTAATCCATTCATTATCTGAGTGAACAATTTTATTTTGAAAAATTACCGTATTCTCTACGTTACTTCCATCTAACGCTCAACTCTTGACGCATGTCAAGGCGCTTGTCTCGGTCATCTGATACGTTACCGCGAGATTAAACCCACAAGCTAGCAAGTTAGCGAGCAACATGAGTGTTGATCGCCATCAGCTTTTCCCCAATATAAAAAAGTAATTAATCCAGCTGAATTTTACACACTGGACCCTATGAAAAATTCATTAAAAAAAAAAAAAAAAAATAGTATGAAAACCCTGGAAATTTCATGCACGGTCTTGGAAAACTTGCTGCAAAGTTTTGGAATTTTGCCCATGAAAATGAGCGGCAACCCTGCAGAAACCCACCGGGGGCTCTGATTGGTTCTTCTGTCCCTCGGCGCTCCAGATGCT
This sequence comes from Thamnaconus septentrionalis, assembly GCA_009823395.1. Lineage (NCBI taxonomy): Eukaryota > Metazoa > Chordata > Actinopteri > Tetraodontiformes > Monacanthidae > Thamnaconus > Thamnaconus septentrionalis. The sequence continues at coordinate 27,357,726 of CM020502.1, read as the reverse complement.
CTTCCAGCTGTGGGTGGGCCAGAGCTCCGAGTGCTTCCGCCGGCTGGCCCTCCTGCTGTCGCCCCAGAGGATGGAGGAGGCGGCCGGCGAGCTCCAGCTCCTAGCGGCGGCGTCCTCAACTCCGCTGCCGCCGCCGCCGTTGCACCGGGCCATCGCGGCCGTGACGGAGCCGCTGCAGCAGGCGCTGGCCGGCTGCCTGGGCGAGGTGCAGCGCAGCTACGACTTCCACAGGCACTTTGAGACGCAGGCGAGGAGCAACGGCGTGGAGCGGACGGGGAGAGCCCGGGAGGTGTGCCGCGAGCTCAACACGCTGCACACCTCCATCCGAAGCCTGCAGCTGCACCTCAAGGCCCTGCTCAGCGAGTGAGACACGCACGCACGCACGCACGCACGCACACATGTACACGTAAATTGGACATCTCAGTCCAAAATGTAATTTTATTCTGTTGCTATTCTTTTGTAATCACACTTACATTTATTTACACCAGCAGTTAAAAGTTTGGACACACTCTATGAATTGAATGTCTTTTCTTTCATTCTCATGACTATTGACATTGCAGTTTCTCACTGAAGGCATCAAAACTACATATGAACACACATGGAATTATGTAGGAAACAATAAAAGTTTAAAATAACTCAATATTTAAACTCTTTAAAATAGCCACCGTTGATTAAAAGCATATTTTGAGTTATTGAACGTGTTTTTCTTTGCTGTATAATGACAAATATCTTGCTTATATATTTGATGTCTTCAGTATCTATCTGCAGTGTAGAAAGTTGTAAAGATAAGTGAAAGTGGCATGAGGAGGTGTGTCCAAACTTTTGACTGGAAGTGTTGATTTGAAAATGACAGTGTCTTAACATAAGTAATTACAAATACTTTATTATACACAAAGTCTGCAGAAGTTTAGGTGAACATTTAAAATTTTGTTTGATTCAGAAGAATGTTCATGAAATGTAACACATATCATTTTGACAAAAATGCAGATTTGCGCACACATGTGGGAACGTGTGCAACATAGCTCATGATTGGTTGAAAGGGTTTTGTTAGCGGCTGGTGAAAATGGAACATTGTTCCTATTTAATGTTGTTGAAGCGATCATCTGAAAATGTACACAATTGTTGAGATTCATAGAAATCAAGTGTTGAATCAGGATATTATCTGAATGCAACTTTATTAAGTCATTGTTGATAATTATTGTGAGAACTCGGTGTCTTCACATTGATGAATATCAAGATTAATAACAGAACTAAAGGCAACTGAGAAAATGTGTTATTTGAGAAGAGTAGAGCAACCTGGTTGCCCTGCGTGTGACTCGGTAGCCATGAAGCAGCTCTCAGGTTCACAAAGGTTGGTTGGTGAACTCAACATGTCAACACGCTAGCTGCCCCGTGACTCTGAGCTTCCCGCCTGCAGGATGATCATCCTGGAGGACGACCTGGAGAAGCTGATGGTGTCCAGGGAGCCGACGGAGCTGAGCTACGAGGGCTACCAGGACCTGAGCGAGCGGCTGCACCAGCTGCAGCCGCACATGCAGGCCAGCACCGGCTGCTGGGAGGACACTGTCTGCCAGGTGGCTCGCATGCTGCGGCGGGCGGGGCCAGGTGAGCCGGCCGGAGGGAGGCGGCAGGGAGGGGGGACGGGACAAACAAAAGCTGTGTTTCCATGACCTCCTAGAGTTGCTCAAGACCTAAATATGGCAATAAAGAAAGTGGTCATGGAAACACCTAAACTTGGAAAAACCTCTCAAATATGACTAAAAGATTTTGACACCATCATGAGGTGGTTTTTCACACGTTTCCATATGGAGGCATATCACAAAAGTGTCATGGAAACACTTTTTCTCGCATTTGCATGTCAGCGGGCGTGACGTACGGGCTCACGTGACCAGTTCACTTCACGTGAAAATGGCGCGTTGTGTTTGGACGGAGCAGGAGACAGAATATTTTATACAAGTAATCAAGGAGAAAAATATAACAACCATTCTTGACAGAAAACAAACGTGATTCTCGTAAAATCATGCGGGACGAGATTTGACCAGAATTACGGCTTATGCGCTTTGCACCATTCAATGGAAACAGCTGCAAATTGCAATTCTACTTTGTCGAAATTTTAGAAACATCGCTTTTATTTTGCGAACAACTGCCACGGAAACGCAGCTGGCGACTCAGACGTCAGAACCTGCTGATGGTTTGAGCCTCCTGGTCAAAGGTGAGCGAGCAGTTTGCATGTTGCTGCTGCTGTGTTTACCAGAAATGAAGTACAGCACTAAGCCCCGCCTCGTCCGAGCATACAGTTACTCCGTGTTTACACAGAGGCTAAATTTAGCCCCAGACCCCCCCACACCCCCACCCCCACCCCCACCTCCCCTTTCTTTGCTGTGACTTAAGGCTCCTTGCAGTCATGGAGGAAACGGCTCCTTGACAAAGTGTGACGTGAAGCAGTTTGCAGCGAGCGATGAGGTTACCGTCTACTTCTGCTGCAACTGCTGACACCAGTGGTGCGTCTTCTCTGCAGGCGCGGCCGATGGCCCCCAGCTGTGCCCACCTCCCGTCTGTGAAATGCCTCCTCCTCCTCCTCCTCCTCCTCCGTCCTTCCCGCTCATCCTGGACCGGGACCCTGTTCCGGAGGAGCTGGTGAGATGAAACCGTCCACCTCTCACCTCAAACTGTTACACTCGCAAAAACCGTCCCGCCCCGTGATGCCCCTCTCTCCCTCTCTCCCACTCCCTCTCTCTCTCTCTCTCTCTCTCTCTCTCTCTCTCTCTCTCTCTCTCTCCCTCTCTCTCTCTGTCGCCGCTCGCTTTGCAACCAGGAGTGGGAAGCCTACGTGTCCGACTCGGACTCGGACGGCGAGGGCAGGGACTCCTGGTCCGACATGCTGTCGCCGGAGGAGCGCGAGCGTCAGCGGCGGGAGAGGGAGGAGTCCCGCCGCGTCCTGTCCGAGCTGAAAGCCGTGCTGGGCTTCCGCACGTCGGAGGAGGAGAGGATGAAGAGGAAGCAGCTGCTCTTCAACGACCAAGGTCCGCAGTGACGCATTGGTGTCCACCTGTGACGTCTGTCTGTCTGTCTGTCCGTCTGTCTGTCTGTCTCACTCATTTGTAAAAGAAAAGAACAATTTCATGTAAAAAAAGAACATTCTAGAATTATCTAGGATTTAGGTCCAGTGTGGAAAGGTTTTAAGGAAGCACATGACAGCACATTTCATATTCAGGCCACTGTGAGGCAGGCTTCCTTAGGAAAACCAGGAGCAAGACCCTTATTGCTCTATGTATATTATTATATATTTAAGAACCATTCTAAGGGTAGGAAAACCAAACCGAGTATACACTTTTATTCATGTATTTACAGGAAGTATGTTAAAATTTTACCAATATAAAATTCATGAATCAAGCCAAATTTTACACACTGGACCTTGAAATAATTTAATACTGTTTTGGTTTCACTAAGATTTGGGACAGAAAAGGTAAATGATAATTTGAATTTCCTTCTCCATCCCTGCAGCTGCTACGGCTCCCTCGGCTCTCACCGAGGACTCGGGCGTGGCGCTGGAGCCGTCGGAGGCTGCGGCTCCTCCGGGATCGACGGACGGCAGCGGAGAGGGGAACCACCTCTCAGCGCCTCCCGCAGGAAAGCGGCAGCAGGAAGAGGAAGCAGGCTGTGACGGCGGCAAGGGCGAGGGCGGGGCCTCCGAGTTCAGCTGCGGCTCGGAGACGCAGGAGGGCGAGCTGGAGGGGGCGTCGGTCTGCAGGAGGGGAGGGGGAGGGGCCTCGGAGCTGCACCAGTACGATGGGCTGGAAGGGGAGGAGGGGGAGGGGCAGAACGGCCTGGACTGCTTCCTCAGCCTCCGCGTCCCCGCCGTCTCCGTGATGGAGCGGCTGACGGAGATCCACGGCTCGCAGGCGCTCAGCTTCAGCTCCGCCCTCGCTGCCCAGGCGGCGGCGCGCTCGCACTCGCTCGTCAACATGCAGGAGCAGACGTTTGAGACGACGATGACGACGATGACGATGACGATGACGATGACGATGACGATGAGGAGGAGGGGGATGAAGAGATTGACAGACGAGTCCCGGGGAAGGACTGACACTGACGCGCTGCTGTACACTCCGACTGCATCGATCCGTTTCCGGCGTCTCAAAAATGTCCCCCGTCCGTCCATGTTGCTGTGCATTACCCACAATTCCAAGCGCTCCGTGGCTGTTCAAACTCAGGTACCAGAACCACGACAACACACCGCAGCCTGCAGGCCAGCCGGACCAGACTGTCAGCAGTTCTCCGGCCGGCGTCTGCTGCGTCCGCTGCGTCGCGTCCATCGTTCACAATCGTTAGGAAAAGTTGCTGCTGCAAATAAAGATTGTAGGAAATAATGATTGATGCCATATGTAAAAAAAAAAAATTAAAAAAATGGAGTGTAGCATTATTTAAGAACTTGTGATGATCTGTTTTTTTTTTTTCCTTTCAAGTTCCTGCACTTGAGTGATGGGAAACAACAGGTCGGTGTCATGCTAAAGTCCCTCTACTCGTGTTTTCTACCATCAATCAGTGTCTCAGTCCTGTTGGCAGAAAGTGAGAGAAGTTAATAACTGTCCGCTTGCTCTGCTTTTCACAAAGTGGTTCCTCTGCAGTGTCATGAACGGCACTGAGGCCTTTCGCTGGCAGGTGGTTGGCTCCGACCGAAACCCCTGGACGTGAAAAACTCTCTGCCTGAAGGTTGAAACCAGGTGACAATAATTCTTTGAGACCAACAGAAACACACAGCGTCACTCGACAAAAAGAGGAAGCGAGATGCTATTTTTACTCCCGGCGCGGCGCTTTTATTTTTATCAGCCTGTGTCGGGGACACAATGGAGAACGCACGGCCAAACACTCATTCATAAATCCTGTTTCCAGGTGACACGTTGTAAAAAAAACAACTGAGAAACACTCCATTTCCCAGCGTGTGTGTTTACGTGAAGACGTGTCTGTGTCTTGACACAACACCAAACTGCGCTGCTGTGAGTTCTAAAGTCAAATACCTGGACGGTTGGACTGATTGAAATGAGATTTTTTTCCTCTATGTGAGGGAAGCGTGCGTCTGACGGCCCTCGTGTTTGCTTCGTCCGTCCTATCACATGACTATCCACTCTCAACCTCCTTTTGTCTCCTCTGTCAGGGTGAAATAAAATCCCACTCTAGAAGAACTTTGTTGTCTGCTGAGGTCTTTCTTGACACTCATGTTTCACAGAAACTCCCTGTGTGTGAGTGTGTGAGAAGGTGGAGAACAGGTCCGGTGAGACACATGATCTGTGTTGTGGGGTTTCGGACACAACAGGTGGTTCTCCTTCTTTTAAAGCCATGCACTGACTGACCTGACACCTGAGCGCTCCTCTCTTTGCGGCCGACTATAGTTATAAATTGGGAACCACCTAACGGTTCATCGTGGAATAAGCCGTGAAGTAAGTACTACACAAATACAAGGACTCAACATAACTTTGTTGGAAGCGTCGGTTCGGTAGATTTCTGATCTAACGTCGCCATCTAGTGGTCGATTCAGTTAATAGTTTGGCCAAATATTGACTCAAATGTGTAAAGGTTTTAACAGCCAGCTTTCGATACTTTCAGAGAGTTTGGAAATCAATCATTTAATTCACTGTATGATACAGTGTATTGCGATACACTGCACGTGTTTTACATCTCCGTGTCTTATTGGTTTAACTCAAGCCGCTGTCAAAGCTGATTCAGCAAGTTTTACTTCGCGCTGCCTTTAAGTGCTGCCGTTAAAGTGCTGTGTTGGAATTTTTATCGCACACACGTCGATTGATTCACACACCGTAAATAAAATTTATATGAATGAAAATAATAATGTGTTGACGTAAAACACTATGTCATGAGCAGAACGCATGTGTATTTTTCTGCAAAAGGATCCAAAGGGAAATATTAAAAAGGGTATAAAGTGACATCAGGACACAGCTTCAGTCTTCAAATTACAATAAAACAGGCTGGAAGTACATGGGTGACTGATTGCCTCCTAATATTAGTCCGCGTGTAGTTTTATAGTATTTAAGTGTGGCTTGACGGCGCTAAAGCGACAAAATATAACGGAGGTCCCTGAATGCCCCATCAAAGACAGCACCCCCACAGTCCTTTGCGTTTGCCTTTTCCAGCAGCAACTCGAACATGGCGGACGTGGTTGTTGAGCAGTTAGCGGAGCAGAAAGCACTCCCGAACGGGGAGGTGAACGATAAAGAGGAGGCCGACCCCGTGGAGGAGGCCGCCAAGAAGAAGAAGAAGAAAAAGAAGAAGAAGGGCGCGACGACAGGTAAGCTCGACCCCTGTCAGTTGCCCGCTAACAGGCTAGGAGGAGCAGCATTAGCTCTGACGAACTCTGGAAACACCGGAAGTCACCTTTAAAATTAAGGCGTGCAAACTACAACACGTTGAATCGCAATGGGGTTTTATAACAAAGTGTGAGGCTGTTATGAAAATTTGTCCTAGGTTTTAATCCCTAAAATCCCCCCATTTTGTTTGGCAACATGGCGTATATTAACCTCTATATAGAGAGCGGAAAAGCTTACGTCTGAGTTTTTAACAATTGCGGCTGTGACGTTTATTTTGAAAGGATTGCCAGTCAGAACACGCGTGTCTCGACGCCTATAGCAAAGAGCCATGCGGTTCGGAAGCGGCCGCTGCGAGTATGTCCGTCAGGCCTGTGCATCACGCCCGACCGGAGCGTTTCGTCACTCGGGAGTGGTGTGACGTTCGACTTAGACGACTTAGGAAGTCGCCAATAACATTTCCTTTTTCGTAAACAACTCGCAAATCTGATGATATCGATTGGTTTTTGAGTGAGCCAGGTTTTTCCCGTTTCGTAATCCACTCGTTTGCTACAGTTATTATATAAGGGAAGGCAATCAATGTGGTGGTGTTTCTAAGGAGATAATTCCAAATTATTATCTTGGGACTAAAAGCATTGTTTTGAACTAAAGTCACGTGATTATTATGATTATTATACATTTTTTAGTTCTGCACGTCATTACTAAGTAGTAATTCCACAATGTGATTTATTCATTAAAGTATTGACCAAAAAAAAACCTAATAACAGCAGTATGTGATTGTCTGTATAAGAGTATATAAATATAGCAGTTATATCTTTGGAACTTTTTCTTCTGTAATACTATCGTTATTGCCACTGTAAACTGTTGTATGGCAATGTGTGTTGTTGTTGTTGACCACAAGCGTTGTGATGCTGTAGGTGGCGAGCCAGAGGCTGATGGAGTCTCTGAAGTCACCAAGAACCTGGAGAAGCAGGCCATAGAGGACAAAGAAAAGGAGGAGGATGCAGAGGAAGGTGATTACCGCCCGAGTTCTTCTTTGCACTCGCGCTGACGTGATGCATCGAACTCGGTACCGGCGGTGTTACAGCAGAATCTTCTCTCCCGCAGATGGCGATGACGGTGAAAACGCGGCAGGGAAAAAGAAGAAGAAGAAAAAGAAGAAGAAGGGACGTAAGTCAAGCGCTGCCTAATGCCTGGATGCCTGTGTCACAAGCTGAGGTTGTTCTCAACAGCTGGTCGTGCTTTTTCACATGAAAGGTTCACTGTTTTGTTGATTTCAGCCAAAACTCAGACGGATCCGCCATCAGTGCCCATCTGTGATTTGTACACAAATGGTATCTACCCCATCGGACAGGAGTGCGAATACCCCCTCATACAGGACGGGTGAGTGTCGCAATCAAAGCCTGTTGGTGCTGGACCAGCAATAGGACAGTGCAGTATGCTGCAGAACCAGTTGACTGTGCCAGTCCTTCTCTCTGCAACGCAACTCCTCAGATGCAAAAGCTGCTTCAGCTGCCCTGTCTCAGGCCCCGTTTACACCAAGACGGTTTTCTCTGAAAAACGCCGCCTTGTCCAAATTCGTGTTGACGCCTAAAACGATCATTTTTAAACCCCTCGTGATTGTAGGTTGTGAAGGCGATGTGATTCCTTCCGAAAACACAGCTGGGTGCAAGTTATGCAGATGATACCGTAGCGAACGCGACAAGCCGTTGAACCTGAAGGTGGCAGTGCAGAGTGTACATTTGGCGTCTTTGTCAGGATTAATTAGTTTGAAGTTGTCCTTTATTTTCTGTTCCTGTGTGCCTATGCCGCCCTGTGGAATCTCTCATTGGGCAATGGCGCCCTCTACTGGCGACACCACGCCATTTAACAAAAAAACCCAGTGTAAAAAATTTTCAATTAATTGCAACTAATTTTATTTAGTCGATTAAATTCTTAATCAACAATTAATCAATAATCGATTTATTGTTAACATCCAGAGTGTGAATGGGAACATTTTTGAAGACAACTTTCAACGTAAATGCGTTTTCTTTCCCGAGAGCTTTTTCGAAAATGTGTGGTTTAAAAAAAAAGAAATCCGTCTCTGTGTAAACAGCCCCTTAAACTGGTTGTCGCCCCTCCCCCTCCTCCCTCCTTTCTCATCCATTCCAGACGCAGCGCAGTGTGGCGGATGAGTTCCGAGGAGAGGCGGACCCTGGACAAGGCCAACGAGGACATGTGGAGCGACTTCAGGCAGGCCGCCGAGGCGCACAGGCAGGTCCGCCAGCACGTCCGCAGCTTCATGCAACCCGGAAAGACCATGATCGAAATCTGGTGAGCCTTCCGACGGCCCACGGGCCGACGACTAGCTGGCGCTTCGCCGCCCGCAGCGTTGGCGACTGTGCCTCCTCCGAGTGAACGAAGCGTGTCTCCCCCCTCCCTCCTGCCAGCGAGCGGCTGGAGGAATGCTCCGGAAGCTGATCAAGGAGAACGGACTGAACGCCGGCCTGGCCTTCCCCACCGGCTGCTCCCTCAACCACTGCGCCGCTCACTACACTCCCAACGCCGGAGACCCCACCGTGCTGCAGTACGACGACGTCTGCAAAATCGACTTCGGCACGCACATCAACGGTACGCCGCCTAATTCAAAGGGGGCCACGTTTTTTTTCAAAAAAAATATTGAGGTGAACTCAAGTGACGTGTTTCCCCGCTGCAGGAAGAATCATTGACTGTGCCTTCACCGTAACATTTAATCCAAAGTATGACAAGCTGCTGGAGGCCGTGAAAGACGCCACCAACACCGGAATACAAGTACGACAGCGGGCGCCGCGACATGGTGTCTGTTTGTTTTTTCTCTATTATTGCAACGGCGCAGTCTTTAAAAATAACCCTGTCTCCCTTAGAACGCCGGTATCGACGCGCCTGTGCGACGCCGGAGAGGCCATCCAGGAAGTGATGGAGTCCCACGAGGTGGAACTCGACGGCAAGACCTACCAAGGTGAGTCTCTGCGGCGCAAACCTGACCGGGCCTGGCGCCTGCAGCAGATTGTCTCACACAAGTGCTTCCCGTGTTCCAGTGAAGCCGATCAGAAACCTGAACGCCACCGATCGCCAGTACAGGATACACGCTGCAAGACCGTGCCCATCGTCAAAGGAGGAGAAGCCACCAGAATGGAGGCGAGTTCATCGTCCGATCGCTTTCCAGCATCCTCTTGTTTCTCAGCCACCGACAGACGCCGCTGTGTGTTTTGCTGTTTTTTGTTTTCCAGGAGGGTGAGGTTTATGCCATCGAGACATTCCGCAGCACAGGCAAAGGTGTGGTGCACCCATTACATGGAGTGCTCTCACCTGTTGTTGTTGTTGACCACAAGCATTGTGATGCTGTAGGTGGCGAGCCAGAGGCTGATGGAGTCTCTGAAGTCACCAAGAACCTGGAGAAGCAGGCCATAGAGGACAAAGAAAAGGAGGAGGATGCAGAGGAAGGTGATTACCGCCCGAGTTCTTCTTTGCACTCGCGCTGACGTGATGCTTCGAACTCGGTACCGGCGGTGTTACAGCAGAATCTTCTCTCCCGCAGATGGCGATGACGGTGAAAACGCGGCAGGGAAAAAGAAGAAGAAGAAAAAGAAGAAGAAGGGACGTAAGTCAAGCGCTGCCTAATGCCTGGATGCCTGTGTCACAAGCTGAGGTTGTTCTCAACAGCTGGTCGTGTGCTTTTTCACATGAAAGGTTCACTGTTTTGTTGATTTCAGCCAAAACTCAGACGGATCCGCCATCAGTGCCCATCTGTGATTTGTACACAAATGGTATCTACCCCATCGGACAGGAGTGCGAATACCCCCTCATACAGGACGGGTGAGTGTCGCAATCAAAGCCTGTTGGTGCTGGACCAGCAATAGGACAGTGCAGTATGCTGCAGAACCAGTTGACTGTGCCAGTCCTTCTCTCTGCAACGCAACTCCTCAGATGCAAAAGCTGCTTCAGCTGCCCTGTCTCAGGCCCGTTTACACCAAGACGGTTTCTCTGAAAAGCGCCGCCTTGTCCAAGTCGTGTTGACGCCTAAAAGCGATCATTTTAAACCCCTCGTGATTGTAGGTTGTGAAGGCGATGTGATTCCTTCCGAAAACACAGCTGGGTGCAAGTTATGCAGATGATACCGTAGCGAACGCGACAAGCCGTTGAACCTGAAGGTGGCAGTGCAGAGTGTACATTTGGCGTCTTTGTCAGGATTAATTAGTTTGAAGTTGTCCTTTATTTTCTGTTCCTGTGTGCCTATGCCGCCCTGTGGAATCTCTCATTGGGCAATGGCGCCCTCTACTGGCGACACCACGCCATTTAACAAAAAAACCCAGTGTAAAAAATTTTCAATTAATTGCAACTAATTTTATTTAGTCGATTAAATTCTTAATCAACAATTAATCAATAATCGATTTATTGTTAACATCCAGAGTGTGAATGGGAACATTTTGAAGACAACTTTCAAGCGTAAATCGTTTTCTTTCCGAGAGCTTTTTCGAAAATGTGTGGTTTAAAAAAAAAGAAATCCGTCTCTGTGTAAACAGCCCCTTAAACTGGTTGTCGCCCCTCCCCCTCCTCCTCCTTTCTCATCCATTCCAGGACGCAGCGCAGTGTGGCGGATGAGTTCGAGGCGGACCCTGGACAAGGCCAGCGAGGACATGTGGGCGACTTCAGGCAGGCCGCCGAGGCGCACAGGCAGGTCCGCCAGCACGTCCGCAGCTTCATGCAACCCGGAAAGACCATGATCGAAATCTGGTGAGCCTTCCGACGGCCCACGGGCCGACGACTAGCTGGCGTTTCCTCGCCGTCCCGCGTTGCGACTGTGCCTCCTCCGAGTGAACGAGCGCGTGTCTCCCCTCCCCCTCCCTCCTGCCAGCGAGCGGCTGGAGGAATGCTCCCGGAAGCTGATCAAGGAGAACGGACTGAACGCCGGCCTGGCCTTCCCCACCGGCTGCTCCCTCAACCACTGCGCCGCTCACTACACTCCCAACGCCGGAGACCCCACCGTGCTGCAGTACGACGACGTCTGCAAAATCGACTTGACACGCACATCAGCGGTCGCCGCCCAATTCAAAGGGGCCACGTTTTTTTTCAAAAAAAATATTGAGGTGAACTCAAGTGACGTGTTTCCCCGCTGCAGGAAGAATCATTGACTGTGCCTTCACCGTAACATTTAATCCAAAGTATGACAAGCTGCTGGAGGCCGTGAAAGACGCCACCAACACCGGAATACAAGTACGACAGCGGGCGCCGCGACATGGTGTCTGTTTGTTTTTTCTCTATTATTGCAACGGCGCAGTCTTTAAAAATAACCCTGTCTCCCTTAGAACGCCGGTATCGACGTGCGCCTGTGCGACGTCGGAGAGGCCATCCAGGAAGTGATGGAGTCCTACGAGGTGGAACTCGACGGCAAGACCTACCAAGGTGAGTCTCTGCGGCGGCAAACCTGACCGGGCCTGGCGCTCTGCAGCAGATTGTCTCACACAAGTGCTTCCCGTGTTCCAGTGAAGCCGATCAGAAACCTGAACGGCCACTCGATCGGCCAGTACAGGATACACGCCGGTAAGACCGTGCCCATCGTCAAAGGAGGAGAAGCCACCAGAATGGAGGCGAGTTCATCGTCCGATCGTTTCCAGCATCCTCTTGTTTCTCAGCCACTCGATTGTGACGCCGTTGTGTGTTTTGCTGTTTTTTGTTTTCCAGGAGGGTGAGGTTTATGCCATCGAGACATTCGGCAGCACAGGCAAAGGTGTGGTGCACGACGACATGGAGTGCTCTCACTACATGAAAAACTTTGACGTTGGCCACGTCCCCATCAGGTACGACGTTGCAGAGCGACACTAACTGCATTTCCATTACATTTTTTTCACAAAATAAAAGCGATATTTCTAAAATTTCCACAAAGTACAATTGCAATTTGCAGGTGTTTCCATTGAATGGTGTGAAGCGCATAAGCCGTAATTCTGGTCAAATCTCACGGGACGAGATTCACGAGAATTACGTTTGCCTTTTTATTTTGTTCACGCTTGTTTGCTGTCAAGAATGGTTGTTATATTTTTGTCTTTCATTACTTGTAAAAAAATATTCCATCTCCTCCGTCCAATCGCAACGTGGCATTTTCACTTGAAGTGAACTGGTCATGTGACCCCGTACATCACGTCCGCTGACGTGTAAATGCGAAAAAAATGTTTCCATGACACTTTTGCGATATACCACTGTATGGATACGTGTGAAAAACCGCCTCATGAGAGCATCAAAACCTTTTAGCCATATTTGAGAGGTTTTTCCAAGTTGAGCTGTTTCCATGACCAGTTTTTTTTATTGCCATATTAAGGTTTTGTGCAATTCTAGGGGTCGTGGAAGCGCAGCTACTGACTGTCACTGTGCCTACTGTCACCACTAGCTTCTCGCAAATTATAGCAACAGAGGACTTAAAGTATGAACTTGTTTTGAGTCACAGCAGTTGCGGAGACTCGCATGTGAAGGTTTCATAATGCATCGTTGTATCTGAAGTTATTTAGTATTGTGATTTCGTATACAGCTTTTGTTGTGCGCCGCTAAATCCCCCTGCATTAGGAAGGTGTGTGTGTGTGTGTGTGTGTGTGTGTGTGTGTGTGTGTGTGTGTGTGTGTGTGTGTGTGTGTGTGTGTGTGTGTGTGTGTGTGTGTGTGTGTGTGTGTGTGTGTGGCTCATCATACATGATGCCACAAACGGCTCCGATGCTTCGACTTGCTAGAAAGCTGCATCAAATGCATCACAGCAAACTCTTCATTACAGAAGCGCATTGCATTCACTGGATAAAAAATAAATAAAAAAATTAGGCACCTCATCTCGTAATTATGAGACCAGGATCTCGTAATTACGAGATGAGGCGCATGTTTTTTTTTTCCCCGTACTTCGCGGTTGAAGTGTGAACAATCCAACACTTGTGTCCCGCAGGCTGCCGAGAGCCAAGCACCTCCTCAACGTCATCAACGAGAACTTTGGCACACTGGCGTTCTGCCGCCGCTGGCTGGACCGTCTGGGCGAAAGCAAGTACCTGATGGCGCTGAAGAACCTGTGCGACCTGGGCATCGTGGACCCCTACCCCCCGCTGTGCGACACCAAGGGCTGCTACACGGCTCAGTTCGAGCACACCATCCTGCTCAGGCCCAGCTGCAAGGAGGTGGTGAGTCGGGGAGACGACTACTGACACCTCACCTCAGCTCACCTCCACCCGAACCGCCACTGCACCCCTGACACAGTTGATCCCAGAACCACCACCACCACACCATCAGTCCCAGTTGACCCAGTAACCCCCCTCCCTCTCCGCAAGAGACACAGCCTCAAAAACTGGATGTGGTTGTTCCTCAGCAAAAGCTTCCGAGTCAGAGCCAAACGCTACTGTATTCTACCCATAATGCACTACTCAAGGCTTGCGAGGACGGACCATGGATTTGGCTCTATAGTTTCCATTTTCAACAACAGCTAGAAAAAAAAGGAAAAAAGAAAAAAAAAATACTCTTAAGACCAGAGGGGGCGTCTCCTCCACGGACCTCATGTTGCACAGTTTGAAGTTTACACAAGTGCAGTTTTCAAAGAGTCAGAGGGTGTGGTCAGTTCCGAGCTCCGCCCCCTCGCCCGGTTCTCCTGTTGAGTCCAGCTCCGGCGTTACAGACGGGTTTCTGGAAGCTGACGTTTAGCCACGACATTATCCTGTAACCTCAGCGGTTCTTGAAATGAGGTTTCTCAAGTAGAGGGGGCGCTGTTGTAGTATAACAAGGGCCGTCTTCATACGCTGCGCATCCTCGGCTATTCGCTCTGTTGCTGCAGGACGCGACTTGCACTCGGCTCCTCTCGTTTTTGTCGCTGTTTCTTTGATATTTGTAAAATATCTCTGGAGCAGTCGCATCCACCATTTGTTCCCGCAGATACTAAAAAAAAAAAAGATGCTTCATTTTGAAAAACTCCCTGGAAATGGTTCTTTTTGTAAGAAAAACAAAGATGATTAAATGGTTTTGCTCAATCCGGTCTGTTCTTTGTTTTTATCCTGATCCGTCTGTCTTGACCTACAAAACAAAAATTCTCAATCCTGACATCCGGAAGGTAACGGTAATTATTATTACACCATTACTAAAGACTAAAGTGTAAAGATTAGGTACCTTGGCAAAAAGTAATTATTTTCTACCACTGCAGTTTTAATGGACTGGGTAGAAAATGAAGTGAAGTTAACAGCAAGTTTTTTTTTTTTTTTGTTTTTTTAAAGTTTAATCTCTGAAATCAGTGAAGACATTTGTATCTGTTCTGTGACACTTCTTTGAATATTCAAAGAAAATGGCAACACTGACATTGTAGAAAAATGAAAAAATATTCTCATTTTATTGAGGTAATTTTTCTCTAAAAAAAACAACAATTTGAGGTAACAATTTGCATAGTATAAATTTCACAAATTTACACACAAACACACTTGCAAACATCCATGAAGTAACCGAAATGCCAACAATGGAGAATGTGACCGCTGAAAGGTCCCAGGCAAAAGTGTAAAAACTGCAGAAAATCCTCTAAGTTGTCGCACTAAAGTGATACAACAAACGTTGTTTTTTTCAGATAAAACTGCTGCTGGTGCTGAACATTCAAAACTTGTAGGAAACATTGAACACAGTCAGTTGGCCTCTTTTCACGTACATTCACAATCCAAATGCTGGTGTGGACTCCTGATTCGCTGAATTGGATACCAAAGTATATAAAGGGTAAATACAATCTGCCTTAGGCACAAACATTTGTGGTTCAGCCTCTGGAGACAGTTACATTCTAGAACAGATAGGTGGCAGCATTTAGCCCCGACATACAAAAAGCACCAACTGGTGACCAGTCCTGACCTCCTCCCAACACTCCAGATCCCCTCCAGACTTTGGCTTCCAGTCGGCCAGTTGTTTCATTACCTCTGAGGGATTCGGCAGGACGTTAGGATTCAAAGATTTTTTTCTTCTTCAGATTGTTAAGATGAATTCCCTCAAACTGTGCCGACAGACCTCTGGCTGTACGTTAGTGCATTTCTGACTTTGAATGGTTAACGTTGCCGTTCAGGTGATGGAACGACAGTGTTTCAGCCCTACGACTAAAGTGACTGAGAGACATTAAAGTTGTTTTTTAAAAAAACACACTCACCCCAGCGCCACCCGATGGCCGCCGCTGAGACACACCTTGGCTGATACTCTGTATAAAATACAAATATACATAAATTGCAAACCTTACCGTTTCTCTTAATATATATAAAAAAAAAAACGTACATATGAACAGCATTTACAAGTAAATCATAAAGTAAAACCGACTAAAAGAGTCCTTCCTTTCCCGCATTATTTTCTTTTTGAAAAATAGAGCCACCCTCCCAGGATATAAAAATGCCCAAACCGAGGAGAAGGAGATGTGGGAGCAACAGGTGGCGCTGTGCTGAACTTTAGACTGAGGGGTGGCCCCTATAGTGGCCGGTCTTTGTCCTGAGATACTCGCTGGGTGTAGAAGAGGATGTAGGCCTGGGCGCGGCACACCTCCTCCACCGAGCACACGTTGAGTTTGGAGTCGTTACAGTGAACCCAGAAGCCTGCAGGAGCAGAAGAATCACACAGGAGACGCCGTCACACACACACACATACACACAACGATCACAACTCCAGTCTGACTGGACGGGAGAATCTTGCTGCTCGTCACGCTCACTCACCTCCTTCCGTGTTGTAGCAGTAGGAGGTGTAGTGGCCGGAGCCGAAGCCCTTCCCATGATGCATCACCACCGCCGACAGGTCGTAGAGGAAGTGCTTGGGGCGCGGCGAGCCGGGGCTGCTGGGACTGGAGCAGGGAGACGCGAGTTTGGCGGGGGGGGCGTCCCGGCAGCAGTACGGCTCCATGTTGAGGCGCTGGTCGAAGCTGACGTGCACGCCGATCTTCTCCCGGTGGTTCCGCCCCGACCACCTGAGGACCAATCACAGCGGCCAGGGAGAGTAGAGTTACAACTCTCACCGTAAGAGGGGGTTGGGAGAGGGTTTGCAATCAACTCTGCGGTGGGACCACGGGTGTATTATAAGAACTGGATACTGGACTGGCAAGACGGTTTGGCGTGCCGCTTTTTCCCAGTGGCCATTCGAGGTACTGCAGCAAAAAAAATCCCATGGGCCCAGAAAGCATTTTTCCCCATAGACCGCAATACAAAAATAAAGGCCTTTAAAACGGCTGACAGGATGACTGTGACCTGAAACGCGGTTTATAGCAAATCTTTCTATTGTAGATTTTTCACTTATCATCAACCAAATGTCCAAATGAACCCAAAATGGTCTGGTTTGTTTTGCGCTACGTTTCTGCTGGTTTGTACTGCAAC
This sequence comes from Thamnaconus septentrionalis, assembly GCA_009823395.1. NCBI lineage: Eukaryota > Metazoa > Chordata > Actinopteri > Tetraodontiformes > Monacanthidae > Thamnaconus > Thamnaconus septentrionalis. The sequence continues at coordinate 27,341,067 of CM020502.1, read as the reverse complement.
ATTTTTTGTTTGTGCTGCTTTAGTGAGCATCTCTTTAGTGAGATATTAAAGATTATTCTCAAAATTTTAAGTAGCACAAACCAGCAGAAACGATTGAGACTATTTTTGGAGGGTTTTATTGAGGGCACATACGACGTCACGATGTTGTGCGTGCTGCTGTGTCTCCGCTCGTTCTGATTGGCTGCATCCTGACGTGTCTGTAAGTGATGTTCTCCAGGATTGTACCAATTGGCCAAAGAGATCATGCGAGTTACAGAGGCGTGATGGGAAGTGACACTGCTGCGCATGCTCTCTGCAACTTCATTGTAATGAGTGGGCCGCCATCTTGGAGTCCGGGGGCCTGGGCGGGACGTGGGTCCTACCTGAAGCGTTTGAGGTGGAGCCGCAGGACCTGAGGGAGCTTGTGGACCATCAGCTGCTTCCGAGCTTCGGTCAGCAGGACCGACTTGGCGGAAGTCCTCCGGCGAGCAGCTGCCGACAAAAGAGGTGCAAGTTCATCAAGGCAGAGGTCTGGACGGGCCGACGCCTGAGCCTACGTGAACACCTGTCAGCGACGCTGACGCCATCTGCTGCTCACCGTTACAGTGGTCGCAGGCGTAGATGTTTCCCTCCAGCGCCTCCGTCTCGGTGAACTTGGCCAGCATCTCCGTCAGGTGGCAGGACGCCTGCGCCGCCGACTCCCTGCTGTTGCTGTGGTAGCGCTCGGGGAACTCCAGCGACAGGTCCCAGAAGGGCTCCACGGTGTTGGAGCGCTGCTCGCACGCCAGGCACGTCACCTGGAGACGGAGGGCGAGCGGACGCAAGCAGAGCAGAAGAAGAAGAAGAAGAAGAAGAAGAAACGTGAAACATGAGATGACTGCAGACGGATGTGTTTTGCTTTTAGACGTCGCCACAAGTCGGTGTGCAGATGCAGCAGTGCGCGGTGAGAGGAAACCCCCTCACACACAGGCCTCCTTTCAGCACGAGCAGGTGTCACTCTGTGTGTGTGTGTGTGTGTGTGTGTGTGAGAGAGAGTAGGAGAGAGAGAGAGCTGGCGCTAATCTCTGATCCATCTGCACAAGCCCAGCATCTCAATACAGTCACTATGGCGAATGCACAACTTGTTTCTGTGGGCAAATATTTTCAAACATGATTTTTTTTGTTATATCTAAAGAAAAGGGGACACTGGTTGTATGACTAAGTATGACTGAGGAGCATATTTACAGTTATTGAACGAAAGTGTTTTTCTTTGCTGCATAATTACAGATATCTTGCTCATATATTTGACGTCTTCAGTATCTATCTGCAGTGTAGAAAGATAAGTTTAAAAAAAATTGCATGAGAAGTCATATTTTTGACTGGTCGTGTAGTTGTATGACCAAATATGATTGTCAGTAATAAAAAAAAAAAATTAAAAAAGTAATAAAAAAAAAAAGAACGTCCACTGAATGTCCACTCAATAAGCACAAATAAATAAATAAAAAAGCTACAAAGTAAACATCTAAAAAATTTGTGTGTCTGTGATAGAAGACAAATACTCACAATCGTATAAATTAAAATTTGCCAATGAAATACTGCCCCTGAGGTGACAACTCTTCAGGAATAATTTATTCCTCTGTTCTTTTCTGCCCTGAGTTAGTTTGTTAATTCGTTAGTCAGTTAATTAGTTAGATCTTCACTGTTGCATTGGGATAATCGCTGTCACACGTCAGTCACATCAGTTTCCAATAACAATAAGCCATTTTTTTGAGTATCGTGTGTGTGTGTGTGTGTGTGTTACCTGGCTGAGCAGCTGGCCGTGGAAGATGGTGTTGACCACGCTGAGCACCTGCTTGATCAGCCGCTTCTGCGTGAGCGGGACGCCGGCGGCCGTGTGTCCGCCGGTGCTCTCCAGCTCGCACTGCACCTTGTCCAGCAGCTCGCACAGGAACTCCTGGGCGTCCTGCTGCGCGTAGCCGCGGAACGCCGGGATGAGCTGCCACACCGAGTGCAGCATGGCGAAGGGCGAGACCAGCGCCCACTTGCCCGACCACATGACCTGGAAGAGGGTGTGCAGCTCGTGGCAGAGCGAGATGTGCTTGGAGCTGGGCTCCCGCGGCTGGATCAGCTCCATGCTGCGGCCCCGCGGACAGGCGGCGCCCGCCGCCGCCGCCAGCCCGAGCCCGAGCCCGAGCCGGCCTGCAGGCCCTTCCTCTGCGAGGAGAAGGCGGCGCAGAGGGGGCGTGGGGGAGGCGGTGGCCGCGCCCACCAGCTGGCCGTGCACGGCGGAGGCCAGCAGCTCCAGCGCCTGGGTGAGGTCCAGGCGCAGGAAGCACTCCCTGAAGACGTGCAGGTGGCTCAGCACCTGCAGGATGGAGTTCATGTAACAGGTGTTGCCCAGGTTCCTCAGGCCCGTCACGCCCGGGGTGACGGTGGGCCGCCGCTTGAAGGGTGAGCCACCCTCTTTGGCGCCCGGCTGTTTGCGCCGGCTGGGCGTGGCGGCGGCGGCGACGGCGGTGTGGGCGGAGCCGCCTTTACGTTTCTGTTTGCTTGCCGCTCGGCTGCGGGACGATTTAGGAGGCGGCTGGAGCTTCTTGGTCCGAGTGCTTTTCTTGCCGGGGGCGACGGGGGTCTGAGTTCTCTGTTTGCGGGCGAGGGCCGGGCAGGCGGGGCTTTTGGCCTTGACGCCGACCCTCAGGGACGGTTTCACTGTGGCGACTGCCGCCGCGTCCGCCGCCCGCTGGCTCTTCCGCCGGAGCCGGCGGCTCTTCCTGAGCGGCGCGTTCTCCAGCTCCTCCTTCAGCTGCCTCTTCAGGGCCCGCCTCCTCTCCCTCGCCTCCCGCCGCTGCTCCTCCTCCTCCTCCCTCCGCAGCTCCTCCTCCGCCCTCCTCCGGCCGCACTCGGTCAGCACGAACCAGTAGCGGAAGACGCGGCCCATGAGCGCCCGGCGGCGGTGCCAGAGCGCCGTGAACATCCTGTCCTCGTCCCTCAGCTGCAGCTCGCGGGCGCCCGACGGCATGACGGCGTCGGCGGCGGCACTGGCCGAGCGCAGGGTGCGCCCGCTGCGGGTGGTGACCTCGTAACGCTGGCTCTGGATGGCGCTGAGCGTGCTGCGCAGCAGTTTCAGGTCGCCGGTGGCGTTGTCGTTCAGCACGTAGTCGTCGCACAGGTAGCAGAAGACGTAGAGTTCGTTGACCTCGATGGCCAGCGGGTGGCGCTGCTGCTGGAAGTGCTGCAGCGCGTGCTCCTCGATGTAGCGGCCGCACGCCACGTGGGCGCAGCCCAGGCAGGCCCACACCGACTCGGTGGTGTTGCAGTCCACGCAGTGCCACTTCTGGGGGTTGAGGATGGAGTGGTCCGCGGCCAGCCGCAGCCGCCCCACGTGCTTGCACCGGTCCATGGCGCGAGTGGCGGGTCGGTCGGGGGAGCCGACCCTCTGTGTGCGAATCAGTTGGGGTGCGTCGACGTCTCACGCTGGCTTCACGTCACCAGGGCGCGCTGACAAACGGGAGCCGCCCGGGACATGGTGGGTTCTGGAGGAGATGGAGGGAGACACACTGGCCGTCAAAACCTGTTGCTTCTTTATCTTGACTACTTTCTACACTGTAGAAACATACCAAAGACATCAAATATATCACCAAGACATGTGGATAAAAAATGTTAAATACCTAAATATGTTATGTTATATATATTTTATATGAAGGGTGGCTATTCTAGATCATCTACAATATAAAACTTGTTTGAGTTATTTCACACTTTTCTGTTTCATACATATTCCATATGTGTTCATTCACAGTTTAGATGCCTTGAGTGACATTCTGCAATGTAAACAGTCCTGAAAAAGAAAGAAAAACCATGAAATCAAAAGTATGTGTCCAAACTTTTGACTGGTAGTGTAGGTGAGGAGACAGCTCGCAACGCCCTGATTCTTCTCGCGCCTCCCTCACACTCACACTCGGAATATATCAAGACGCCGCCTCGATCTTTCCCCGCTGGCTCATTGCACCTTGAGACGGAGCTGTTATCTTAAACCCGCCATCGCTTTTTACGAGGCTCCAGCTTCACGCGATCCACCGTGTGGCATCGTGCCACGTCACAGGCAAGCTGTGACATTTGCTCCTCCTTTTAAGCCCAGATCAAAAAAAAAACAAGACACGCACTGACTGCACCCAGTGTCGGCCTTCGACTTTCCCAAAGAAAACACAAACGTTTCAGCAGGGATTTTATTGACCTAATAAGAGAAAATAAAAGAGAGGGCTAACAGGATATGAACACAATTTCCTTGATGCGCCGCAAATAAACAGCAGGAGCAGAAGCAGGAGCAGCTCCCACATTTATTCATTGCGATTATTTTAGCTCCCAACTGTGGGAAAGTTCTAAAACAATAGTTGTGGATCAACAACAACAACAAAAAAAACCCCACAACAATCAGGCTCCACACTCATCTCTGGGGGTCAGGGCTCCTCGGCTGAGACCCTTCTGTGGGCTGAGCCCTTTCAACCCCAACTGGGCTCAAAAGAAGTGAGATTATCCAACAAAAAAACAGGGGAGGGGGACTGGGCTTGAAGTGGCGCATGCAGTGGTCACTACAGGGCTGGTTCTGCCCAGGGAATTAAGAGGGAATGAGATCTCACACACGGGCAATAGAGAATCATCAACCAGTTTCTTTCCTCTTTCTTGCTTTGATGCGCTGCATTCAGTGGAAGCAAATTCAATTCATTCAACAGAAACGTAGTCTGGATGAGTGTGCTCGCGCTTTGTCACATCGTGGTCCAACCACAGTCACATAAATCATCGACTCTCACTCTCGTACGATATCTACAGGTGATCCAGTCAAGTCGCTCACTAACTCAGAGTCAATCCGGATTCATTGGTTTTGAAGTGAGGAGATTGCTGTGATAATAAAAGCTGCCGATTAACGTGGCGCAGTTCCCTCGCGGGTTTTTCTTACAACCTGTGTGTTACCCAACGTAAAGAAATCTCCAACTTTGGACATAAAATAACCGCCACAGCGTCACATAAATAGGTGCATTTGGCGTCAATTAAAAAAAAAAGAAGAAGAAGAAGAAAAGAAAAGTAGTTTAAGCGGAGTTTTAGCAGCGACCGAACTGGTTCGTCCTTGCGGCTCCTGGAAGCCTGAACCGCCCGCTGACTGTCTGTCTCAACTCCCCCGACTGTCAGGCAGCTTCCCCGCCTCTGCCAACAACACACCGTGCGACCAGTACCGAGAAGAGACCAGATCCACTCTGGCTCTGGGTCTGGGTCTGGCTTCCAGAACAGTCCAACTCGTCGGTGAATAGCCACATAAACATGATGTCGCTAGCCGTCGCTAGCAGCGTCATTGAGACAGTTTGGGCTGTTGGCTGACAAAACACCAAGAACAGAGAAAATACTCAATCTACATTAACAGTGAAGTGTGCTGCTGTTGTTTTAGCACTGCTCTGTCTAGTTTTATTTATTGGGTTTATTGCAGAGATGAGAGCTCCACTAGCTGCCGTGCTAACAGTAGCCCGGGCTCGCTGGCTGGCTGACTGGCTACTGTTAGCCCGCCAGGCCGTTATCCCAACAAGTTCACCCCGGCTCCCGGCGGACCGGACCGGGTCTTGCGCTCTGGAACTGACACCGATAAGCGGCGGGTTCGGTCGGGGAGCCTGGTCCGCCCGGCGTCTGGACGCCCGAACCGCAGACAACGAGTGAGTGTTGGCGGGGTGGCAGAGAAATGAACGTACCGCGCGAGCCTCTTCCTTCACAGCGGCGTCTCCCGTGTTTCCAACATGATCGCCATCTTGTCAGCCTCTTGTCGCGTGGTGTTTGCTCTCGAGCGCGTCCTCGAGACGTGACGTTGTTGTTGTTGTCATTGTTGTTGTTGACGACGACAGGAGTTGGGCTACTGTAGTCAAATAACCATCTGAAATTTTCACAATGTTCAAAGTCTTTACGTCGCTGGTGAAACGGAATAAATTGCGAGAGAGGAACTTTGCACTCGTGTTGAACTGACGCTGACGTTTGCAAAGTATTCGTCGTTGCTGTCAGTTTATTTCAAGGTTGTTGTTTTTTGTTTTTTGGTTTTATTAGCCCCCGGGCCTGTTTCCTCTTCTTGCGTTATCCGTTATATTGTCAATTGTCAGTCTCTTAAAGAACGCTGGCTCATTGCACCTTGAGACGGAGCTGTTATCTTAAACCCGCCATCGCTTTTACAGGAGGCTCCAGCTTCACGCGATCCACCGTGTGGCATCGTGCCACGTCACTGGCAAGCTGTGACATTTGCTCCTCCTTTAAGCCCAGATCAAAAAAAAAAAACAAGACACGCACTGACTGCACCCAGTGTCGGCCTTCGACTTTCCCAAAGAAAACACAAACGTTTCAGCAGGGATTTTATTGACCTAATAAGAGAAAATAAAAGAGGGCTAACAGGATATGAACACAATTTCCTTGATGCGCCGCAAATAAACAGCAGGAGCAGAAGCAGGAGCAGCTCCCACATTTATTCATTGCGATTATTTTAGCTCCCAACTGTGGGAAAGTTCTAAAACAATAGTTGTGGATCAACAACAACAACAAAAAAAACCCCACAACAATCAGGCTCCACACTCATCTCTGGGGGTCAGGGCTCCTCGGCTGAGACCCTTCTGTGGGCTGAGCCCTTTCAACCCCAACTGGGCTCAAAAGAAGTGAGATTATCCAACAAAAAAACAGGGGAGGGGGACTGGGCTTGAAGTGGCGCATGCACTGGTCACTACAGGGCTGGTTCTGCCCAGGGAATTAAGAGGGAATGAGATCTCACACACGGGCAATAGAGAATCATCAACCAGTTTCTTTCCTCTTTCTTGCTTTGATGCGCTGCATTCAGTGGAAGAAGCAAATTCAATTCATTCAACAGAAACGTAGTCTGGATGAGTGTGCTCGCGCTTTGTCACATCGTGGTCCAACCACAGTCACATAAATCATCGACTCTCACTCTCGTACGATATCTACATGTGATCCAGTCAAGTCGCTCACTAACTCAGAGTCAATCCGGGTTCATTGGTTTTGAAGTGAGGAGATTGCTGTGATAATAAAAGCTGCCGATTAACGTGGCGCAGTTCCCTCGCGGGTTTTTCTTACAACCTGTGTGTTACCCAACGTAAAGAAATCTCCAACTTTGGACATAAAATAACCGCCACAGCGTCACATAAATAGGTGCATTTGGCGTCAATTAAAAAAGAAGAAGAAGAAGAAGAAGAAGAAGAAAAGAAAAGTAGTTTAAGCGGAGTTTTAGCAGCGACCGAACTGGTTCGTCCTTGCGGCTCCTGGAAGCCTGAACCGCCCGCTGACTGTCTGTCTCAACTCCCCCGACTGTCAGGCAGCTTCCCCGCCTCTGCCAACAACACACCGTGCGACCAGTACCGAGAAGAGACCAGATCCACTCTGGCTCTGGGTCTGGGTCTGGCTTCCAGAACAGTCCAACTCGTCGGTGAATAGCCACATAAACATGATGTCGCTAGCCGTCGCTAGCAGCGTCATTGAGACAGTTTGGGCTGTTGGCTGACAAAACACCAAGAACAGAGAAAATACTCAATTGGCAACAAAAAGGAAAACGTGCAAATGTGGGTGATAAGAAACGTCTACATTAACAGTGAAGTGTGCTGCTGTTGTTTTAGCACTGCTCTGTCTAGTTTTATTTATTGGGTTTATTGCAGAGATGAGAGCTCCACTAGCTGCCGTGCTAACAGTAGCCCGGGCTCGCTGGCTGGCTGACTGGCTACTGTTAGCCCGCCAGGCCGTTATCCCAACAAGTTCACCCCGGCTCCCGGCGGACCGGACCGGGTCTTGCGCTCTGGAACTGACACCGATAAGCGGCGGGTTCGGTCGGGGAGCCCGGTCCGCCCGGCGTCTGGACGCCCGAACCGCAGACAACGAGTGAGTGTTGGCGGGGGTGGCAGAGAAATGAACGTACCGCGCGAGCCTCTTCCTTCACAGCGGCGTCTCCCGTGTTTCCAACATGATCGCCATCTTGTCAGCCTCTTGTCGCGTGGTGTTTGCTCTCGAGCGCGTCCTCGAGACGTGACGTTGTTGTTGTTGTCATTGTTGTTGTTGACGACGACAGGAGTTGGGCTACTGTAGTCAAATAACCATCTGAAATTTTCACAATGTTCAAAGTCTTTACGTCGCTGGTGAAACGGAATAAATTGCGAGAGAGGAACTTTGCACTCGTGTTGAACTGACGCTGACGTTTGCAAAGTATTCGTCGTTGCTGTCAGTTTATTTCAAGGTTGTTGTTTTTTGTTTTTTGTTTTTATTAGCCCCCCCGGGTCCTGTTTCCTCTTCTTGCGTTATCCGTTAAGTATTGTCAATTGTCAGTCTCTTAAAGAACTGACGTGTAGTCAGTTTTGACGCGATGCTGACAGATGAAAGTAATGCTGTAATTTGCCGCTAGAGGGAAGTGTTGTACCATCAACGCGTTTTTGGCGCCAAAGCGACGTTTCGACCAAATCTAATAGAGTCAGCATCATTATTTTAACATTATGTTACTGTTAAAATAATGGCCACTTTTTGTTAATTCAGCATCAAACGCGGGCAAAAATTTAAAACGACGAAAGGAAATCTCTTCCAAGAAAGTGTGTTATGCACTGGAAACTGGTGGATGAAACTTGGCCTTGTTTCGGCTGTGACCACTACAAGTGTTGTGCTGCAAGCTTAAATCTTTCTATGTGATATATGAGGTGCATTTGACTGTCACAAAACTTTTTTTTCTTTTTTTTTAACATTTACCATTCATCCTGCTCAATATTTTCCTGCATGCAATCATGCCTTCAGTACGACGCACACATTCTGCTCTTTCATGTGTTGGGATTGTGAATACCGTATGTTTTGGGACGTTACTACTTTTAACTGGAGTGGCTGTGACCCTGAAAATCCCCTTGGCTCGTCCCGAACATGCGTCCTTCTTGAGTTTGTGTTATTGTGTGCAGATGCGCCCTCAGGCATTGCGTTCCAGTCAACAGTGTGCTGCTGTGTGGGATGCAGGTGCAGCGCTGCATGCTGGTCAATGTGGGCTGGTGGCACTCACTGTGGAGATGCTATCAGTGTTTTCTTAGGAAAACAACACTTTACCCCTGGCTGTCAGGAAGAGGGACTGCATTTTTTTTCAAACACAAAATAAATGTTCTTTATTTTTTTATCCTCGTACTTTTGCTTGATCTGTGTAGTTTTATTGTGAGTTTGTGTTCAGGAGGTTTGGTTGTAGAGGTTGTATAGTTCCTTTCCTATAATGGAAGAAGTAAATGACATTTGGTTAATCTGAAGTTGTCAAAAAAAAAGTTTGTTTCGAACTTTCAGCTTGAATTTTTCTTTCCGGAGAAAGACTGCAGTTCAGAGCTAAAACATCAGTGTGTTTGTTGATTGTGTGGCAAACGACCCTGTTAACATAATAACCTTAACAGATCGAAAATGATGACCGAATTTGAGCTGTTTAGAGAACGCACTCCAGTTGTTTTGTTACTGTGCGAGGAAACAGGTTAACACAATGAAATTAACACGCTGAAAAGACTCATCGCCCCCTAGTGTTGGGGAGGATGACAAGTTCCTGTCAATAATTCGATTTTCTCAGCTGCATGTATACTGGGACAAGGACAGAAGTCTGATTAGACGAGAAAACCGAATTTTGAGCATAGCTTGATTAAGTTGTGCTTGTAAAGTTTGTCACTGATCTCGACACTAGTGTTGAATGGGTTTGATGTTGATGTTGATGTTGAGGTAATTACGGGAGATCATTTTTTTATTTTTTTATTTTTTTTTTAAATTTGTTTTTGGATATACTGCCTGAAGGGAAACTTTTGGCGTCAACACCCTGATTGCACGTCAAGAATCCTTCTGGTCGTGATGAGAAGCGAGGGCACCCGTGCAAGCCTCTTTAATAGGTGTGTGTGTGTGTGTGTGTGTGTGTTGAGAGAGAGTGATTAGGGGGCGTTTGTGAGTGACTTACGGCAGGAGGTATGTGTGGATGCGCCAGCCGATGCCTGTGAATCAGCGCCGCTAATGTTTTTCTCCCTGCGTGTCCCTGGGCCTTCGCCGCCGTCGTGTCCGCACACGCCGACTCTCCCTCCCTCGCTGTCGCCTTTTCATCTGCACTCTCTCTCCCTCGTAAACACACATGCACACACGCGTGCACACGTGCACACGCACACTTGACTGCTACCGATTGTCTGTGGACCCGCTGTGGATTCCCGCTCGGTATTTATCTTCAAAGCTGCATCGAGTCGTTTCATTTATTTCTGGGGGAGTCAAGTTGAACTTTAAAGACTCTGAAGCTTTGAAGCTTTTTAATTTTTGCAAGCTGTGCGGTTTCTTGCAAATACTGTGTTTTAATACAGACGGACTGGTACAGAACCCTTACCCGGCAGTTAGTCACTCACAGTTTTGGGCCCTGTTGAGTCAGCTGCTGCACAGAGTTGGGATACAATACAGAACTACCAGTCAAAAGTTTGGACACACCTTCTCATGCATTTTTTTTTTTTTATCTTTACAACTTTCTCCACTGCAGATAGATACTGAAGATATGAGCAAGATTTTTGTAATTATGCAGCAAAGAAAAACATATAAAAAAACCTCTAAAGTGCTTTTTACGAAAGGTGGCTGTTTTGAAGAATTTAAATACGTGCTTGAGTTATTTTACACTTTTGTTTCCTACATAATTCCATGTGTTCCATATGTAGTTTTGATGCCTTCAGTGAGAAACTGCAATGTCAATAGTCATGAAAATGAAAGAAAAGACATTGAATTCATAGGGTGTCTCCAAACTTTGACTGGTAGTGTAATAAAATTATGTCAAATAGGGGAGATAATGGGCCATTTGTTGACTTTATATTGCCAGCCATTTATATACCTCATATAATGTATATATAATATACCAAATCAAATCATCATCTGTGACCTTGAATTTAATATGCAGGAGCCAGGTGTAGCCACATGTTCTTCTAGTGTTTGTTAGCTCAAGCTGTTACAATAGCTACACGGCTCAAGGACAACACTCACACACGTTTTCATACCACACTCATTGGCCTGTTCTCCTCAGAGATAACTGGCCAATGAGAGCCAGATGCCAACCTGCGTATGGTACAGTCTCAGCCCAAGAAGATAACTTATTACACATGAACATCAGGGCTGATTCTGATGGAGATCAAGCGCTGCTTTACTTTACCTGTGGCCTAAAAAAATACCACATCTGTAAACTGAAGATGTCTCTGGTTTGTTATGGGCTTCCAAATAAAGAACCGGGCCTAACAGCAGGCTGTGGGGTTTCTTGCAAATACTGTGTTGTAATAGGACGGACCAGTACACAACTCTCACGGTAACTCGGTGAGGCAGCAAGTTAACCAGGAAACAAGATGCTAATATTGTGCAGTTGGCCTGAAAATAAGTTTGATAATGACGCACTTTCATGAGCGCACTTCTTCTGCTTTTTATCTTTTTTTCATCCTCCACTCCAGTGGAGCAGCCTTGCAAGTCAACTCTCCAACAACCTGCGCGACAGCATATTTAGCCCTCTGTTGACAGCCCCTTTGCTGCTAAACCCGATGCTTTGTCGGACCATCCACTTGTTTTGTGTATCTCACTGCAGATTCGCTTCCATTCAAGGGAACACAAAGGTTTCCCCGCAGTCCGTCTTCCCCCCCCAGCGGGCGGTGGGCCTGCTCAGGTGCGACTGTGTGTAGTAGTAAAATGTGCATCGGCGAGACGATAACAGTCATTAGCAGTTTAACAGTTTCACAGTGAGTGTTTTGGTTTTTTTTCCTCCCAGAGAACTGAGGATCTGTGCGAGCTGTTTGTCACCGGCGGGGCGGAGGCTTTCAGTGAAAGGAAGCCCTTCCGCAGGATTCACGCTTGCGTTCCTGCAGCTGGACACGGTGTTTGGTTTTGTAGCGGGTGAAAACACAGGTGTTGCCGATGGGCGGGGGCGCAGAGACGCCTCCTGTAATTTCTGCCCCCCCCCCACCCCACCTTCACCACCCCTCCCTCTCCCAGCCTGTCAGCCTGTTGTCGTGTTGATATGTGGGCTCCTCCATAACGACGACTCGGTGATATCAGCCGCCTGTTTGCCGCATAATAATCTGCAGCGGCGTCTCAGCCGCTCTGCTGCTATGTCAACACGGCTGTCTCTGTTCTGGCTTGCTCCACTGCTCGCCAGGTAGAGGAACATTCCTGATGTTGGTGCACGTGTGTGTGTGTGTGTGTGTGTGTGTGTGTGTGTCTGAATTGTTGTTTTTTTTGTGTTTTGTGTGCAATTAAGGAAAACCAAAAACATGGTTGCTAAGGATGGAGATGTTGTCTTGTCAGGTTGTGGTTGTAGTTGCCCAAATTGTTTTTGTTTGACATATCCATCTGGAAGACAGGCTGCTTTTAGCAGTTTCTTCCTGCTTTTGCGCGCACGGTGGCACAGTGATTAGGGCTGCCACTTTACAGCAAGAAGGTTGTGGGTTTGATTCCAGGGCCTTCTGGGACTGTTCTGTTGAGGAGTTTGCATGTTCTTCCTTTGTCTGCGTGGGTTCTCTCCAGGCTCTCCGGCTTCCTCTCACTATCCAAAAACATGCATATAAGGATATATGGTATGAATGTATTATAAGAACTGGATACTGGACTGGTAATATGCTGGCGTGCCAATTTTTCCCAGTGGCCATTCGTAGTACTGCAGCAAAAGAAAATCCCAAGGGCCCAAATTACCATAGACCGCAAGGCCTTTAAAACGACTGACAGGCCGACTGTGACCTGAAACACGATTCATAGTAAATCTTTCTATTTCTCTAAGGCTGCGTTCAAACTCCAGGCAAATCTGATTCAAATCAGATTCCATCTCAAATCCGATTTTTATACCTGACTGTCCACACTGTTTTTAGCACGTGTCCGAATGGGATCTAGGCTCGGTTCAGACTGGGCCACATGATTGACCAATCTGACAGGTTGCTGTAGCAACGACGTCTGAGTGGAGACGTCGTCCAACACGTGTACTGTGTGATGCCATATAATTGCGACAGCGGCACTTGTTGCGATACATGCCCTCGAGCTTCACTTGAATGGAGTTATCTCCCCACAGACTGATGAAGCAATGAGTTTCCTCCTCTGTTTTCTACTTCTTCTGTCTGCTTTCTACGTTCCAGCTCCGCGCCTGGAATGGCCCTCTCTGGCCTGGCGCATTGGATCATGCGTCGCGTAGAGTGACGTCATGGACAGTCAAAACCAATCGGTGTGTTTGGAGCTGTTCAGACTGAGACGCTTTTGTCCAAATGCGATTTGAAACTACCTTCCGAAGGTAGTTTCACAAAAATCAGATTTCATGTGATTTGTGACTGTTGTGTCGGCTGTAACTGCACTGCGTCACTTTCAAGCGCGACCCGACACGCCGGACGAACCACTTTACGGCAACGTCACACGTTTATTTAGAGGCAGTCTTACATACTACTATTACAAATACATAAGATTGTAAAATAACGGAATGGAACCCAATAAGTTACCTCACTGAAAAACAAAGTAATTAAAGGTGTTGAATGTTTGCTACGACGTTATTGTCGTAGCAAACTCGTAGCAAGCTCAAGTTACCTAGAGCTGCTTTAAGTGACTTTCTCCAGGATCGTTCTGATTGGCCAAATGGATCATGTGAGTTACAGAGGCATGATGGGAAGTGACACTACTGCACATGCTCTATGGGCCCATTAATGCGGAAGTCGAAAAACTTTTTTGCCGTATGCCCTTGAAATGAATGGGCGGCCATCTTGGAGTCTGGAGGTGTGATATGAGGTGAATTGGAAACTCTAAATTGTCCATAGGTGTGTGTGTAAGTGTGAATGGCTGTTTGTCTCTTTGTGGCCCTGCGATGAAGTGGCCACTTGTCCAGGGTGTCACCCTGCCTTTGCCCTATGACAGCTGGGGGAGTTTCCAGGAGAACCGCGGCATTGAAAATGGATGGATGGATGGATTTGAGCTTGGCAAGATGGATCCAAAATGGATTTTGGACTTGAAATCCCAGCTGCCCCTCCAAGGTTAGGCTCTGGTGTTGGCCGCTTACTTCCTGCGCCATAATCTTCTCATTTCCTCTGTAAGTGAATCACAGCTGATGGGATAATACTGAGCACATGACTGACTTATCCAGCACACACTTCCTCCGAGCGCGGCCCTGAGAGGAAAAATCCCCTCCGGCCGGGGAGCTGTGGGTGCTCGGGGCGTCCGTCTCGGGGCGATGGGTGCTGCCAAATGCAAGGGGGAGGGGGCAGGGGGGCTTGGTCGGCGGAGTGGGCGGGGGGCTGAGTGTGGGGAGGGAGCTATTGTGACTCCCATCAAGAGGGAAGGTTGGTGGGGGGTGAGGAGGTTATTGTCCCACAGCCTGCAGGAGCTGCCATGCACTCCGAGGCCAATAGCAACACAAGAATGCTGACGGGACAAAGGCCATAACTCCATTCTATACTAGCACAAGTGGGGCATTGTGCTCATACAGGCATACACAGACACACACACATGCATGCATGCATCCATCCATCCGCCGTGTCACTACAATACAACACACACATTCACATGAATTATACACCGAGCAAGCTATGCATCTGTGCATGCATGCAAAACACTCATTCATCAACTGCTTTCCCACACCATGAATACACACACACACACACACACACACACACACACGTACATAGGGCATCTCCGTTGTGGGCTCAAAGTGGCCAGTCAGTCAGGGGACAGTCGAGGTGAGATGTCATGATTGATCGCTGAGGCCCGCTTGTGATTGGCCGGGTGCAGAGAGGGGGGCAGGAACTTCTCCCTTACTGGCACACGCTGTAGCTGCAGATTATGTCATTAGCTCAACATCACAGCGCTCCTCCTCCAAAGCATTTTTGCCTCCTTTATCTTCACTGTATAGTTCTGGCGTTGCGATGGAAACGTGTGTGAGGCTTTTGGTGGTTGGTTCTGGTTCCGGTTGCGTTAACAGAGGCCTGCCAGCATTCAACCAAAGGAGCTGGAGACCTCCAAATTTCAGGTCTAAATTCATTCTGATCCCTCTGGATTTGAAGCCGAACAAAAAGCCAGCTCCAGCCGGTGTGCAGCTGTACCCGTGGCTGTAGCTCTGGCTGTAGCAGCATTGCAACGTTTCTGTATTAAAAGAAGAGCAAAGACCTTGACTCACTGACAATGGACTTTGTGAAGCAAAACTCTGTCCATTGGAAGTCTTGAGCTGTAACTAAGTGGCTCCACCATTGGTGAAGCTGGTTCAGGCAATGTAGGGAAACATCTTGCGTGAGTATAAAGTCATAACCTTCACAAGTTGCCAGTTATCCCAACTGAGACAAGGTGCGAGGTGTGGACGTCCGGGAAGTGAGTTCCTGGAGGTCCAGACATCCCTGCAGTCTCATTCCTCTTCCCATATGGACCCGTTCACCCGCCTCTCCCTCGCTGTAGGCAGCTTGGCACAGACCTGGACGAGCCGTAACCTCTCTGCCACCCATCTGTGAATGGGCTGCAAATGAGGAAACACGGTCAGCAGAGGGCAGCAGAAGGCACTGGGGGGCGAGGGCTGGGGGTTTTTGACGTTGAGAGGGTCGGGGTCACCGAGCGGGTGAGCGACCTCCGACCCCGGGCCCACAGCGGAGCGCCGCTCGACGTGCCAGGAATGTGTCCACACCTTCTGGCCACGCACGTCACGGAGAGTTGGTCCCTCCAAACCCAAACAGAGCGTGTGTGTTCCCGGACGCAGGGGAGAGTGTTTTGGAAGTGAGAGCGATGGATGACTTGATGTGAGGCGACACAGGAGGTGTGTGTGTGTGTGTGTGTGTGTGTGTGTGTGTGAGAGAGTGTGAGAGAGAGAAAGATCAGCGTGATGAGGATATTTTTTGACTAGTTTGTGTGGAGAGTTTGGAGGCCTCCTTCCTCTGCGTGCTCCACCTCAGCTCAGGTGTAAAAAGAAGGCGGAGCTTCCTGTGCTGATGTTCAGGTGAAGGACCTGATTCTGGAATCGGTGACGTCTTCTGCTGGTGGTTTTCTCATTTCCCGGTGTAGATACAGAATCTGTCCGGGGCTGCGGAACGTGTCCAGGGTCTTACGGCAACTCTATTAGGACAAACTGGATCGCGGTCAGATAGCTAGCTAGATATATAGATAGATAGATGGAATCATTATATCTATCCATCTATCTATCTATCTATCCGACCGCGATGTAGTTTGTCCTAATAGAGTTGCCGTAAGGCAACACATTCCCGGACACATTCCGTAGCCCCGGACAGATTCTGTACCTACACCGGCTAAACATCCCGCCATCTCTCTGGTGCTTTTGGTTAATTTGTTACCCATTAAACTTACTGAACCAATGGCATCGCTTTGCTGCTGCAAGCCCCTCCCCTTGGTCCAGGTGGGGGGTCAGGTAGTTAATGTTTTCAGCCCATCACCTGCCTTTACTGTCCCGAATTCCTGCAGACCTCTTGACCCACCCACACCCACACACACCTGGTGTGTTTACTGCCCACAGGTGAACATGAGTCACAAGACTAAACAGAGGCAGCCAGTGGCGTGTTAGTGTTATAAACTGGAATGTTCCTTTAATATTAACCGCATAGAAAAAAACCCAAAACTGAACGTAGAGAAAAGAACGGACAATGTACAAATAATACTGTACATGAGCACAGAGGAGGGAATAGCAGGAGACGGCTGGAGTAGGCAGAGTCGTGATGAGACGAGGCGTCGGATCGGTTGCAGGTTGAAATCTGGACTGTGCTCGTTAAACACCTCCGCGTTCTCACACACACACACGTACACACGTACACACGTACACATACTCTTATTAAAACACAGGCAAATACATTCAGGTTGGGGGTAAAAAGACTGAACCCTCTCGCTCCAGTTTTATCACACACACACACACACACACAACACTCATTCATCAACTTTCCCACACCATGAATACACACACACACACACACACACACACACACACACACACACACACATAGGGCATCTCCGTTGTGGGCTCAAAGTGGCCAGTCAGTCAGGGGACAGTCGAGGTGAGATGTCATGATTGATCGCTGAGGCCCGCTTGTGATTGGCCGGGTGCAGAGAGGGGGCAGGAACTTTCCTTACTGGCACACGCTGTAGCTGCAGATTATGTCATTAGCTCAACATCACAGCGCTCCTCCTCCAAAGCATTTTTGCCTCCTTTATCTTCACTGTATAGTTCTGGCGTATGATGGAAACGTGTGTGAGGCTTTTGGTGGTTGGTTCTGGTTCAAGTTATGCTAACAGAGGCCTGCCAGCATTCAACCAAAGGAGCTGGAGACCTCCAAATTTCAGGTCTAAATTCATTCTGATCCTCCGGATTTGAAGCCGAACAAAAGCCAGCTCCAGCCGTGTGCAGCTGTACCGTGGCTGTAGCTCTGGCTGTAGCAGCATTGCAACGCTTTCTGTATTAAAAGAAGAGCAAAGACCTTGACTCACTGACAATGGACTTTGTGAAGCAAAACTCTGTCCATTGGAAGTCTTGAGCTGTAACTAAGTGGCTCCACCATTGGTGAAGCTGGTTCAGGCAATGTAGGGAAACATCTTGCGTGAGTATAAAGTCATAACCTTCACAAGTTGCCAGTTATCCCAACTGAGACAAGGTGCGAGGTGTGGACGTCCGGGAAGTGAGTTCCTGGAGGTCCAGACATCCCTGCAGTCTCATTCCTCTTCCCATATGGACCTGCTCACCCGCCTCCTCGCTGTAGGCAGCTTGGCACAGACCTGGACGAGCAGAACCTCTCTGCCACCCATCTGTGAATGGGCTGCAAATGAGGAAACACGGTCAGCAGAGGGCAGCAGAAGGCACTGGGGGGCGAGGGCTGGGGGTTTTTGACGTTGAGAGGGTCGGGGTCACCGAGCGGGTGAGCGACCTCCGACCCCGGGCCCACAGCGGAGCGCCGCTCGACGTGCCAGGAATGTGTCCACACCTTCTGGCCACGCACGTCACGGAGAGTTGGTCCCTCCAAACCCAAACAGAGCGTGTGTGTTCCCGGACGCAGGGGAGAGTGTTTTGGAAGTGAGAGCGATGGATGACTTGATGTGAGGCGACACAGGAGGTGTGTGTGTGTGTGTGTGTGTGTGTGTGAGGGGGTGTGAGAGAGAGAAAGATCAGCGTGATGAGGATATTTTTGACTAGTTTGTGTGGAGAGTTTGGAGGCCTCCTTCCTCTGCGTGCTCCACCCTCAGCTCAGGTGTGTAAAAAGAAGGCGGAGCTTCCTGTGCTGATGTTCAGGTGAAGGACCTGATTCTGGAATCGGTGACGCCTTCTGCTGGTGGTTTTCATTTCCGGTGTAGATACAGAATCTGTCCGGGCTGCGGAACGTGTCCAGTTACGGCATCTCTATTAGGACAAACTGGATCGCGGTCAGATAGTTAGTTAGATATATAGATAGATAGATGGAATCATTATATCTATCCATCTATCTATCTATCTATCCGACCGCGATGTAGTTTGTCCTAATAGAGTTGCCGAAGGCAACACATTCCCGGACACATTCCGTAGCCCCGGACAGATTCTGTACCTACACGGCTAAACATCCCGCCATCTCTCTGGTGCTTTTGGTTAATTTGTTACCCATTAAACTTACTGAACCAATGGCATCGCTTGCTGCTGCAAGCCCTCCCTGGTCCAGGTGGGGGTCAGGTAGTTAATGTTTTCAGCCCATCACCTGCCTTTACTGTCCCGAATTCCTGCAGACCTCTTGACCCACCACACACACCCACACACACCTGGTGTGTTTACTGCCCACAGGTGAACATGAGTCACAAGACTAAACAGAGGCAGCCAGTGGCGTGTTAGTGTTATAAACTGGAATGTTCCTTTAATATTAACCGCATACAGAAAAACCCAAAACTGAACGTAGAGAAAAGAACGGACAATGTACAAATAATACTGTACATGAGCACAGAGGAGGAATAGCAGGAGACGGCTGGAGTAGGCAGAGTCGTGATGAGACGAGGCGTCGGATCGGTTGCAGGTTGAAATCTGGACTGTGCTCGTTAAACACCTCTCCGCGTTCACACACACACACACGCACACACGTACACGTATACATACTCTTATTAAAACACAGGCAAATACATTCAGGTTGGGGGTAAAAAGACTGAACCCCTCTCGCTCCAGTTTTATCACACACACACACACACACACACACACACACACACACACATTCCGTCCGCAGCCAGAGTCCCCAAGATTGGGTGTGTGTGTGCGTGTGTGTGTGTGTCTTTCACTCCTTTGTGTCTTAAGTGCTGCAGAGAGGAAAAAGTGTGTGTGTGTTTTAATGTGAGTCAACAGCGTCTTGTGGAATCCCTCAAAGAAAATAAAAGTGCAGAGGAGGAAGACGGACGAGTCTGTAGGCGCTTTACTCTCATTGGACGACAGCAGAGGAAGTTTAAAAAAAAAAAAAAAGGCCCGGGGAAGGGTGGCTTTGAAATCTCAGTTCCAGCTGCTCCGGCGTTCTGCCAGGAGCTCCCGATGATGCCTCCGGAGGACAGGTGGGGCAGCGCGGTATCGTCGACAACAGTCTGTCCCAGTTCGGGCGTGTCCATCTGTCCTGTCCTGTCCTGGCTCTGCCCCCCCGCCCATGGCCACGCCTACCAGTTGCA
The DNA here is from genome assembly GCA_009823395.1 of Thamnaconus septentrionalis. Classification (NCBI taxonomy): domain Eukaryota; kingdom Metazoa; phylum Chordata; class Actinopteri; order Tetraodontiformes; family Monacanthidae; genus Thamnaconus; species Thamnaconus septentrionalis. The sequence continues at coordinate 27,321,489 of CM020502.1, read as the reverse complement.
CTCCTTCTTGAGCAGCGTCAGCACTTTGCGGCCCAGGCTGGCGCTCCAGGGCTTCACCAGGCTCTTCATGTTGACCAGCAAGCGGCCGTGTTTACGGTCCGAGTGGCCCGCCACCAGGTACTCCGCACCTGGGGGTGTAGAGAGGGTAGGGGGTGGGGGAAGGTCAAGGTCACTTAACACATCAGGGAAAATATATTCGGTCAAAAAAAGAATTTCTGCTCTAAATCTAGCTGGAATTATTAAGGATGTTGTTTGGACTTTGTTTTACTGCTCTTGGCTTTCATAGAAACTCTGGAACAGAACTGTCTGGATTGGTCACTCATTGGCGCTTTATTAACAAATCGTTATCTTTATCACGTTCATACATCCTATGAAAAGTTTGGATGAAAAAATCTTTGATTTCACAGATAGAAATTAAGAAGCCACGTGAGGTGATATTTAGTAACAGTCAAACTTTGACCTTTTGTGACGAGTGCAGGAAGTTTTGGGTTGTTTTTCTTGAACTGTGTGCGCGTGTTTGCGGGCATGTATATTTGTGTGTGTGTGTGTCTGTGTGTGTGTGTGTGTGTGTTTGTGTGTGTGTGTCTCTGACCTGGGTTGAGGATGGGGCAGGTGCAACCCCGTGCCGTCCAGGACTCGGGGTAAAGGGTGGTCCGACCCCGCTGTATCTTCACCTTGGTGCCCTCGCTGAGCACCTTCTGAACTTTGACCTCCACCTCGGCGTGCGAGCCCTTATCGTGCGCCGACAGCACTCTCACCTTAGCACTGCGGCAGAGAGGGAGACGAGACGTGATTGGGCCGCCCTCTCGGCAGAGTCTCAGGCATGCGCTCCAAATCGCCCACTGCTCCCCACCTCTCTATATCGGCGGTTATTCGTAGCCAACTATAGAGGGGCAGTCATGGCGCCGTTAATGACGTCATTTTGGCTGCATTATTAAAACGTCCTGTCGGTAGGTGGTAATTAATAATTAGATATTAATTATATATAAATATTTTATATCATTAATTATTCTTATAGAAATTAATTCACACACATATATATATATACATTTTCATGACAAGTACATATTATACTAAGCATCTTCCCACATTAAAAAAATGACACTCACCTTTTCTACCTAAGGGTCAGCGTGAGCACTATGCTTGATGGGATATATTGCCGAGTTAGTGCCCCTCGGTTGTACGCTACTTTTAACAATGCATTGTGGGATACATGGAGTGTTTCAGGTCACATTTGTCCTGTCAGCCGCTTTAAAGCCGTTTATTTTTGTATTATGTCTCTGGGAAAATGCTTTTCTTGATTTGTTTGCCGCAGTACTCGAAAGTGCTTGTCTCTCGCCAGCATATTGCCAGTCCGCTATCCAGTTTTTATAATACATCCATGGATTTTGGACACAGCATTGGCTTGGAGGAAGGGGTGGGTGGAGATAGGTTAGGGGTGGGGGGCATGTCCTCACCGAGGCGTAGTTCATGGTGCAGAAGAGCTTGCTGTTGGTCAGCGGCTGGTCTCTGCACTCGCACGCTCTGCAGGAGACAACGCCGCTGATTAATATCGTAATGGAGCAGAGGCTGTGTGTGTGTGTGTGTGTGTGTGTGTGTGTGTGTGTGTGTGTGTGGTCTCATAGCATCCTAAGAATGTGAGCACGGTGTGTGTGTGTGTGTGTGTGTGTGGTTGTGTGTACATGTGTGTCCAGCGAGGAATGTGTGTGTGAGAGCTGCAGTTACACGGCGACGCACATTTTTGTTGCATGTTTTTTTCTCCTCTGAGGTTTTCATTACTTTTACCATTTACGCCTGGTCACTGGACTGTGGAGGAGGAACAAACACGCACACACACACACACACACACACACACACACACACACACACACACACACACACACACACACACACACCCTGAGTCTGTCTGTCTCACCTGAGTAGTGCAGTGGGCCGACAGCAGCTCTGCCTGCCCTGAAGATCCTGGCGGGCTCGCTGGAGTTTCCCTCCAGGTGGTGAACTCCAGATCGGAGCTGCACAGACACACCAGAGTGTCATCCACAATCTGACTCATCCCACCGATTGATCTATCGGATGGATCAGTCATCGGTTTATAATCGTCACCCAAACATGCAGTCCCTGTGAAGGGGTCGCAGTCTCACAGAGTCGCACGGCCGGCAGCCGTACTCGTGGAAGCCCCAGTATCCCACCATGCACCTGTCGAGTGGGCTCCGCCCACCCCGGCTTGCAGATGCAGTTTCCGCTGGACGGGTCGCAGAGGGAGCCGTGGACCTCGCTGGCAAGGCCATCGAGCCCAGCGGGTGGCAGCTGTTAACACATCAGGGAAAATATATTCGGTCAAAAAGAATTTCTGCTCTAAATCTAGCTGGAATTATTAAGGATGTTGTTTGGACTTTGTTTTACTGCTCTTGGCTTTCATAGAAACTCTGGAACAGAACTGTCTGGATTGGTCACTCATTGGCGCTTTATTAACAAATCGTTATCTTTATCACGTTCATACATCCTATGAAAAGTTTGGATGAAAAAATCTTTGATTTCACAGTGTA
>CM020502.1:27098943-27313943 GCA_009823395.1 Thamnaconus septentrionalis | reverse complement strand
CCTCGCAAATTCACTCAGGGTGTGTAAGGACATTCACGTCTCCTAACCACGCTAGGAGACGATCGCTAACGTTGATCAACCCGTTCAGTCATGACGCTCGCAGCGTTTTGGGTTTTTTTCATCGTCAATCGCACAGTTGCTCATCGTGCGTGGAGAGAAGCTACTAAAGCTAACAGGATGGGTCGGTTCCATGAGGTTTTCAATTGGACACTGTTTTGTGTGTGCAGTTTCGCAAGAGCCCGACAACCCAAACACGCCGCTGACCCCATTAGTCACTGCAGCACATGGCTAATTTAGCAAATGGCTGCACGCTACGCGAGGGAAGTGAGCGCAGTTGGGGTTTGTGAAACTGTGTGTGCCCTTCTCAAATTGCTCAAGTTGTTTTTGGGTACCACTATTTCACACTGTGTTAATGCCATTTGTTGGCTTATTCACAGACATTTTTGATGCCTTCAAATGAATAACAAACATAATTTTGTCTCGGAGAAATAAGCCGGAGGACACGGCCAGCTGCACAGAAGGCAGACGGAGTCGAGGCCTGGTGATGTTTTCGACAGTCTGCTTTTTCAAATTAAACACTGACTCAGACAGACAAACAAACGCGCGTGCAGACTCTGTAATCAGGCGGCGAGAGTCGGTCCAGCCAGCAAAACCCTGCAGGACCGGATCGCATCGCATCGCATCACACCGCATCGGACGGATAATCAGAGGGAGAATGTAGCTGACGGCCCCGTGTTTACCGATGACTATCGCATGTTTACGCAGGAGTCGTCTGGTTGCCCCGGGGGAGGCGACACCGAGCGTCACCACACTCACACACACACACACGCGGAAAAAAACGGCAAAACAGGCTGCCTGTCAAACCTTGAGTCAGGACGTAGGAATGTCGCCGTCTAAAGATTAACTGTGGTGTAAATGCTGGATGCACACGGCCACGCCCCCCCAAACACACACACAAGCACACACACTCACACACGCACGCACACACACAACCCGGTGCCCATCAGAAATCAGCGCTGGCCAGCACGTCGTGGCTTGCGCTCTCCGTCCTCGGCATTCCAGCTGCAGAGCTGCCGTGCCAGCAGGACGTACGTGAGCATCAGCTGCGATTCACGGCGGTGAATCATGATGATTTGTGGCCTTTTTACGATGTGTTAGCACGTCCCGGACGTGTTGGCCAAAACCACAAAGTTGTGAATTTAACCATCTCCACTCGTATCCTGCGCTAGAGTTTCTGTCTTGCTTCTCATTTCCCGCAATGATTTCATTTGATTTTTTTTTCTGGCTCATTGTATCAGCGATACCGGTACGATAGATTTGAATAAATGTACATTTTACAACTCTAGCGAGCCTCTGGTGTAGTTGTTAGCGTATGATGAGTGACAGAAAACACACAGTATTGAACATTTGCTGAATGCCAATAGATTATGAAGTCATCTTTGAGAAATAGAAGGGGCAACGCCCAATACTGCGCTTTCCCAGGTCACTGAACCGCAAAGCAGCTGGGAAAAAATGATGAAGATGAGTGCACACGTGGACATGAGAAAAACCATGTGGGAAATATTGTTTTTTCTTTAAGATTTTGACTAAACAAATATGACAACTGACTAATGAATTGATCAAATTTCATTTTTGATTTTGCAAAGTGAAAGCATTGAAATGTGTGTGTTGGGTGGGGGGTGTCAGGCGTGGGGACTGATCCAAAGAAACGTAGCCCAGTACATTCATTGTAAGTCCAGTTGTGGGGCTGATGATTAAGACCAAGCTCTTCATCAAAATGTTGCGTCCAGCTCAACTTCCACTGCCAGTGTTTTCCTGAAATAGGTGTTTGGAGGATTGAGGAATTCCCTCAGAGCCGGGTCGCTCGTGACTGTTGAGCCTGTTGTAGGTGGAGGTTTGTTGTCGTGAACGTTGTGCAGCCGACGTTGTGCAGTCGACGCGGACAAACCGCTCTTTGTCAGACCCTTCGCGCTTATCTCTGCAGAATCAGCGCAATCAACCGCAGATCCAGTGTGTTTATCATCACGGCTTGTTTATAAAGATGTAACTGGTGTGTGTGTGTGTGTTTCTTACGTTTGCAGGAGTCCGGGTGTGTGTGCGCCCTCTGGGGGTCCCTGTAGAAGCCGACCCTGCACTGCTGGCACTGGCGGCCCTCCGTGTTGTGCACACAGTCGCACACGCCGCCGCTGCGCTGGCCGGACTGGCGCCACGCCGTCCAATCAAAGAGGCAGCTTTGGGCGTGGCCGTTACACTTGCACTCTGGTGAGGGAGGAACAGAAAAAAGAAGAAGAAGAAGGAGAGGAAGAAGACACATCAGCGTCCACAGCCGAGTGGAGGAACCCTGAACTTTTATTCAGGATTATAGTTTGATTTAAGGAGACACGTGCTTGACTTATTACTTAGTTGGACCACCAGGTGAACATACACTACATATAATAATCTTTTAGATCTATTTCCAGAGCAACAGAAGGTCTCAGGGACAGAGACTCACTGACAAAATGCAATTTGCTGTTTGTATTCCTGATCCTAAGTCCAGAATGGCAGGGTTAATAGTTATTCATCATCCAGTTTGATTATTATATTCTGGTGTTGCTTGTCAGAGCGGCGAAACTCTCTCTTCTGATTGGCGCAGAGCTCTGCCGTGACCAGGAGCCTGGCTCCACCCACCACAGCAGCTTCCTGTTTCCCCCCTCTTGCTTACCCAAACTGAAAATTTCATTATTCTTTTCCTTTTTTTTCATTCTCCAGACTTACTCCGACATTCGTGCGGCGCCCCCGTCAGGCCGTCGGCGGGCTGCCACGGCCGGTCGTTGTAGAGTGGCAGGCAGCGCTCGCAGTGGTCGCCTGCCGTGTTGTGCCGGCACACGCACCTGCCGTGGACCTGAGAGCGAGGGAGAGAGAGGGAGAGAGAGAGATGGTGAGAAGACAGGAGAAAGACGGTGGACGGACGTGGAGACGGACAGACGGACGGGATGAACAAAGAGGTCAGTGTGATGTTTCCCACGTGACCACCTCCCCTTCACATCCATTTCCTCCTGACTCTACTCCTTTTTTCCCCCCAGAATTCTCTCCCTCTCTCTCCATCTCCTCTTGTACTCCCCCCTCCCCTCCTCCACCCCACTGCCCCCTCCCCTCACTGCCCGGAATCACCCAATGACTGAAGACTGATTGTTTGGCCTCATCACTGCAAACGGGAACGGGCCTCCGTGTCTGCGTGCGTGTGTGTTTACGGGGCGTGTGTCTGTGTGTGTGTGTGTGTGTGTGTGTGTGTGTGTGTGCATGAGAAGAATGCAAGTATGCAACGCTGAGAGCACAATAACAATCTCCTTGTCATTCCTGCGAGCTGGAATGCCATGCACGCTGGATAATGATTGAAAGGGGGGAGGGGGTGTGTGATGTGTGTGTGTGTGTGTGTGGGGGGGCAAGGCATCCGAAGGAGCTCTTTATTTGTTTGCGTTGCACCGGAAAGCCGTGCGACCGGTGTGAAGCTGACGCGGATGTGAGGGGGGGGGGAGATGCATCTGACTGCGTTTGTTTCCAAAGCTGGATGCTCGGTTTTTCCTCAGTCAGCGATTGGAGGAACCTTCAGTTCGTTCGGCTTCGCACTGCAGCATCCACGTGGACGCAACTTCCTTGTTTTCCCCGTCATGGCTGCTGGGCCCTGTGGCTGTAGCTCAGCCGATTGGTTGAACCAGAAGAAATTGAGCTTTTCAAGATGGATCAGAGAGAATTCACGCTCACGCCTTGAGATGTTACATTTTATGTTAAGCTCTGGAAAATGCAACAACAGGCAGCAAAGGGGTGGGAGGGCGGGGGAGCATCGGCTTCCACTTTTTCCATTCTAAGTGCGTCCGTCGAGACATTTTCCCCACAGAGGAAAACACTTTCCAGAATTATCGGAGCCGAAGCTGGAGGTCAGCGGAGCCGCTGTGTGTAAAACCAGTGGAGTGTCTCTCTTAAAACGCAGTCAGAGACGCAGAAGAAGGAGAAAAACAAAGACAGATTGTGGAACACACACACACACACACACACACGCACACACTATGACATCCAGGGACAGCTACTGGAGCCTTGGCTGCAATTAGTCCACTTTGGGTTTGTGTGTGTGTGTGTGTGTGTGTGGAGGCTCTTTGTGGCCGACCAACAGACAGTGTAATCGCACTAAACCGCAAACAGACCCTGTGTGTGTGTGTGTGTGTGTGTGTGTGTGTGTGTGTGTGTGTGTGTGTGCGTGCACGCTCAGGGGCACAGAAAGAAAAGGGGGCGGGGCCATAAACAAACAAACTGGTCCTTTAAGTTTACGCCGTCTGGGACAGTAATGAGCCCATGTAGTGTATCAGGAGCACTTTCACTGCTGATTGCTGCAAAACACACACACACACACACACACACACACACACACACACACACAGAGCAGACATAACATTGCATGCTTAAGCACACACATAACACACACAGCAGACCAAACAAACAAGATACACTGTATATGATCAGGAAAGATAAGGCTGTGCTGATTTTTAGCGGGAAGACAGACCGTTGCACACACACACACACACACACACACACACACACACACACACACACACACACACACACACACACACACATCAGTTTGCCCAGTTAACATGTTTGTTCTTAAATACTTGCAGCTCTCGAGCTTCAAAGTCACATTTTGCTTCGCCACATGATTTAAATGTGTGTGTGTGTGTGTGTGTGTGTGTGTGTGTGTGTGTGTGTGTTTTGTGGGGTTTTTTTTTGACAGAGTTGTATCTGAGCCTGCATTGACGGAAAGGAACCGAGCCCCTCTCACGCCCTCACCCTCCTCCTCCTCCTGATCGCCAATCTTCTGCCCTCATCTCGCCCTGTTTGGGTTTCAGCAGCTCGGGGTCGAAACTGAGCGGCAAGACACAAAATAGGCTACGGGGGAGGGCGGTTGTATAGCGGTTGCGTAACCGTTGTGTTTACCGAAGAAGAGCTGCTGCGAGGCCTGAGGTCAGTTTGAGAACGAGAACGTTTGTGTGTGAATGATCAAACATTAAAGCTGCGTAGGTGCTAATGTTTGTAGCGTGTGTCGTAGCGTGTCGTGTACGTGACACCCACAACATCCCACACACACACACGCCGATGTGTCGTCGATGCTGCCGTGCAGCTGCAGCGCACACTTCACAGTCTGCGTCGGCTCCGGCGGGATTTGCTGCCCTCCCTTCAAAATAAAAAAACAGAAATCAGGAAATCCTGATGAAAAATTGCTCCGCGGGGCTACTTGGAATTTCTTGGCAGGGAAACAGTCAGAAGTGGAGATTCGGTGGCTGGCTTCAATAAACGGCCCATCGGCGGCAGACGCATCAGGAAAATCCGAAACAACACTCCTCTCTTTCATTTACCGCCTGTCATGCCGAGCATTCTGCCCGTTTCCTGCACAGCACCGGGGAGGAGAGAGCCGCGTTGTTGTCTCAGCTGCTCCCTGAGAGGGCCGGTGAATTACAGAAGCGGCCCCTTGTTGTCTTTTTTTTTTTTTTTGCAGGATGGGACTGCGAGTCTGATGTGGAGCATGAAGTCGGTCGTGACTCAGCAGATGGAGGAGGAGGAGACGCTCGCAGGCTCGCCAGCTGCCTGCAGCTACACGCTTCCCTCCCAAACAATGACCTCATCTTTGTTTAGCGAGCTGTCGGTATGTTCACGCCGTGCCAAGGAGCAGTAGGCGCATGTTGATCGGAGCCGCCAAAAACCTTTAAAAAAACGTTTTGCGCAAGTTTTGCTTCTTTAAACGTCCATTGTGTAAAATGTTCAAGACAGTCCAGTATTTAATTGGACTTAACACTTAAATACCAGGCTCCAGTGTGTAGAATTTGGCTTGATTTATGATTTTTATGTTAGTGAAAAGGCGACACGCTGCCGCCTCACAGCAAGAAGGTTGTGCGTTCGCTTCCCTTCCTGGACACTTTCCGTGTGGAGTTTGCATGTTGCGTGGGTTCTCTCCGGGTTCTCTCCGGGTTCTCCAGCTTCCTCCCACACTCCAAAAACATGCATGTGAGGTGACTTGGAAACTCAAAATTGTCCGTCGGTGTGTGTGCGAGTGCGAATGGTTATTAGTCTCTATGTGGCCCTGCGATGAAGTGGCCACTTGTCCAGGGTGTCACCCTGCCTTCACCCCTACGACAGCGGGGATAGGCTCCAGCAGACCCCCGACACCCTGAGTTAAGGATTAAGCAGGTATTGAAAATGGATGAATGGATGGATGGATATTGGTAAAAGCTTAACATCCATCCATCCATCTTCTATACCCCCTTCCTCCTGCACTCAGGATTGCGGGGGTCAGTTGGAGCCTCTTCCAGCTGACATAGGACGAAGACAGCGTGACACCCTGGACAAATCAAAGCTTAACACACTGCCCATAAATATATGAATAAAAGTATATACTCGCAGTACAATAACAGTGATTTGGTTTTCCGACCTTTTGAACGGTTCTCATATACAATAATATATATATATATATATATATATATATATATATATATATATATATAAGAATATACATCGAGCAATAAGGGTCTTGCTACTAGTTAGCTGCCATCATGCCATCTTGCACCACTGTCTCTTGAGGACACCTGACAGAGGCCTACATCCAAAAGACGTTGTCAGGTGAGCCTCCTTAAATACTGGGCTTCCTTAAAAATCATACACACTGGAAAGAAAGTGAGTGGTGGCGCAAAGTAGGAGCAATCTATATTCTTTTATATGTATATGAGAACTGTTGTAAAGGTAGGAAAACCACCTTACTTTTGACTGCGACTCTCCACTTTGATAAATGTTTTTATGGGCAGTATGTTAAGATTGTACCAGTATAAAAATCATGCATCAAGCCAAATTTTATACACTGGACCTTTAATCTGGATGATTGGTGGATGATTAACTGTGTTGAGAATTCTTTCCTGGCTCAGCCCGCCGATTAGAGAGCATAAACTCTTTCTGTTCCAAAGTGTAAATTGTCCATTTGAGGGCAAAAAAAAAATCAGGCTCTAAGATCTTTGAAAAACAAGCCTTCTGTAATCGGTGGCGCTTTTGTTGTCGCGTCCGTTTCGTGTGGCAAGGAGGAAATTCCAGCTTCAGACTTTCCCAAACACGGCAAACTCCGTCGTTGGCTGGCCGTCAGCGCGCCGCGTGATGTTTTGCCATGATTTTGAGGGGCGGGGAACTCCTCGTTGTTGACTCTCACTTTCTCCCCCCCCCCTCCCCTGCCTCCCTGCCCCTGGACCGACACTGTTGCTGATTGCGGCCTCGGCGAGCTTCAAAGTTGGCCGGCACTTCTGTTGTTTTGGGAGGGGGCGGAGCTGCGACACACACATTCGCTTGCTCGCTCATCAACACCGTCATTAAGCCTCTCTTTCTCTCTCTCTGTCTCTTCCTCTCTCTCTCTCTGGCCTTCCTTCTCTTATCAGCTTGGCTGCAGCTGTTTGTCAGGAGGAGGAGGAGGGAGGACGGGACTCTGTCATCATCAGCGCAGCGACGACCCGCCTGCCGGCCGATGCAGAGCAAGATCTTCAGTAAATATCCAGGCCCCATAAACTCCATCCGCTCCATCCCCTGAGGGGTGAAGAGCAACTTCAACCCAAGGTGGAAGGCAGCAGCAGCACTGAGATGTACTGACGTACAATCAACATTCTCAACTCTGAACGCCTTTGCCTTTGCCTGAATGTTTTCGTCTGGATGTATAACTGTGTTTGTGTTTCAGTGTTGGAACCTGTACCAAGCTGTACTGAAAACCCACCTGCTTGGCTGTGTGGTCATTAAAAGAATCAGAACCAGAATCACCACCATCAACTGCCCCTAGAACTGTCTACCTCAGACCCCCTATGACCTCTCAGCACCTTATAACTGGACACTTAGCAGAAACCTTGGACAAAGCTGGCACACTGTCACTTTTTGAGCATTGCCTTATATGTATATATATTTATTACTTTGTTTTTAACTGACCCTATGACTTTTATATCTCCTTGAGATCTTTCTTTTCTTTTTAAATAGGATGCAGTATAGCTCAAACCGCAATTTTGATGTTACTACTTGTAGTGCGGTGACAATAAAGGCTATTCTATTCTATTCTACTGTTTTTTTCTGTCAAACCAACACAAGCTGATTTTATTTTTATTTTTTTTATTAATTATTACTATTAATATTTTCTTTTTGCAGGTTCGACAGGAGACCAGGTTCCCGATCGTGAGAATCTAAGAGGACCAGGCACGGCGTCAGATTCACCCTCCTACCCGCCATTATGGACAGTAAATATAGAGGCGTGTTTACTAAATAAAGCCTGGAACTGGAGGTTTTAACTCGCAGGGGCGTGTCGGCGCACGTTCGGGGGGAATATTGTCTCCGTCTATCACCTGGAACGTTACGAGACCCCGTTTTGGGGCCTTTCAGACTTGCAGCAGCAGTTAAAAAGAAAAAAAAAGAAGCAAATGAATCATCCGCGGTGAAGGTTGCACGTTTTGTTGTCTTACCACGTGCTGAGTCCGGTCTCTGATTGGCCGGTAGCCCGGCGCCGGCACACACTGCTCGGCGTGGCCGTTGCAGAAGCAGCTGCCCTTCACGATCAGGTCATAAATGGCGAAGTGGCGGGTGGGCAGGTCCCGGTGGGCGGAACCGAGGTCCTTGGCCTGGCAGGGACACGGCTGGCGCTGCAGCAGGCGGATCCGGACGTTGGTGAGGCGGAGCTGGCGCTGGGCCTCCTCGCCAAACGGGTCCAGGGACTCCCACTTTGGAAGGGCGCGGTAGATCACCTGAGAGAGAGGGGCGGAGTTAGGGGCGTTGGCAAATAGTATTTATGTGCAAAACTGGTCACTTGGTCAAGTGGCACAGTCACTCGGACGCTGATGGTATTTTCTAAATGTTTTTGGCGTTCCGCACTATGCGGACTGGTATTCCGCATAGTGGCCAAAAACTTTCCATTCAAATGACTGGGTCGCCATGTTGGATCTCAGGTTCTTGGTTTCCACTTCCTTGGTGACACAGTCGGGCTCACTGGCGCCGCCCTTGTGGCTGCGTTACATCACACTGATGGGACTTTCTCGCAATTCTGCCTCCCGGCCTCCTTCTCCCTCGCGTGACCTTCAGGGAGCTGGACGTCCTTCAGCAGGGACACCCCCCTCCACGCTGTCTGGTGCCCGGACATCCCTCTCACTGACGAGTCCTTTGTAGCCCCGCCGTCGCCGTGGCGACCGCTGCCGCTAGCAACCGCACCGCCGTGGTGGTGAAAAAGTTGGAGTCTGCTCCAAATCTGGCCGTGAAAAGAATTGTGTGTTTTTGTGGCGTGCCTCTTCACAGAGTGTGCGTTGTTGTCATTGGTATCATGGGAGGAGTTGTGTGTGTGTGTGTGTGTGTGTGTGTGTGTATGTGTGTGTATTTGCTCGTGTATGAATGAGCGGGTTTTTTTTCCCACTTTGGCTGCAACTCCTGCTAGCAGAGCCCCCATGCTGCTCCCTCATTGGCTGGATGGCTGGCCGAGAAGCGTGATGGGGAGGCGCGCTATTAATTTCCCCTCCGTTGTCGGAGGAGGTCACGGGGTCAAGGCATTGTGGGCCACAATTAAGGAGAACACGACCAACAGTACGAGGGGCGCCGGTCCGCGGGAGAGCGCGGAGAGCCGGGTCCAGACAAAGGCGGGACGGAGATGCAGCCACACATAACTCAGGGCCACACAAAAGGGGACGGCGACGACGACAGCAGCGCCTTGACACCACGGCAACACCAGCGCGCACACACAGCCGCGCTGGCATGCGCACAAACAAACCGTCTTGGCCGCTGCTGCGCCGTCATCTTCATCACACTCGTCCTCCGGGGCAGCGGAGATATTTTGGTCTGCCGATATGAAGATGAGACTCCGAATTTGTGTTGTAGTGAGCTGACCCGGCTAAACTAGCACGTGAGCTAGCACTGTCTGACAAATGAGACACTGATTTCATCCCTGACAGGTAGGACTGCAACAATGAGTTGATGTAATCGATTACGTCATGACATAAATTTGTCAAATTGCTGAATGATAGAATCGCACTCCGACCGCTCATTTATATCTGCAGTGCGACACTGAGGTGAGGGTGCGGTGTCGCTCGTTGTTTACATCTTGCAAAAAAAAAGACAAGCACAGCCTCTTCTCTGAAAAGGCTCGACAACTCCAACCCAAAGTTTCTAAAGATTATTCCATAGAAAATTAGGCAGCGAAACAAGTTAGGTGCAAACTCTGTTAGCTCACCCAGCATTTCATGATGGCAATCCGGCGATACGCAAACACCTTAAACACCGACACCCCGGAGTCGCTGTATGGTCACGCACTGCAGAGGAGTTCACAAATAACGTCGAGGATAGATATCTCCAGGAGAGGGCAGGGTTAGCTGTTAGCCCGTAGCCGCAGTTAGCCGGCGGGCAGGTTTGTCTTGAACTTGAATCTGGTCTTGAAGGTGGGTGAGAAGTTGTGCTGGCCGCAGATTTTTGCGGCGTCTCCCTTTCCTCTGCACCTCATTAACGTCCCAGCCAGCAAGCACCTTTGAAAAAAAAAATCTGGAAGTGTAAATACCACAGCGAGAAATCAGAAATGATCTGCTTGCGTGTCTAATGTTGGAAGCCTTTCCAGCGCAATTATGATAATTGCACCGAGTGCGATTAGAGAGGCTGAGAACACGCAACGCGGGTCGGAAGCTTTTGACACCCGCCGTCCAAAACTGCGCAGTGCCGATTTCAGAAGTTGAGATCGGGGGGGGTAAAAAATGTTGTTTCCGAGAGTTTCCGAGGAGGTGGCGGCGGCGGCGGCGGGTTCACCGAGGGCCGCGTGCCCACTTCAGTCTGGCTTTAACCGGCGTAATTCCATCAAAGCACTCTGCACTGTAATCTGGTAAACAGGCACAATGGCCATTGATGGAGCAGGGGGTCGAGAAGAGGGGGGGGTGGTGGGTGGGGGGGGGGTGAGGAGGGTGAGGAGGGTGTCTGGCCAACAGTACCAACATCCATCAGAGCTACGGCACTTCCTTCCCAGCAGACAGACGGAGAGCCGACTGTACGTGCTTATCTGGAAGGGGACGGAGCCGAGTGTGTGTGTATGTGCGCGCGCGTGCGTGTGTGTGTGTGTGTGTGTGTGTGTGTGTGTGCGTGTGTGTGTGTGTGCGTGCGCCTCCGTCTCTCTTCCCAAAGGAGGTCAGTCTCCACGACAAACACTCACATTCTTGCAGCCCGGTCGGCCTCATAAATAAGACAGGGAGCTCTGCCTGCCACACACACGCACGCACACACACACACACACACACACACACACACACACCCACGAGAGGTGACATGGTTCCATGAAAAGTGGCTGCCAGCTCGACAAAAACCTTGGCCTCTGCCGGAACATGTGCTTTAACCTCGGTGACTCGCCTGAAGCTCGTTTGATGGAGATTTTGTTTTTGAAACACTGGCGGCGGCTCGTATTTCACAGGCTTCATGACATAAGCGCGCGCGCACACACACACACACGCGCGCGCAGCTCGGCCAATCCCCACGTGAGGACCCGAAGCCTCTAATCTTTTTTTCTTTTCTTTTTTTTTTACATTCCTACATGACAGATGACTTAAACGATTATGAGAATAAATTGACCTTTCGTCAGGTTCCGTTCGGCGTCACGTGCGCGTGTGTGAGTTCAAAGTAAACAGAGAGCTGAGGAGCGCTGTTTTTTTTGTTTTGTTTTTTGTCCGAGGCCTCCTCCCCAGTCAATCGCTTCTGCGTTTTTATCGACGGCGATCTAAAAACGGCCGGAAGCTGCGAACCTGCTGGCCAACGCCGCCAGCTGCCAGAACCTTCCAATTGATTTTTATTGGAAAAACCACCGAGCCCAGCAGCTGCTGCTAGTGTCACAGTGCTGCTCGACCCCTTTTAACCTCCAGGGTCGAAGGTCAGAGGCAGAGGGTCCCGGCACAGGTGTCGGGAGGAGAGAGTCTCGACAGGTTAGAAGGAAAAATAAGCAGAAGTGGACGGAAAAACCTGGCGGGAAAAAGCCTCGGAGCTGCAGGACGTAAACAGGCGTTTAAAGACGCCGCCCCCCCCCCACACACACACACACACACACACACACATCTGCAGGGGCCGCTCCCGACACACACACACACACACACACCGCTTCAATTAGACATGAATGGAGCTCAGGAAGCCCTCTCGTGCTACAGTACGCCCATTAAACGCTCACTCATGCACATACACACCGAGCCACACACACACACATACACACACACACACAGGCAGTTAGGCAGGCAGGCTCGCCTTTCATTCTGCTCCGTGTGCTAACGACGCCGTATGACTCCCGCATGTTTTTGCGTGACTCACTGGTGAATTAGTTCCGGCCGGAGGCTCGGATGAGAGAGAGAGAGAGAGAGAGAGAGAGAGAGGTGTGCTGCGCGGTGAGCAGCCGCTGCTAGTTTCACCTCGTCTCACACATACACACACACCCACCGCACAGCGTGACATCACCGGGCCATTCAGAGGAGACACAAAAGCCGAGCACCGGCCCTCTTTGTTTTCCCCCTTTTTCTTTCCCTTTATTGTTTTTCTGCAGGTGTGCGTCCACCTGCTTTCTCATACAGTCCCACCTGAAGGAGGTGCACTTCAGGTGGTAATAGAACCAGCACTCCATATACATATATATATATATATATTCATAAATCTTATCAGTTCAATAGCCACGATTGCATGTTGACCTCTGAGACGACCTCGGAGTCGTTAAAGGAGAAAAAAAGCTTAACAGTGCAAGTGTGAGTTTGCCTCCTGCCAAGTGGATTTCCTCACACTGCCACTTCCTGCTGCCCTTTTCTTCCTCCTGCTGCTTAAAGTTTCTCAGCATTTGCAGTCCTAATCTGTGACCTACATAGCGAAGACTGTTTCGGTCACCAGGGGGCAGTGTGAGACGCAGTGGGTTTTTTGTTTTTTTGGCTGTAACTGATTATATAAAGTAAAAAACAAACAAAAGTCGAACGATGGCGCAGTGGCCCTGCGATGGACTGGCGACTTGTCCAGGGTGTCACCCTGCCTTCACCCTGTGACAGCTGGGATAGGCTCCAGCAGACCCCCGTGACCCTGAGCTCGGGAAGAAGCAGGAATGGAAAATGAATGAATGAATGAAAGAAGTCGAACTAATTAAATTCTCTGCTCACTTGCTGGTTGCTGCGCCTGACAAGCAAAAAGAAACCGATTGAACTCAATCGGCCTCAGACCCATTTCAGCAGCTGATCTTTGATCTCACCTCTCCACGGCTGCAGGGATGCGGCTTGGAGTACTTGGAGGTGCAGGTTTTGCCGTCCCGTCCCGCCCCCATCCTTCCTTCCTCCAGCCCGAAGGTGGCGCTGCAGTTGCTGGCGTAGTACTGCAGCGTCTCCCACGTGCGGCCAAAGTCCCGCGAGCGCTCCAAGGTCATGGCGGCGGGCCGGGCCGAGCGGAACACCACGATGAGGTGCGTGAAGTAGAACTCGGCCTCCAGGTCCAGCTGCACCGTCTCCGACTCGGCGCCCTCGGCCGACTGCCACCAGGTGTTGGGGTGGCGGAAGGACGAGTCGGACATGGCGGCGGCCAGGTGGGAGAGTGCCGGCAGACCCGCGTTGCACTTGGCACACTTGGCGGCGCCGCAGGAGGGGGTGGGGCCTTGGCCGGGGGCGGAGTCAGAGTAGGAGCAGAAGAGCTCGGTGCCGTTGTTGCCGCACACGGTCTGCGTCAGGACCCGGCGGCCCAGCGCCAGGTTCCCCATGCGGGGGTTGCAGGCCCGGCTCTCGCAGCGGGGAGCCACACCTGCGCGGAACACCTCCAGCGACACACCTGCAGGGAGAGACGGACGGTTAGAGAGCGAGAGCGCGCGTGTGAGAGCCGTTGACGTCATCTGGGAGGAAACAACACCAGAGAGAGAGGCTGCGTTTCCACAACTGTTTTTTGCGAAATAAAAGCGATTTAATAAGTGCAATTGCGACCACCTCATGAGAGCGTCAAAACCTTTTAGCCATATTTGAGAGATTTTTCCAAGTTGAGGTGTTTCCATGAGCAGTTTTTTATCGCAATATTTAGGTTTTGCGCAATTCTAGGTGCCATGGAATCGCCTAGAGAGAGGGAGAGAGACAGAGGGAGAGAGAGAGGGAGAGAGAGAGCGGGAAGGAGGGAGGGAGGGAGGGAGTGAAAGCTGGAGTGGCAGGTGTGTTTGACAAGGCGGGGTGGAGTTGTGGGGTGGGGAGAGGGTCACCAGGGGTCACTGGGGGTCGCCCGAGCCGAGAGGGTCAAGTCATCCGGATCGGCACCGTGCAAGGTGTTTTTGTCGGCCCCCGGGAAGGCTCTGCGTGATGGACGGACGTGAACTTTACACGCCGGAGAAAACAAACAGGCGGCGCTGATGAATCACCGGGGGGGTTAAAGTTTGAACTGTCGCACAGTCGTCTTGGAAAGGTACAAACTGAAATGTTTCTTCTTCTTCTTCTTCTTCTTCTTCTTCTTCTTCTTCTTCTTCTTCTTCTTCTTCTTCTTCTCTCAGATAGTCGGAAGAGCCAGTGGGCTGCTTCACTTGAAAGAAAAAGAAAAGAGACTTTTCTTCTCTCCCTCTTCAACTGACTGAAGAGTTTACCATAACACACTGAATATTGATTATTATTATTATTACTATTACTATTATTGTTTTCTAAATCAACACTTCAACCTGGATGTATGTAAGGCATCCATTTTCCCCATCTAGTGTGTCGCGTTCACACAGCAGGATGGGAGTCTTCTCATCACTGGTGGATGAAAGAAGAAGGAGGAAGAGGAGAGAAACTAGGTAATAATCATAATAATGATAATGATAATGATAATAATAATAATAATGATGATGCCTGCCACTTCACGCAGCTGATAATGGGCGAGAAAGTTTTGAACACTGCACTTTTCACTCAAGTATGCAGCTGGAAACACGTGTCGTCAGCCCAGAGTGACTCAGCCGGCGTGTGTGTGTGTGTGTGTGTGTGTGTCCATACAAGTCAAGTGATGCACCTCAGCCGGAAACGTTGCGCAAAAGTAATAAACGTGGGGGAATAATGGAGGCTTTGTGCACCTGCCTGCCTTCCAGCCAGCCCGCCAGCCAGCGTGGACTCTCCACCTCCTCCTCTACCTTCACCTCCTCCCCCTCCTCCTCCTGCCGTGCCATCTCTCACTGTGTCGTCTCGGACCTCACAGACAGCCTGGCTTTATTGACCCCGGCGACCTGCAACCTCCGTTGACCCCCTCCCCCCTCCTCCCACTCCCAACCCTGGCTGGAAGCGTGTTCTCTTTTCGCCCACCGTGCCGGCTGAATTACGTAACGGTCTGTAGGTGGTGGAGGTCAGACGGGAACCTTTGGACTCCTCCGTTGTTCTCATGCGCAGGATGGACAACTCGCACCTGAGAGAGTCTCTCTCTGTCTCTGCTCTCACTTTCTGTCTCTCTCATTGTCCGTGTATTCAGACTGACACCGCAGGAGCGCCGGCTTAAGACTCATCTTGTCCCAAAAGTAAATAGAATCACAATAACAGAGTTTTTAGCAGGTGATTGGATTATAAATCAGAGGAAAGTAAACAAAAATGGGGCAGAGTTTTGTATTTGACAGTGCAGCATGTTGCGATGCTTTGTATGGACACTGTGCATTGAATATTTATTAGACTCATTTCAACACATTGAAATCCAAACTCTCTCCACTCTGAAAGTGAAGCTGACTGAACATGGAGACTTGCTTAGCATCAGTAGACAGAAGGGACTCAACAAAATGGGCTGTTTCGTGTAAAAAAAAATAAATACAAAAAAAATCTCTTACCTGCATTTAAAAGCACCGCCAGGCTGATCAGCAGCAAATACAACATATCTCCCGGAACTAGTCCCGCAAAGTGTGCAGCAGAAGACGGAGGGCCGGACTCATCCGGCACGGCTGGCCAGGGCACGACACACACACAAAAGGGAAAAACAGAAAGAAAAAGAAAAAAAGAAAGAAAAGCTGGGACAAGTGCGCAGGTTTTAATTCCGGTGTGGACTTTCTCTTTCTCTCAGCTGCGATCCGAGCAGGCGCAAAAAGAGCTCGGAAAGAGCCACCATCGTCCCGGACGGTGCGCTGCGATGTCCCGCTGAGAGACGAGAGGAGCTGGAGGTGGAGGAGGTGGAAGGATCTGCCCAGGTCTGCTGCTGCTCCGGGACCTGCGGCGTGTCTCTCTCCTCCTCAGCGCCGCTCATCTATTTCTAAGCAGCGCAGCTCACCGAGAGACGCGGACAGTCCGTGTGTGTGTGTGTGTGTGTGTGTGTGTGTGTGTGTGTGCGCGCGCGCGCGCGCGGTGACAGCCGCAGCTCCGCCTACCGACCACATCCCCCCCCCACCCCCCGACTTAAAGGAACATTCCAGGCCGGGCCACGTACAGTAGACGGAGGGAGGGAGCGGTACTGCTGGCTGACAGCGCCGGAGCAGCAGCCGTCAGTTCGCACTTCACTTTGCTGCGTTTGTTTGTTTGTTTTGTTCCCCTCCTCCTGGTTTCTTCTTCTAAGATGGAAACAGATCAGAACCTAGCGTTGTCTTCTTAAGGACAGTCAATATGGTATCATTCTAGTGACGCAAAGTCAACATCAATATTAACTGAAATGTTAATTTAAAAAAAAAAAAGTTGTAATGATATTTATTATTTATTTATATTTATTTTCCTTTCTGTGTCTGCGTGGGTTCTCTGCGGGTTCTCCGGCTTCCTCCCACACTCCAAAAACATGCATGTGAGGTCAATTGAACACTCTAAAGTGTCCGTAGGTGTGCATGTGAGTGTGAATTGGTTGTCTGTTTCTATGTGGCCCTGCGATGAACTGGCGACTTGTCCAGGGTGTCACCCTGCCTTCGCCCTAAGACAGCTGGGATAGGCTCCAGCAGACCCCCGTGACCCTGAATAGGAATTAGCGGGTATAGAAAATGAATGAATGAATGAATGAATGAATGAATGAATGATGTGCAACTTAATTGTCGAACATTCAGGAAGTATTGTAATTAGAAAGAGAGTACACCACCTACTCACGTGACAAAATCACTGTTTTTCTCACTATTTTGAATCGAAATGTGATCTTTTTGAAATGACTCACCATGTCATGTGACCCAGTTTTTGTTTCATGATCCTCCTAACCAGATTTTATTATGAGTAGGCTGGATTAAAAAAAAATGGACATTTTTGGATGACGATGCATATTCTGTTTTATTGATATTCTAATGAGAGAAGCAGATCAATGGACCACAATGACTCATTTTTTGCTGACATACTCGTTGCATGTCAGACTCCTCACTTTGTACCGATGCAGAGACACTGAATCCAATAAATCCGACCTGCGTCCGAGGTGCGCAGTGCGCCCCCCTGTGTCCATTCACAGTACTAAGCCAAAGTGGTGGAGGCTGATGTTGGAAGTGTTCCGTTTTTCTCTCTGTCTTTCTCCACTCAGGCTCGTTTTGGCTGAGCTCCAGTGCACACAGCACGACTCTGGCTTCTCTGTCTGCTGTGTAATCAGACCGTGACCTGCTTTCTGGACACCTGACCCATGGCCAAATGAAACCGTCTCACCTGTTCCCCTCCCGGTTCCCCTCGTCCCGGGCCCAAACCCCCGGCTTCTCCGTCGATGTCTCCAGCCTTCTCCGCACTGACGCTGGCACCCTCCGAGCCGCAGGGCTTCAAAAGACACACCCTCACCCCGTGTGGGAGTGCGTTCACACGGCGATGGAAGTGTGTGCGAGTCCCGGATCATGGCTGATCCACTCCACAGGCCCCTTTGCTCCTCTCAGCTGTCTGCAGACTTCAAAGAGCTGCTCGGCATCAGACCGGAATGATCCAAGCGGCCCCTTCAGTAGCCGAGCCGCCTCCCCTTCCAAACCATGATACCATGAGGGAAGATCTGCACCATCAGTTTCCCACAGAAGCCTGACACCTACACACTCAAGTTGGGAAAATGCTAATCGTGGACGTTTATCAGTTTGAAACCGTTTTTCTTTGTCATCTGTTCCTCCTTGTGTGGCTTTGTGGTTTCAGATTAGATTAGTTTCTCACTCAGTTCCTGCTTTGCAATTATTTCTTTGATTAACTTCATTGGTGCTTTTTCTGGGCATTTCATCCATCTCTTCCTGGTTAATTCTGAATTCTATGATTCAGCATCACTGTATTACATCTGTGTGTATCGCTACTGTTGTTTTCTGTCTCCTGTGTTATCTTTTGCTTTGTGCTTCTCCACTTGGACTTTTGTGTCTCTTTGTAGCTGCATTTTTCCCCCCAGGAAGTAATTTTTCACTCTGTTCTAGTTGTCAGGCACATGTTGGGGCTAATCTCTTTATGGTGACAGTGGTTTGTTTTTAGGTCTTTTTCCAGATTGTTGAGTCCACAAAGTATGTTTGTGGTCTTTTTTAATTAAAATGCAATGAAGGAAAACTAACTCTGACCTCATAGAGCTGTCAGACCCTTCTGATTCTAACAAGGAGGTCACCAGGGATCCAGATCTCTGCCCCTCCTCTGTTCACCAACACAGACCCACAAATATATTTCTGTCAAGCGACGACTGACGTGACTACTGACTGACGGATTGGGTAATTACACAGAGAGCGGCTCAGAAAGGAGGCTGGATGATGTAAGAGTGCAAGCATGTCAAACGCGCCAAGTAAGCTGAGGTGCAATTTCACAGGAATTTGATTGACAGCACCAAGGCCCTTACTGTAAGAAATTAGATGTTAGTTTAATTCTTAGAGCTGGGTCTGAACTTGTCACATGCCTCAGTAACGCTTAAACATTTGAATTCTGCAAACTCTTTGTGCCCTGCGAGAAATAGCTGCCTAGACAGAAATGATGCGCGGCCCAGATCTGACAGTCATTTCTCTCCGAAACAGGTCAGGTCCAATTTTTCGACTGATTACCACTTTGGCAGTTTTCCTTCAAGTAATTTTTTCGATGCAGCAAACTTTGCTCACATAGCGGTGTAATGGAAAAGTCATTGACTTATTAAAAAAAAGAAAAAAAGAATTTTTTTTTTTTTACATCTGCCTTTTTTTTTTTTACATCAGCTATTTACAAAAGTTACAACAAAATGAATTAAAAATAATAATGAAGAGATTTTTGAAAAATAAGTTTAGAAAAAACCTTTTTTATCTGATTAATTTAAAAATTAAAAGCGCTTGCAGTCTGCAATGAACTGGCGACTTGTCCAGGGTGTCACCTTGCCTTCGCCCTAAGACGGCTGGGATAGGCTCCAGCAGACCCCCGTGACCCTGAATAGGAATAAGAGGGTATAGAAGATGAATGAATGAATGAATGAATGAATGAATGAATGAATGAAGTGCTTGCAGTGTTTGTAGGTGAGTTTTGAGGTAATCAACCCGATTGTTGGGGTTAAACTATATAATGACATTCTACATTAAAATTTTTCGGCTTAGAAGATATATGTAGAATCTGAATTTTGAGTTTTAATGTCGTTAAACATTTCTTTGTCTTCAGCTGCAATGCACTGATTCCAAGCAAAAATCAGCCAAGTTTGAATTGTTTGTGATTTAGCTGCAGTTCATACCCCCTACCTTTAGGGCGCAGTGTTTGGAGATGTGAAGACCGCGCACGACATCAGAGTCTTCCACTTCCTGTTCGGCGGCAAAGCGTGTTCTAGTCTGCGGGGAGCGAACGTTATTGTGACGAATAGTTGCAAAATTTCACTTCGCTAAATCACAGCTAAATACAACCGACATGGTAAGTTTGTATTTTAGTGTTTGTTTTCGCACCACATGGGCCTTTATAATGTTTTTCTGCCTTTCGCCGCTCAAGCATTTTAGCCGCTCGTAAGCTAGCTAGCTTCAGCGAAGTTAGCTTCTCATTCTCATGAATGAATGACTTGGTTATGGGTTGTTTTTTTTATTTTACTTTTTCGTTTGGTTGAAGGACTGCTTTCTGAGTTAAATTGTATGATTTGAATTGAGTAAAACAATATATCGATTGATGTACCGTGGTTAAAGATGTAGTACTCATAAGTACATTTTTATAAACAACACCGTTTTATATCACTCCATTGATCCCGTCGGGATTCATGTTTTCCTATACTATGGAGTCCTGATCAAGACCGCAGCGAAAAAGTTTCAAATTACATACAAGTTTAAACGGGGTATTTGAAACAACTGAAGCTAAAATCTTGACTCGAGTCACACAACACCTGCAGTAATCATCGGGAGCAGAGTATCAACACATGTTCGTTCATTACTCAAGCAATCCTGCGTTTAAATGTTTTCAAGTTACACCTTCGCCTTGTGTATCTAGAGTTTACCTCTGAACCCGAAGCCCTTCCTCAACGGCCTGACAGGCAAACCAGTAATGGTGAAGCTGAAGTGGGGAATGGAATACAAGGGCTACTTGGTGTCGGTGGATGGCTACATGAACATGCAGGTGAGAAAGACAGCAAGTCGTTGTATTGTGGTTCATCTTGTTCTTTGTTCTCTGAAGAATGTTTGGGACGTTGTGCATTCAGAAAAATATTTTTCTTCTGCAAAAACACAAAATGTACTCGTGTATCTCGCTGTGACTGAATTATGAATTTATGTATCATGTTCACGGTACCTGTGTACGTCTTACTACAAGGGCATTCGTTCACTGTATGTTTTCTTCCTCTTTTTCAGATGTGAACATTAAAATACAAAAACCTCATAACTTTTAATGTCTTTTTTTCCCTGACAGCTTGCAAACACAGAAGAGTTTGTGGATGGAGCTTTGGCAGGTCATCTCGGTGAAGTTCTGATCAGGTATTAATCAACCCTGCAAAAAAAAAAACACCCTTGCCAAAAAAATTTAATTCTCTAAGGGAGCAGTAAAGACTTAATTTACATCCATTCCCCCTAGACACATTTAAAAGTCTCTAAAATATAGAAAATAATAACAAAGAGAGCTAAAGAAAAATACATACCCCGCAAATCAACCTGCATTTCTTTAACAGCAAATCAAAGTCACATATGAAACAGTGAAGGCTTGTTTGTTCTGACTTGCGCTTCAACCCTTGCAGGTGCAATAATGTTTTGTACATCAGAGGCGTAGAAGAAGAGGAGGAAGATGGAGAGATGAGGGAGTGATGACAGCGAAGAGGGTGTGGCCTGGCTTGTCTGAGTGAGATGGAATTTGTGTTGATGTGTGTTAGTGTTTTCACCATGTGAAACAAACGGCTGTTTTTCTTGTTTCTTTCTTTTCTTTTATTATACGACCAATTTTATGTTGTGACTTTGTGATACAGACACAATAAATGATGAATATTCCCTTTCTTAACCAGAGGTTTCTGATTTTTATATTGTAAATGTCATTTAATTTATCAGAAGTTGAACTAAATTGCACTTACCAAAGGGCTGATCCTGTTAATGATCTCAATTTAAAACTGACTTAAGGTTAACGGCTAAATTGAAACGAAAACAAACATTTCCTTTTGACATCAAGTACCATCATTAAGTGACGGCGATTTATTTTGTAGCGCTCAATCACTGGGAAGAGCGTCCTTTTATTTTGAAAGACAGGAAGTCACAATCTCAGCGGTTCAACTTCCGGCTTGCTCTGATTTAATGTTATTTATTTAGCGACCACGAGATGGTGCATTTGTGCAATAACTTGTAAATGTTTGCAGGTTCAAAACAGTTTTAAAACTTGTTGCGGGTTAAATGTTTCATGTGTGTTGCCGCAGCACCGCCCCTCTCGGCGCACTTTAAACTCTGAGCAAATATTTGCCCGGTTCGCCCCCAAATGCTGGTTTGAAACCCTGACAGTCATTCAGTCAGTCAGTGAGTTGGTCCAGCCGGGTGAATGAACATGTCCAGGAACTACAGACTATTGGTGAAGGACGCCCGACAGGTGGTGGTGGTCTGCAATCAGGGCCAGAGGTTCCTCACCAAGCATGGGATGCAAAACCTCACTATCATTGAAAACGGAAGCGTCGTGGTGGGAAGGTAAGAGTTCAGCGACACCGTTGATTACTCATCTAAACTCGCTCGACAATGTTTTACTCGAGTGTGTCGTTACGGAAAGTGGCGCGCCGTCACTTTGTTTACGGTGCATTGCGGCATTAATACATGGAAGCCACGACGTGGAAATTGCTTACACGAAATGTATGAAAATCTTACTTAAACGTTATATTGTGATACATGCTTCAAATCTTCAGGTTAATACAGTACATACAAGTTTTTCCGGTTGAATTCAGAACAACCGGATGTTGAATTCAAAATTAAAATACCCCGGATTTATGTAATTGATTTTTCTATCTATAATCTACTAATTCATCCTAAGGAGAGAAAAAAATGAAGTTGTTGTAACTGAAAGCTTTTCTAGTATCCACCTGACGTCGGATGAACTAGATTCCTTGTATGGATAGTTCTTTGCACACATTCATTTTATTTTGAAAAGATACTTGCGTGGTGAATATTAAGTTTGTCTAATTATTGTTTAATCATTATCAAATGTTATTTATAATATATCATATGATTTCTGACAGTCACAAACATTGTCTATGGCGTCATGTGTGTGACGTGCTTCTTCATTAAGGCGATTTACTCCACAAGCGAGCCTCGGTAATACAAAACGGACAGGTTTGTCACAAAGAGACCAAAATAAGAAAATATGAGGCAGCATATTAATTATGTCTTTACAGCCATACAGAGAAATTGCCATGATTATCAAGATGTTAGTTGTTTGTATTATTTTTTCTAAACAAATGCAAGCATTATTTAATTCAAATCAAAGTGAGAAAACAATGTAAAAGTTGTAGATTCTTTACATATTTGCTAGCATTGTCGGTTTGAGAAAAGGGATCCCCAGCCAGACGCTGAAGGTGTTTGGAGGCCCAAGGTGTGGAAAAGTAGGGAGCCCCTGAATTTGAATACAATAGCACCATCTGCTGTAAGAATCAATTCATTACAGCAGAACATTAAAATGGTTTATTTATTTATTAACAAACAAACCTTTAAGATTTTCAGCAGAAAAATGATTGCACTTCAAAAAAAAAAAGCTAAAATTTCATTAATGTACCATAATAATTTAGGCTTATTATTAAGACTGTAACTATTGACATTATTATTGGAGACTTCTGGACACCTTGTATCTGAAATGAGCCCCTTGCTGTCCTGATTAGAAACCTGTTTTCAGTAGCTGCGTTTCCATTATCCCCAGAATTGCTCAAAACCTAAATATAACGCAATAAAAAACTGCTCATGAAAACACCTAAACTTGGAAAAGCCTCTCAAATATGACTAAAAGCTTTTGATGCTCTCATGAGGTGTTTTTACAGACGTGTCCATATAGAGGTGGATCGGAACACTGTTTTCGCATTTACACGTCACATGACTAGTTCACTTCAAGTGAAAATGCTCCAAAACACAAAATGTTTTGTACTTCCATCCTCCTCAAAGTGGGGTCTCGCTGGACGTGATTTACGAGAATTACGGCTTACGCGCTTCATACCATTCAATGGAAACATCAATTATTAGTATCGCAATTGTACTTTGTCAAAATTTTAGAAATATAGCATTTATTTTGCGATAAACTGTGATTGAAACACAGCTTGTGTGTCTGTGTGTGTGTGTGTGTCCTGCAGCGACGGCCTCATTGCTGCCGTGGGGCCTGCTGACGTCATCAGGGCTCAGTATGCGGAGGCGTCATTCGATCAGGTGATTGATGCTGCAGGGATGTGCGTCTTACCTGGTGAGCGTCCGTCTCGCAGTTTGTGTTTCAGCCGCCGCAGCAGCAGTAGTTCTGCAACATGATGAACTTGTAACTTCAACGGTTTCTCCTTTCCAGGCCTGGTGGACGCGCACACACACCCGGTCTGGGCTGGCGACAGGGTGCACGAGTTTGCCATGAAGGTAAGGTTTTTTTTTCTGATTTTATACATGTATATAAAGCTCCACAACAGTTGTAAAGTATTGGTCCTGATGAAGGTTAAGAGACCAAAATGTTGACCCAATAAACAGAGATTTAAAGGTAAAGTGTGTAATATCTGGAGGTTTTAAAGAAGCGGCAACAGTGACATCAAATGGTTACACTTTAGATTGCAGCGTCTTTCACTCTCCCTCCCCCTCCTGAGCTTGCCGGTGAGCTACGGTGGCCTGCGCACCCAAACCTGGATACCTTATCCACTTTCTTCTTTGTTTGTTTATTTGAAGGTGCGAGCAGTCAGCCGGATTGTCCACACCAGGCTTCCTTAGAAATATGGCAGCTATGTATATTCTTAAAAAAAAAAAAAAGAACCATTCGAAGGGTAGGAAAACCAAATTACCTCTATTGCACTGCCGGGATACACTTATATTAATGTATTTATGGGCAGTATGCTAAGTTTTTAACGTACTGCCCATACATAAATGAAGCCAAATATTTCACACTGGACCTTTAATTTGATTGTGGAAGTGAGTTGTGATTTTGTGTTTTTTGCAGTGAATGTGTCTATGGATTTGATCCCTGCACCAGGAGAATGTGCATGTTGATTAATGAGCCTTCATCATCATCATCATCATCATCACGTGCCTCAAATTGAAGATTGTATAAAATTCACTGCATTTCTCCAGCTCGCCGGCGCCACCTACATGGACGTGCATCAGGCGGGCGGAGGGATCCACTTCACGGTGGAGCACACCCGCTCGGCCAGCGCCGCCCAGCTGCTGGCCTCCCTGAGCGGGCGGCTGGCGCGGATGCAGCGGGCCGGCACCACCCTGGTGGAGTGCAAGAGCGGCTACGGCCTGGAGCTGCAGACGGAGGTGAAGATGCTGCAGGTGGTGGAGGAGGCGCGGCGCACGCTGCCCATCAACATCTCCTCCACTTACTGCGGCGCTCACGCCGTGCCCAAGTACGGAACTCCACCTCCTCCCTGCTGCTGCTGCTGTTCCTCCTTCCTCCTCCTCAGCCTCCTCCTTATCCTCCTTATCCTCTTCCTCCTCCACCTCCTCCTTCCCATTGTCATTCTCCTCCTCTTCCACCCTCTCAACGTCCTCCTCTTCTTCTTCCTCTTCCTACCTACTCACCATCTTCTTCCACCACCTCTTTCTCCTCCTCCTCCTTCTGCCCCCTCTCATCTTCCTCATTTTTGTCCTCTTCCTTCTCTTCTTTCCCCTCCTCCTCTTCCTCCTCACACTCCTCCTCCTCTAACTTTTCCTCCTTCTCCTCACATTCCCCCTGACAATCTTCCTCCTCCACCTCCTCTTCCTCCTTACCGTCCTCCTCCTCCTATCTCTCCTCCCCTGCCCCTCTTCCTCCTCTTTGTCCTCACAGTCCTCCTCCTCCACCACAGCCTCCCAGTGAGCTGGTGTCCCTCTGGTGTCCTGCAGGGGGCAGACTGTAGCTGAGGCCACGCAGGACATCCTGGAGGTGCAGCTGCCGCAGCTGCGGGCGCTGATGTCGGCCGGGACGCTGCGAGTCGACAACATCGACGTGTTCTGCGAGCGCGGCGTCTTCGACCTGGACGCCACCCGCTCCATCCTGCAGGCCGGCACGGACATGGGCCTCAACATCAACTTCCACGGAGACGAGCTGCATCCCATGAACGCCGCTCAGGTGCCTTTACCGTCTGCGGCCACTGGGGGGAGCCCAGGGGCTGTAGCGTTCTCATTTTTGGTCAAGACTCAATCTTTTATTGTCATTATGTAAGCGGAACGAATTTTTCTAGTGTTCTAAAAAGAAGAAATAGAAATATACATACAATAGAAATATATATCTCACATGTATAGGTAAACAAAAGTTAAGTTAAGCAGCTTTGAGGATTGACTATTTTATTGATTCATGCCTTAAAGTTGTTCTTTTTGTTTTTTGTTTTTTTTGCTAACTAGAGGCTATTTAAAAACTGTTGCTGAAATTTAATTTGTCTGGAACTGAAAATGGATGCATTGTGTTCAAAATGCATTCAGCTCATTATTTGATCCATGATCAAATGATCAATAATCAGTGACTTAATTATTTGGAGGTCGCTCGAAAACGTCTTTGATGATATCACATTTAATAATTCCTAAATTACTATTTTATTTTTTCATAATATGGAGTCTCATTTATGAAGGAAGTAAATAGGAAAAAAAGCCCATTTTACCTTTGATTTAAGTGCAGAATAAGCCAAATAATGAACAGAAAAGCAGCAATCTAGCAGTTGTATCTACAAAAATGCAGATTTTTTTGTTATATGTTTAATGTTGTTTTCTCATATATTAAAATGACTTGTCACGTGCACGTGTGTGTGTCAGCTGGGTGCTGAGCTGGGCGCTCTGGCCATCAGCCACCTGGAGGAGGTCTCAGACGAGGGCATCACCGCCATGGCAGCGGCTGGAACCGCCGCCGTCCTGCTGCCCACCACGGCCTACATCCTCCGGTAAGACAGAGTCACACACACACACACACACACAGAGTCTCCTATAAACAGCCCTGCTGTGTGTGTGTGTGTTGAGGCTGCCGCAGCCCCGGGCCCGAGCCATGCTGGACGCCGGCGTGATCGTGGCGCTGGGCAGCGACTTCAACCCCAACGCATACTGCTGCTCCATGGTAGGACCAGCGTCCACGCAGGAGGACTGTTGCATGATGGGTACAGCTACCACACACCCCCCACTTACTCTCTCTCTCTCTCTGTCTCTCTCTCTCACCTTGTCAGCCAATGGTCATGCACCTGGCCTGCGTCAACATGAGGATGTCCATGCCAGAGGCCCTGGCGGCCGCCACCATCAACGCAGCGTATGCACTGGGTCGCTCCGACACGCACGGCTCACTGGAGGTGGGCAAGCACGGGGACCTGTTGCTCATCAACAGCCCCAGGTGGGTCCTGACACACACACACGCACACATGCACCCCTCTGGAGCTAAAGTGATTTAGCATCGATTATTATCAAAGTTAGTCAAGTGCACACAATTTGTAATTAAAGTCCCAGTTTGAATGGAACTCACAATTAGAAATGTTTATTTACATTCTTCTCATGTTCATGAATTTATTTAAATGCACTATAGATAATTTTATTTGATTAGCAAAGATAAAAATAAATAAGTTATAAACATAATAATAATAAATAAATAATAACGCAAATAATCAGAATATCCGGATTAAAAAGATTAACGGGCCCATGCTTGACCGAGAGAAATGTTAAGATTTCATTTTTTACAGCGTTTTGTGCTGGTGGTAGTCAAGTTAATTACATTATTTTTTGGTCTTTAATGAATGCAGATGAAATAGAAATGATGATAATAATCTTAACATGATCAAAGTTTTGAAACTCCAGCATCATGATAATGGTTTGATAATTGGTCCTGCTGCAGGTGGGAGCACCTGATCTACCAGCTGGGGGCCACCAGGATCTGATCCGCTCCGTCGTCATCAAAGGCCGCGTCGTGCACGACAACCACCAGACGCTGGACTTGTAAGCAGGCAGGTAGCCGCACTCACACTCGCAACACAACATGACACACCACACAAACGCCATGGCTAATAGTGCTTTTATTTTAACATGTTAGTACTGAACACTTGCTTTAGATGCATACACAGATTATTTCTGGTCCACAGGCTCAAGTCCACGGGGACGGCTTGTTGTCTTGGACCGAGGTTGTGTTTTTCTAAATTCACGTGGGCTTAATAACCTGCAGCAGATGGCTGTTATTAGTGTGTGTGGCGACGGCAGGGGGCGGAGACTAACCGGAACAGTAATTAGAGTGAGGCCACAGCTATGTTTAGAGTGTTTTCACAGCTCGGAAGAGCTTTCCAAACGCCACCCCCTCGAGCAGAGAAATGACTTTTGTTTATGTGAAGCTTCCTGGAAGCCGACGAAAACAGTAATTTTTAATCCTGCCAAGCTCGTCAAAGATTTCAAAGGCACGATGTCGCCGCCGCTCTAAACACAACCTCGGTGACAAAAGCATCCAAGTTGTCCCTCAACTTTCAGTCTTTTCCCGGGTTTGATTGGCAAGACACGTCGTTTACTAAAGAACACATGCATTTAAAAAAAAAAAAGTAACATGAGATAAGAGTTTGTATGGTTAAAAAAAAAAAAAAAAAAAAAAAGGTAACAGGCTGCGTTGTGGTTCCGTCCTCAGGCTTCATACTTCTTCCCCGACCTGTGGATCTGCTGGTAGAGGGTCATGGAGAAGGCCATTCCCAGGAGCTGAGGAGGCAAAACAGGAAGTGGAGGGGAGGTGAACTTGCTGCTCGTTTGGCCGGGAGGTTTGTTCGAGCTGCCCAACGTGTCTCCACTACTTCCTGTTGGACAGCAGAAGGCGCCCTCCTCACTGGTTTGGATCTCCACAGCCTCTCTGGTTCCGTGGTGCTTCTCCCTGCATTCTACACCGACAACCCAGACACGTTTTCTCTGTGGCAGTGATCAAATATGGCTGAGTTGAAAAAAAAGCAGCCATATCTGATCACTGCTAAAGACAAAAGCACATTACAGACCCGAAAATGTGTTCAGGTCGTCGGTGTAGAAAGCAGCACCAGAGAGGCTGAGGAGGTCCAACCTAGGACCAGTGAATCTGGAGGAGGGCGCCCCCTACTGTCCGACACCTGGGGACGCCATCTTGTATGACTCCAGCAGGGGGCGAACTGCATCGCCGCCAAGACTCGACACAGGAAGTGGTAGAGACACGTCGGGCGATTGAACGGACCGACAGGAAGTGAACTCGCACCTCCCGAGGAACTCACCTGAATGACCAGCACACACATGGCGATGGTTCCCAGCAGGTGCTTGTTGTCGTCCAGCCACTCCTCCACCTTCTCGTAGCAGCCCTGAAACAACAAACGACTGCTGTTCACCTCAACACTGACTCAACTGCAATTTTTCAATAAAGTCAAAGAGGAAAAAAACTAAAATCTCAAGTGTCCAGAGTTAATTACTTGTCAAAACTGCATTGATTTATGCAGGGTGGCTTAAAAAGCTAAATGTTGAATTACATTAGTTACATTTATCTATCACTTCTATTTATGTATACACAAATTAGGTAAAATCTCCAATTTTCTTAAATATTTTATTTTTAGATTTTCTTCTAAAAGCCTTTTAGAGGAAAATCTGCCAATTTTATTAACAAGCGTCTAACGACCCCCTTTGAAAAATCCAACTTCATGAGTCGACACAAACTACAGCCTGACTCACCCGCGTCCAGAAGGCGTTTGATGCGTTGCGTCCACAGCCCTGGTAGAACTGCTGGCAGCAGCGGTCGGGTACCACGTTCTCGTACATGGCCGAGTACCAGTCGCTGTGGCCCATCACGCCGCAGCACCGCCACTGAGGGGGAATCCACGAGAAAGAATCACGCGTTAAAACCAAAGTGAGCGCGCCGTCTGAATCTCGGCGCATCACAGAGACACGGAGACACACACCTCGCCCTGGATGGCGTTCCACGCGTCCTTCAGGCCGGCGTTGTTGTCGGTGTTGTACAGCACCAGGCCCTCCTTCAGGTCCTGCTTGGCGTTGTTGCTCACCTCGTCGGTGTAGACGAAGAAGAGGATGAGGAGGATGAGCTCGGCCAGGAGGATGATCAGGAGCACGATGAAGAACTGCAAGGGACAGAAGAGGTGAGTCGCCGCTTCTTCCAGTCACGAGGCGAGTGAGGTTCCCGCCACTCACGCTCAGCAGCAGGCACTTGTTCTCCTTGATGGAGCCGAGGCACCCCAGGAAGCCCGTCACCATGACGACGCTGCCCAGCGTGATGATGAGGTTGGCGGCGGAGAGCGACGGGAAGGAGGGCGACAAGGTGGCGAAGCTGCCCTGAGACACCGAGAGCCACAGGCCCACGCCCAGCAGGCCGCAGCCACCCAGCTGAAACACACGCAGGACATCAGAACTGCTAAGAACGCTTCCTGGTCCTGCTGATCCACAGGAAGGTACTGCGACCGGGTGAGCGAGCGGAAATGTACCCAGAAGAGCAGGTTGAAGAGGAAGAGCATGTACTTGATGCAGCAGATGCAACCGCGAGCCATGATGGAGTCGAGAGGCGCTGCAAGACAGACAGGTTTGTCGACAGTCAAGCTGCAAAAATCGACGTGCTCATCTGCGATCTTCACGTCTGCCTAGTTTGCAGGATTTTTCCGACATTTGCAGCAAAGGTTTGGTGTGAAGCTCACCTGTTCAGGAGGAGACACTGGAGAACGGAGACGCTGGTGTGGACCGGTTCTGCGGGTATAAGCGTGAAAAAAGAGAACGACACGCCGAGAGTGATGAGAATTGTCACTTAATGTTACCAGATTTTAAAAAAATAAACTATTAAAATGTGTCTAATAAAACTTTTTTCCTCCGATTTTCATGTTGACTTCTTGCATACAATCACTATCAGTCTTTTTCATTCTTAACTATCATAACCATGTCCTTCCAGTTCATCCTATAGTATGTTGATTTTTGATGAGGACAAAAAAATTCTAAATAGTGATCGAGCACAAAGTCACACCACGTTTGAAAATAAAAAAAAAAAAAAAAACAAAGAAAAAAAACAACAACCCAAAGAGTTCTACTCTTCGCACTCTTTATTTAATTCAGAGTCCAAAAACTCTCTTAGCCTCAGATCACCCCGAAACTCACTAAGGTGACAGTTAGACGGAATTTCAACACAAAAGAGTGATGGGAACCAAAATCTCAACATGTCCGGGAAAAAAAAGAGTCTGAAACAAAACGTTATAACTCTTCTCTAGCGGGTCGAGACACAACACTCGCCCCCTCACTCGATGGGATGACTTTTTCTGTTACAACCAACTATGAAGCGGAATGACAGAGCGCAAAAAAAAAAATGCCAGTAGAGCACCATGTTGGTCCAATCAAAAGATTTATTACACGAAACAACTCCGAGTTTCCCCCTCAAAGTGCGTTTTCCACACGTCTTCCCGGGGGAAACACCGCGACGGTCCCTTACCAACCGCAACAGCCGTCCAACTCATAATCATTAATCCACTTCACACAGAGCAGGGGGAGGGTGGGTTTTTTTTCTATCTCTTTATTTACTTACTCACTCATTATTATTATTATTAGTAGTATTAGGTTTTCTTCCAAGGTTCCTTTGCCGTGAACGCTTCGACCGACTCCCGCAGGCAGCGTAGCCTCGACCGGGGGGCCGTGATTGTTTCCAGCCGCGGACGGGAACACAAGTTACCCACCTTCGCTTACAGGCTGGAGCTCGTCTCTCCCCCGCTGACGTGACGAATTCCGCCCGCTGAGACGCTCATATTCCGGCTTGTGCTGCTGGTTTGCTCGTGTTTCCCTGGCTCAGCGTGCCATCTTGGAAAAGAGCGACGACGTCCGAGAGTTGCTGCGGAGTTGTTTGAAGTTCCGTCGATGGCTGCTGTTGCTGCTGCTGCTGCTGTGGAGGAGGAGGAGGAGGAGGAGAGTTTCCGTCCGGGTGGAAGGC
Source organism: Thamnaconus septentrionalis (assembly GCA_009823395.1). NCBI lineage: Eukaryota > Metazoa > Chordata > Actinopteri > Tetraodontiformes > Monacanthidae > Thamnaconus > Thamnaconus septentrionalis. The sequence goes on along the minus strand of CM020502.1, from coordinate 27,282,612 downwards.
GGAGCGCTACAGAGGGACGGACCCGGACTGGAGGAGTTTCCTTCCGGCCCGCAGAGTGGCAGACCGGGCGGTCAATGACCGAACGAGCTCTGTGTAAATATCGTCACGTCGCAGTCGACCTGATACGACTTCGTTTCAAACAAACGGTGGCGGCGAGGAGATACATCATTTTGCTCAGCGCGTTGTGGCAAGCTCCGGTACTGCAAGTTAAATTGTGCCCTGGGACCACCACACTTCCATAAACCACCGCCATGGAGACTTTCCACATAAAAACCTCTTTGAAGAATGTATTTACATGCAATAGACTCCGGGAGAGTCAATCTTACACAGGCTGCAGCGCACCCCTCACTTTCTGCACAGGATTAATCCCCAAGTCTCCTCCCTCTCCGCCAAGTGTAAAAAAAAAGAAATTGAAACATACTTCCACTGTTTCTGTCAGTGTCCATTAATATCCAGATATTGGCAGTGTTGTTGGGATTACTCCTTAAAAGTAATCTACTTACTTCTTCAACTACTTTGTTTCATAAGTAATCAATTGCTAATGACTATACTAATTACTTTCGTTAAAAAAAAAAGATAAAGTAAGAGTTGCTCAGTGCTTTGGAATGAACTTTGTTAAAGTGCAAATTCCAAATATTGTCTCTGTCCTCTTAACACGAATGAATGTTTGCTCTCTGAACACAAACTGAACATTTCACAGAACATACTCATGTGCAGCACTGGTGCTTTATTTACTGTAACTTTGTTAGAGCTGTGCTGGCTGTTTGTATGTATGTTAATGAAAAATTAATAAGATATAATAAAAAAAAAAGACCTTTTGAACTTAAAGTACCTCTCTTTCAATTATTTTAAAGGTGTTATTTGCAAATCCCCGAGAGAAAAAGAAAGACACCCAATACTTAAGGTTAAATAGGGCTTTATTAAAGGATCATCTTTAGAACATATACATATATAAATACGTAACTCTGAACACAAAACAACAATATAAAATTACAAAAAAAAAGTGTACAAAAAAACAGAACTTACAAGCACCTTTCCCTCCTGGTTGTCTCTCACTGGAACTTCAACAGCGTCAAAGCCACGGCCTGTTTCTTGTGTGTTCTGGATTTAATTGGTTAAAAAAAATGAAAGTTTGGGTCCCAGTTTCTTCTTTTCCTCCCAGCGTTTTCCAGCTCACACACGGGGCTCTGTGGTTCTGCTTCCCACCGCGGGGAGGGGGCTACTACGAGGAGGGCAAAGCTCCTCAACCATTCAAACACTCATCCTCCCATTTTCTGTCTGGACCTGTTCATCCCAGGACCCACCGGTCAGACTGGGCAGCAGTGTTCAGCAGCACCGACTCGCTGCTCTCGCCCTCCTGGTTCTGCTGCAGGACACAAGATGGAACACGGCTGGATCAATCGGTGACTGAAGTCAATGAAGTCAATTCAATGCACCGCCGTTGAAGCGAGTCCTTTGAAAAACCGCTGAGGAAACAAAATCAAAATCCCACCTTGTTAGCGATGGCGCGCAGCTTCCGCAGCAGAGAGGGTTTCTGGGTGTACACGACGTCGTCTTCAGGCTCCTCCCCCTCAGCCAGGGCGCAGCTGTCAGCTGCCGGCAGCTCGCACTCCTTGTTGGCTGACATCACCAGGCGAGAGTACTTGTACTCCAGCCTGCCCACAAACCACAGAGGCTGAGGAAAAGAAACACCTCGCGCAGGGAACAACCAGCGTCCAGGCGGTTAAACCACGCCCCCAAGATGGAGGCCCAGTCATTTCAATGAAGTTGCTCACCCAGCGCATACGCCCAAAAAGTATTTGACTTCCGCATTAATGGGCCCATAGAGCATGCGCAGTAGTGTCACTTCCCACCATGCCTCTGAAACTCACATGATCTATTTGGCCAATCAGAACGACCCTGGAGAACGTCACTTACAGACCATGGATGTATTATAAGAACTGTATACCGGACTGGCAATATGGCGGATCGCCGATTTTTCCCAGTGGCCACCTGAGGTACTGCAGCAAAAAAATCCCATGGGGCCCAAAAAACATTTTCCAATAGACCGCAATACAAAGATAAAGGCTTTTTAAAACAGCTGACAGGATGACTGTGTCCTGAGACGCGATTCAAAGCAAATCTTTCTATTGCAGATTTTTCACTCATGGTCTTTTCGTTGTTAAAAAAATGATAAAGGCCAGAAAATCACCAGAAAAGAGTTTATTCCCAGTGTGACGTCACAACATCGTATGTGTGTGATTGGCTGCGTTTTAAGGAGCGTTTATTTTTGTATTGTGATCTATGGGAAAAATGCTTTTTGGGCCCATGGGATTTTTTTCTGCTGCAGTACCTCGAGTAGCCACTAGAAATAAATTGGCGTGCCAGCATATCCATGGTTTAAACGTTTCGGGAAGGGAGAAGAACAGCATTGGGTCAAACAGGAAGTGGTTATCGTGGTCAAAACAGCTGAGTGAGAAACGCCTGCGGACGTCTTCGCCACAGACAACAGTGATTAGGAAGGGCTGCGTCACAGGCTCTGACCTCTTGTTTTTCTTCCAGAAATAGCAGGAGAGCGCGACAAGGAGCACGGCCAGGACGGCTCCACCCCCGACGCCGACCTTCAGCCACAGCGTGATGGCCACGCAGGGGAGGAGCTCCGGGAGGGCAGGGCAACGCCCCTTGTGCACAGCTTGGGCTCGTTCCACACGTAGAGAGTTACCTGCAGATAGAGGAGAGACCCGATCAGCTTCTGTGTGTGTGTGTGTGTGTGTGTGTGTGTGTGTGTGTGTGTGTGTTACCTGCATGCCTCCCTTGCAGGCCCCCTCTATCTGATGGTAGTCATCCTCGGTGCAGCGTGGACAGGCGCTGGAACTCTGCCACAGGAAGTGAAACGTGCAGCCGTCACATGTTCCAGCAGGACAGGAGCTGCGCACAAACACACAAGAGCAAACTTCAAAACTCTGATTGTATATATACACACACACACACACAAATGTATTTCTAATAATAAAGGTGTGTGCAGTGGCTACCTGGGCACGGCCAGCTCTCCTCGCTCCGACTTCTCCGGGTTGCAGCGGACGCTGACGACGGAGCTGCGGCCCTGCTCACACGAAGCCGTCGCCTTCCTCGACCTGAAAGGCTTCACTGTCAGATCTGTGTATCTCTGTGCCTCCGGCTCGGTCAGGTCTGCGCTTTTTCTGTGAGCCGTACCTGTAGAAGAAGTTGATGTCCGGAAGGTCTCTGGAGCTGGCGGGGAAGAGATCCGGCGCCGCCTCCACGCCGTCCAGCGCCGCCTCCACCGTCGCACCTGCGGAGGGGGCGGAAGTGAAGAGTCGCTGTCGTCGTTATCGGCCACTCGGCGTAGGATTTTGCAAGCTGAAGCTGGAGTGAAAGTCGCACCGATGAAGGTGTCGGCCAGGCTGACTGACTGGGAGGAGATGGCCGTGCGGAAGCCCCGGCCATCGGCCGGGATGACAGTGGACTGGCAGATGAAGCCGTTGACCGAGTTGACGAACTGGGCCACGTCGTCGCCCTGCTCGTCCCTGCTGGACACGTCGGTGACGTTGTCCATGCACACGGCGGCCGGCTCCCCCTGCAGGATGGAGAAGGAAGGCGGTCGCTCGGTGCGGTCGCGCCTCAAAACGTCGGCGGGGAAGACGACAACGACGACCGCGACTCACCTGATGGCCGCACAGCTTGAGGTGGAACAGGTGCAGGTACTTCGTCCCTTTGGAGGTGAAACTGGGTCCGACGGTCATCGAGGCCACGTCGCTCATGAGCCCGAGGTCAAAGGTCAGCGTGCGGTTGTTCTCAGTGTGGCTGAAGAGGCAGTCGCTGTAACAGCGAGAGTGTTCCTACCCGAAAAATATGATCAGGTCCAGAACTGATTAGTTAATAATCCAACTGTCCATATCAATGTAAATACTTTTTTTCCTTTCTCACTGTATTATAAATATTTATTTAGTTTTTATTTTATTTTGTTTCTTTTTCTTTCTTTCTTCTCTTTACACTGCACATGCTGCTGTAATTACGCAAATTTCCCCAATGTGGGATAAATCAAGGCATTCCATTCTATTCTGTTCAAAACTTCCTGTACTGTCCAGCCGGTGCTCCACCTTGATGCTTATCAAAACTGGAATGTGTTTGTAAGAATGGGTAATAGTGTGCATAATATTTACAGTGTTTACACACAGCTTATTACACTTAAATAATGTGGCAATAGTGTATGATTTGCTGTTTATATGAATACTGTAATACTGTCCTCTAATATATTATAATTGATGGTATTAGTGTGCATAATACTTAATGTTAATATATATTATCTGGAATATGGTAATTAGTGTATATTATTTATAGTGTCAATATATAGTACTAATATAGTGTATGTGCATAATACCCGCAGTGCCTAGGTATAATACGTAAAATACGGTAATATAGTGCTGTAACATAATGGTAATATAATTGTAGTGATGTGGTAGTAGATGATGTTTAATAGCTGCATAAAATATCTTGTTTTAATACATTTTGATTAAGACTGCAATGAAATGCAGATGAAATGTGAAGTGAATAACGTTTCTACTTCTTCCTGCTCCTTTTCCAGCATATTGAAGTTTTTGGATATTTGTTTTCATTGAGTATGAGGCTTGTATTTTTTTTCTTTTCTTTTTCTTATTTTATTTACAGTATTTGTATTTTTTCTAATGCTCAAATAAAGAATTCAGTTCACCTTGTTGCTGATGCTGGCGGGCCCGCAGCGGACGCAGGCCTCCTGGCCGGAGGCCACACCTCCGGCCAGGTGCGTGTTGGGCGGGCACTCCAGGCAGCGGTTGGTGTCGGCCTCGATGAAGAAGCCGGCGGGACAGGGCACGCAGGAGGAGCTGTCCCGCCGGGAGTCCCGGGGCACCAGCGCACACGCCCTGCACGAGGACGCCACGCCGTCCACGGCGTTGGTCACGCCGATGGAGTAGATCTTCACCGTGTCGCCCACGAAACGCCGGGACACACACACACACACACACACACACACACACACACACAGGACAGAGCTGAAAGTTACACTCTGGTGCTCTAGCCCAGGGGTGGCAAACTTTTTGACCAGCGGGGCCACAATGGGTTGTAAAATGTGACAGAGGCGCCGGAGCAGCAGCGGATGGATGGAGTGTTTTGGTGAGCCACCTCATAGGAGGAAATAATATATTGTGGGATATGTAGAAAACATGTGCAACAAGGGTTGCAACAAAACATTCCTATGGATATTTAGTCCTTTATTGAAATGACTCTTAAAGCACTGAAAAATAATTGATGAAATACAGCTACTTTTTATTGACTTACTATTAATATAATTTTTTTAAGTTCAACAAAACGGATTGAGAAGCCGAATGGGCCGCACGTGGCCCGCGGGTCTTAGTTTGCCCAAGCCTGCTCCAGTGCCTATTATCAGCTCAGTGGGCTAGTGGTAGAGTTTCCGGGCTGAGACCAAAGATGGTACCAAAGATAGACTTTAAAAAATGGTACCCGTTGCCTCCCTGCTGATGGGTCAAATGCAGAGGACAAATTTCACATCCTTATGGGTGTGACAATCACTGGGACTTTAACTTTATTATCCTGTGGTGAGGTAAGAAAGTAATACGTTTGTTCATTCTTCTGGTGCCCATTTTGAGTCTGACTTTTACACGACAAAACTTCAGGTCATCTCTAATTTTAGATGAGTTGCTCATTGGGGTGAGGCGGTTATTAAAAACTACAGCAACTACTGCGATTTCGGCCATTTTGCTAAATGTCGTCTTATGTCGACGTAGTTGTGTTTATATCTTGTTGTTTGCCCTGCAGAGTATTTCCCCCCCCCCTTTCAATCAGTGTTGGATTAAAAACAAACAATACTCCCTCATATTCCAGGATGAACTTAGAGTGTTAACACTTGCACAGAGAAGTGCGGTTGTGAATGGATGTATGCATGTGTGTGTGTGTGTGTGTGTGTGTGTGTGTGTGTGTGTGTGTGTGTGCGTGCTTTGCGTACGTCCAGGGCGCGGCTGGTCCTCTGGAAGGCCCAGGTGTACGTGACGGAGGCGTTCCTGCTCATGCTGTGTGAGTACGACTGCCGGCTCTTGGTTCCCTCCCAGGACTCCACCACCGTGGTGCTCTTACTGTTGACGTCCTGCAGGGGGCGCCACCGACAGAATGAGACTCAGCGTTAAGCTGAGTGACTGGAAGGAGCAGGAGGGCGCTGGGAAACGAACGCACCATCATGAAGTAGAGCTCGCAGTCGGCCGAGCAGGCGGTCTCGAAGCTGAAGGTGATCTGGCCGAAGTCGCTGCGGGTGACGGCGGACAGCGACGCCGGGACCCTGGCGCGGAGGGACAAGCGTGTGAGCTGACAAGAGGCGACGTGTGACGCAATTCAAAAAGACAAGAAGAAAAAAAATGGTAGTTTTCCGCTGAGCGGTGTGAAGATTTACTTGAATCCGGGGACGTGCAGGGTGAGGATGAGATAGTCGTTATCAGAGCTGCCGGTGCCGCTGCGGATGTGGTCTCCAGCCACCTCCCATCCTGATGACATCACACATGAAGGAGGCACTTTAGACCTTCTCTCAAAACCTGTTTTCTCTCTTCTGTGTGGCAACTAGTCAACTTTTTGCTTTGCGGCGCTGCGAGATTCTGCACCACAAACTCAGCAGCCACTTTTGACCAGGAGGTAAAAACAGGAAATGCTGAAAAATCTCAAAAAGCACTTTGCAATCTATCTGGTTGCAATCTGGCTCTGGCGCCACCTGCTGGACCTTCTGGGCTCTCACCGTTCATGTTGTCGCACTTGGAGTTTCCCACGTTGAAACAGGAAGTCTTCATGTTGGACGGCAGCACGTTCCACCATTTGTACTCGTAGCCGAGCACCGGCTCCGTGCCGGCCGGACAGGCAGCGCATGCTGCACGACACGTGCACATGCACACAGACACACACACACACATACAGAGGAAACGACCAAGAATCAACAGCGACAATCAGCTTATTTTGTGAGATAAAGGTGTTTGTTTGTGTGTGTGTGTGTGTGTGTGTGTGTGTGTGTGTTGTACCATTGGTGCCGTCGGAGTGTGTTCCCGCCGGGCAGGGCAGGCAGGTGGAGTCGTTGCTGTTGTAGTAGCCGGGATTGCAGGGGGGGCAGGGCTCTCTCTCCCCTACGGCCGGCAGGGCCGCCGCCCCCGTCACGTTCTCCACGCAGATCTTAGGCTCCACCCACCGGTACAACACCTGCGTCTGCGGGCAGAGTAAGACAGACGCCAGGCGCTTGTCATTTCCGAGCGGCTTCGAGACGCCTCCGCTAGTGATTTAGTGACTTCACAAAATAAAACGTTGATTGAATTTGTTTCTTTAATCTGTCAGCCGTCATGAAGACATTCAGAGCCGTTGCTACTTGTCATTCAGGCCCGACAGGAATAAATGGGTTATTCTAAACGATCGAGCTTACCACCCCAGAGTGTGACCCAGGTGAAGGTCAGGGGGAGAGAGGAATAGAGAGGGACAGAGAGAGCAAATGGCAATGAAATACATTTCTATGGTGTAAACAAAAATAGACAATAGAGCAGCATTAAAAAAATAACAAAATTAATATTACAGAAAAAGAGGGGAAAAGAGATAAACACTTAAATAAAGAAAAAAAACTACAAATGACAGAATAAAGAATTGTGTGTGTGTGTGTGTGTGTGTGTGTGTATGCGATTGATTGACAGGATGGAGATACGGAGACGGACCTTCCCCTCGCCGTCGCAGGCCGTGTGGACCTGGAAGAAATCCTTCTGCGAGCACGGCAGCTTGACTTTACACTGCGGCCAGCCTTCGTCTGAGCAGAGGGAAGAGCAGGAGCGCAAAAGGTTTCAACACCGCGCACACGCAGACACACGCAGACGCACGGACACGAGTGGGAAGGTCGCTCGTACGTGAGTAGTGGTGGGCGGGGCAAGGCGTGCAGGACGATGCCCCCTTGGTGGAGAAGGTGTCGCTGGGACACGGCTGACAGGAGGAGGAGCCCGGCGCCGAGCTGAACCAGCCCGGTCGGCACGGGAAGCACTCGGAGGTGTAGGCCACGCCTGTGTGGCCAGCAGGTGGCAGTAAAGAAAAAAACAGGCGAAGAAGTGAGAGGAGTTTTGTCTGAGTTTTACGAAAGAGGATTAGGGCCACAAGAAGAGAAAAAAAATATTACAGGATGGAGATTTTTATTTAAGTTTTCATTTAGATTTTTACGTTGAAATTTTGTGACTAAAGTAAAAATTTCAGAAAAAAGTTGATGTATAAAAAAGACGAAATTTCGTGAATCAAGTGGAAATTTCATGAATGCGGCAAATAAAGTGGAAATTTAAAGGTTAATGATATGTATGGTGGATGAACGCAGTTACCCACAGTTAAAAGTGAAGTGCAGAAAAAAGGTGTACCCCACAAGGTTCACCCACAGTAATAAGAAAACTAGCGAAAATGGAAGTACTCCACTCCACTTGCGCGCAGAGCCTTTCGACTTTATTCACGACATTTTGACTTACCAAAACTTCACCTTGACATTAATTGCAAAAGTTAAATTTTATTCACGAAATTTAAGCTTTTTTTTTTTTTTACGTCCCCTTTATTCTCAAAATTTTGATTTTAATCTTGAAATTTCAACTTCATTCTCGAATTGGAAATTTGAAAAAAAAATTCTATCTAAATTTTTTTCTCTTCTTGTGGCCCTTGTGACTTTGATTTGTCTTGATTTATGATTTTTATATTGGTAAAAGCTTAACATACTGCCCATAAATACATTAATAAAAGTGTATAATCGCAGTGCAGTAAAAGTAATTTGGTTATCCTATTATTTTCTCATTTTCATCATTCATTCATCTTCTATCTCCCGCTTATTCCAATTCAGGGTCACGGGGGTCTGCTGGAGCCTATCCCAGCTCTCTTAGGGCAAAGGCAGGGTGACACCCTGGACAAGTCGCCAGTTCATCGCAGGGCTAACCCTAACCCTATTATTTTCTATTATTCCTATTTCTTATTATATTCTATTATTTTATTCTTCTAAGTTTTCTATTATTTAGGGCACTGTCAGGCGGGCTTCCTTAAGTACTGGGCTTCCTTAAAAATTTGACACACTGTAACTTCAAACTGGGTGTTTACCTTCGATCTGGATGTTTCTGAGCAGCACAGGTTTGACCTTTTTGCCCCCGACCAGGATGCCGGTGGTCCTCCAGTACAGGATGTTCATCCCCGACTTCAGACCCACCTGAAAGCAGCAACAGACAAAGGATGTGGTGAGGGGTCCCTCAAGAGAAGAGTAATTGAAGACGTCAACACTGCCCCCTGCTGGCACTCACTGTGTGTGTCCCCCACTCGCCGTTGTTTGTGACTTTGATCCACTTTTGGTCGTCGCTCTGCACCATCTCCTGACACTGCTCGTTCTGGACCTGGACAAAAACAACACGAGTTGTCTCGGTCACATGACCACACATCCTCCACTTCGCTGTCACATGACCGCACATCTTCCACTTCTTACGTAGAACTCAAAAAAGATGTTGTTGTCGGGGTACTGGTAGGTGAAGGAGACCGAGCCCTGCTTCTCCAGGTGGACAGCGTACACCAGAGACACCGTGCACTCGTCTCGGTTGGACTCCAGGTACACCCCCTGTGGCAGCCACGAGGAACTGCAGCACAGAGAAAAATAAAGAAGCTTTACAAGACCGTTTTCGGTCATTCGCTCTCATTTTCCCATTCGCGTCTGCGTCACCTGTTACAGGCCTGAACGTCCTCCCCGTTGGGCCCGGGGTCCAGGAAGCTGGCCAGGTTGGTGAATCCGGCGGGGATGGCGTCCCATTGGTCGAAACGGAGGCCGCTGCCCAGCGAATAGGAGCCGGCGACGCACGGCGTGCACTGCTGAGAGGTCATCTCCAGATACATCCCCGCCGGGCAGGAAAAGGCTGCGGTGGGGAAGAGGTAGCGCTTAGTCAGGAGTGCACACACACACACACACACACACACACACACACACACACACACAGCACTCACAGCAGTCTGTTCCTCTGGTGGGAGGGGGGAGGTCGGAGCAGCTGCCTGGTTTGAGCGGGATGGCCACCCTCCATCGAGAGCCTGTGCTGTCACACTCAGTGTACTGGTAGTAGTAGTCCGTCTGCTCACACACACACACACACACACACACACACACACACACACACACACACACACACACATACACACACATAAGTTGAGGTTAGCACACAACCAATTGACTTTTATTGTGGGCGATAAAATCAGTAAATGGCTCATAAAACACACTGACGGTTGAAGGAAATGTGGGGACGCTGATTGGTTCGGAGAAGTGTGATAAAAACAACTGCCGTGCTCGGGAGACTGCGGATTCGAGACCAGCTGTCAGCGCCTGGTGAAATCCTTCATGTAAATCCTTCATGGCAGCGCTTCATGCAAATGACCCGCGTGAAGTGGATGCACGGGAGAGTCAATGGGAACGTGGGCAGAAGAACGGTGGTGGTGGTGGTGGGAGGTCGGGATGACCCTGATCGACATGGCAACCGAGCGCCGCTGGGGCAGTAATGGGCCATTAGCAGCAGCAGCAGCAGCAGCAGCAGCAGCAGCATAAGCAGCAGCATAAGCAGCAGCCGTGATGCGACGTGACGTGGACTGTTTGAGGCAAAATGTCAAGAGGGACACCAAGTCCAAAAACAAGCGGCTCTGCCACCACCAGGTGCCATGGCAACCACCGGGAGGCGCCGGCAGACGGACCAAGACGCTGCTGAATTAGGACGTCCACACTTCCCACTGACGTGGCTTGTTTCTGTTTTCATCTCGTGCCATTCTACCGAAAACTTGTAAAAATATCTCCAATTTTTATGCGTATTTATTATTATTATTATCATTATTATTATTTTTAACTGTTGTTTTTTTTTGGGTCTGGTTTTCGACTTTCTGTATCTTTGCAGGGGAGGAACATTCAACAGACGGTAGTCTCTCTAATAATATAAAACACAACTTCCTGTCAGTGTCACTGGGCAGCCCTGCCTCAGTTGCCGGGCAGAGAGCACTGACCTCTGATCAGCCGCTGATAAAAGCGGAGGGAGGTGGGATTGGAAATGTGAGCGGCGATGAGCGCGAGGCAGGCAGGAGAACTCAGAGACGGAGGGAGAGTGTGTGAAGATAAAGGAGCTGAGTGTGTGTGTGTGTGTGAGAGAGAGAGTGACAGATGAGCTTAAAAGGTCACATCACCTTTCTGACCCCCATTCGTGCTCCGTGAAACACACACACACCCCACACACACACACACACACACACAGAGGTCGACGGCCACCTGCACTGATTCACCTGCAGCCTGCGGAACCAACAATGAGGCCGAGCCCTGCACTAATGTGTTGACAGTGGGGTGGGGTTAATGCGTTCCGCCTGTCTCCAGGGCGACTCATTGTTGGTTATCATGGAGACTGAGAGGGGAGAAAAAAAGAAAAAAAAAAAAAAAACCTCATCGCCACGGCGATCCATCCTCTCAGTCAGGCCGACTGCAGAGGAAGACGGACACTCATCTTGTCATCCTGATGCTCTGCATGAAATCATTTTAAATGTCACTGGAAATATTTGCAATTATTGCAACTGTGAGGCAAACAAAGATGTTGATATTTTGGGAATGGATTTTAGTGTTGAAATGTTAAGATGTATGTTTCAATTTGTGATTATCATTTCAGGGTTGTGCACTGTTGGGTTCAACAGTTGTGGGAGCCTGAAGTTCCATTGGGTAACACACTTTACATTTGCATCAAAACCCTTTCAATATTTCATTTGCATTTCGTTTTTCTCAGCTCAACCTAAACTTTTGAACTTCGACAAACAATCTGTCACACAATGAGCTGAAGTTGTCGCTACTTCTCGGCAGGATGCTGTGACTTTACGTTCACCGTCTCTTGCCTGCAGCTTTAACGTGAGAGAAGTTAACCACGAAATTAGAGATTTCTTTCAAAATAAATGTCATTGTTGTATGTAACATTATTTTTTACATACACCGAGGTATGTAAGTGTTAGATTAACACTTGGCTCGAATGTGAAGATGAAATTACTAATACAAAGGGCACCCAGGCATGTCCGCGGCTGATTGTGAGGCGGCTGGCCGGCAGCAGGCTGCCTCCAGCCGGAACACTGAGCACGGAGCGACGCTGCAGAGCATCTTAAGCCGATCATGACGGCTCGTTGGTTTGTGTTTAATGGCAGTACATTCAATTTGCTGCTGGTTTAACAGCGCGACTATTCACTGAAATGAGCAGAATGGCGGATTGTTTATCTTTAGTTTGCAGAGTGATTAGGTTGGTTTGTTTACCGCATGAAAGAAATTGGATGGATTGCCACTGATTGTTTTAAATAATTTAAATACAAATCACGAGTCATTTATATATATGTATATATTCTTTAAAAAATAAATAAATCTGTAAACATGCACTGTGAGAGAGAGTGTAAAGTGAGAAGGTTGAGTCTGATGAGAGCAGAACAAGGAGCGCTCACCTCCCCGCACGGCCGCAGGTCTCCCACAGCGGACGCTGATGCTGCGAAGGCGGTGAGCAGCAGCAGAAGAAGCAGCGGCAGCAGCGGCGGGAGGTACCGCCGGAAGCAGCCCGCCAGCTCCATCTTCAGCTCGGGTCACACGCTGCCGTTGGTTTGCTGGCCGGAACCACCGACGAGAATCAGAATGAGCGGCGCGTGTTCGTGTGTGGGCGACTCCGTCATTGATGCACCTGCTTGTCTCACCGCCAGCCCACAGCCATCATCAAGCGATTGATCTAGAAAATTAGGTTTCCGCTTCCGGTTTGAAAATTAAAAGCCGTGTCACGCAAGAGACAAGTGAGCATAGTAAACGATTCATATGACTAGTTTGAAACAAAACAAACAAACAAACAAAACCTTTTCGTCTTTCTTGCGATAATCTTTTTAATTATTTAATTTCTAAACTACAAATACAATATATTGTGATATATTTCTCTACAATGTGCACTTTTGGAAATGATTTCTTTAGAGTATTTGATGTTCACTTCATAATGCTAGCAAATTAAAGAAAAAACACAGCTTGATTCAAAAATAGAAATTTTGTAGTTGATGAATATGAAAAAAAATACTTACAGCAAGTATGATTGTGCTCTTTTAAACGTTTATACGTTTATACGAATAAGTGGTAATATCAAAGTAGCCTACTACTACCACACACACATTTACTACTACTACTACTACTACTACTACTACTACTACTACTACTACTGTAATAAATTTAATGAATCTAGCAACATTACAGGATTTATATTTAGGCTTTTATTCTGAAGGCGCCACTGCCTGAGCCAGATTATTCACCGTGTTCTCTGGCTAAACCCTCACACAGACGGTGACGCCAGGACTGTGATAAGGGCTGTCATCCGGACTGGCAGTCGGAGATGGAAGACAGGTCTGCTGTCTGCAGAGCTTAATATAACCCTGCACAGACAGCGACAAGAGCGAGGCACATCACAGTTGGCAGAATTCATGTGGGGAAAAAAACAAAACCCGATGAGAGCCTTTGATAACAAAGCTACGGAAACGCATTGCTGCCGTACTAGAATAAAAACAGGGCTCAGTATCACGTTATAACGTAAAAAAATGTCACGAAATAACGTGATAGTTTTACGGTCTAACGTGAAAATGATCACTAAAAACGTGATCGTTTTCACGTTATCCCGAGCCAAATATATAGTAATCAATTATCATTATCAAAACCCGAACGAAAAAAATCGAATCAAAACATCACCTTTAGTGCAATTCCCTCTACATACCGCAAGGTGGCAGCAAAAAACTACAAAGTCACAACGACTTGACGAAGAAAAGTTGGACGTCACCACCCGGAAGAGACGGACCGCCACCAGAGGTCCCTGAAAGCCCAGGCCTATTAATAATCGTTGTCGTAAATAATCTGACAGTGACACCAACAAAGATATATGAAATATGAACTTTTCGTTATTACAAAAGTGCACTGCAAATTATTTAAACTTTAAATATAAAACAAGACAAACCTGAATAAATAGAAAACAATTATGGCCACATCAAAAGAACAATACAATTGCCACCATATATATAAAACAATTAAATAGTGAAAATAAATAATGTCAAATAAAATAAATAGTACAAAGTTAGGCTTGGCTCGTGCAAAATTCACAGTGGAATAGCAATGGCAGAACAGTGGACTAAAAATCCCAGGGTACCCACAGGTCCACTGGTTCTGAAACTGGTGCTTACGAGCCTTGGCTTGTGCAAAAGCTGTCACAAGGTTGTCTACATCCAAAGACCTTCGCACATTGTGCTCTATAGAAATAATGGCAAGTCCAGTAAGTCTCCTGGGACATGGTTGACCTGAGTTAGGTTTTTTTTTAGTTTTAACGTTTCTCTCCCAGAAGCAACAGTGACTGGTAGAGTTAGAAGCAGATGAAGAGCAATGCTGAGGTTTCCATGGAGATCCAGCAGCTGCTCCTCGTAAACGTAATCAAGCATCATTCTTGGACAGGAAGCCGACTCCAACTTCAAGCTGCTAGCGGTGCTCTGCCACTGGCTGGTCTCCGGCACCTGGACCGTGTCCCACTCGTGCCCTGTCGTTGTCCGCTACCAGCAGAGGCCCCTTTAGATGGACGACGGGCTGATGGTGCAGTTGTACAACGTGGCCATGGGCGAGTGGGCGTGGCTGAAGGAGAACACGTACGTCCAAGAGGGGCCTGAACCTAACATGCACGCTGCACAATGACGACATCTACATCATCATAAATTCCTCCTCTTGGTACAATATCTCTCCACATTTCACAGTAAGCCTTGTTGTTCATGAAATATCCTACCAGCAGGGGGCAGCAATGCTACTTTTTTCGGGAGGACGTCATATTTTCCCACCTCACTTTGACAAGGACCCCCCCACGGACACAGACAGCGGGCAGTGACACCAGCACGCATGCTGAAGCTCTGACGGACGTGAGAATGTGTGTCGCCTCAGGTAAAGGCTGACAGAGCAGCAGACTGACAGCAGCTGCAGGAGAAGAAGAAGAAGAAGAAGAAGAAGAGGAAGAGGAAGAAGAAAATGAAGAAAATTTTTACCATTACATTTACACAGTGAAAAAGACCACATTCCACATTCTAAAAGTGCCTTAAATAAATACAGATTTACCTAAAATTTAACATATAAAAATAGATGAACAAATAAATACATAAGTAAATAGATAAATCAGCAGGCTAGCTACGAGAAAATGTCATTTTAACCACAAATGTCTTTAAAACCGTTCAAGTCATTATTCCTTTTATAAAAGTTGCATTCCAGCCTCAGTCTGCAATTGACATAACACTGCCATACTGAGGCTGCCTCCTGAGCTGCTTAGTCTTCTCTTTTGTTGTTACTTGACACATAAATTGCCATCCTGGCTTCCCCAGTGACAAAGTTGAGTAGAAGAAGAAGAAGAAGAAGAAGAAGAAGGCGGCGGCGGTGAGGGAATGAACATGGACGGCTGGGGTTTTTATAGCTGGCTGAGGTGCAGCAGGACGGGCGAAAACTGATCAGGTGCAGGTGCAGGTGCAGGCTCCGCCCCCGCCCCCTGGGAGCCAATCACATCCTGAGAAATCAAAACGTTTCACCGATGGGAAGTGACAGACAGAGTGTGAGTGTTTGGTGCAGATTCACGAGACGCACACACACACACACACCCACACCCACACACCCACACATGCACAAACACACACACAGGTCTCATCTGCACAAGGGTGGGTGTGAGAGAGTGTGAGAGATTGAATACACACACATAGAAGCAGAGAGGGAGAGTGTAAGAGAGCGAGAGAGTGTGTAAGAGAGAGAGGAAGAGAGAGGGAGCGAGAGAGAGAGAGTGTGTGTGTGTGTGTGAGAGAGAGAGAGAGAGAGAGGAGGGAGAGAGAGAGCGGTCCAAGGACAGACACGGCTGAGGGGAGGAGGAAACATCTCTCTCTCTCTCTCTCTCTCTCTCTCTCTCTCTCTCTCTCCTCTCCCTCTCTCTCTCTCACACACACACATCCTGGCGCTGCAAGCAGAACACACACGCGCACACTGTAGGAGCTCCCTGGGCTGGACACATCCCCGGAGGCGCAGCAGCAGCACCAGGAGGACGACGACGACGGACGGAGGAGCGACAGAAGCCTCCTGGCCAAAGGCAACATCGGCTTATTTACCTGGTTGCTGCTGCGGCTGCTGCTGCTGCTGATCCTCACCGTCGCTACACAAGAAAAAACAGAAGAAAAGGAGGTGGGGATAGAGAGCTGAGTAGCGGAGTAGTGGAGGGAACCATGAGCGAGACGAAGAAAGGCGAGCTGGCCATCAGGGATAAAGCCATCCTGCACCAGCAGCGGCGCCTCAAACAGGCCACCCAGTTCACGCACAAGGACTCGGCTGACCTCCTGCCTTTGGATGGGCTGAAGAGGCTGGGCACCTCCAAAGACCTGGTGAGTGGAGCGCAGGAGGGTGCGTGTGTGTGTGAAGGTCTGAGGTACTAGAGAGTACATAGAAAAATATGCATGAGAGATCCAGATGAATTGTTCATAAAAGAAAAGACCCGTGACTCAGTTCTGCTTTGGCTGGTTTGGATATTGACTGTTGAGCGGCTAATGTTAGCTAATGTGGCTAGGACATCCTGTTGAATCATAGGACACCTTCTCAATTCAATTGTTGGCTTTGCTGCGCCTCCAACCGTGGCTACAAACAAACACATACAAACTGATTCTTTTGAAATTTCAACATAGTCCTGCAAATATGCAGAACAAACAAAACAACCAGCAGCTAAATGTCACTGCTGCTTCTGCTTCTTATTGCTGAATCTGTGAATAACACGTTTTGCTAACTCCACATATTGGTGTTGTATATTGGATTTTTTTTTGTGTTTCTGACCTGTTGATGACATCTCAAACTGAACAAGAGTCCAACCTTTGGTTCCTTTTTTCAGTTTCACTTTTGTCACAAGTCCTCAGACTTCTCATAAACTCTGACTTCTGGCAAACAGCCCTGTGTGATGTCACAAAGGGCACCGATACCTCTCATGCCCTCTGCCAGGTGTTGGTTCCGCCCTTTGAGAGAGTGCCTTAGTTCACTCGCAACCCCTATCTGAACGTGGACAAAGCTTTATTCTTAGTGGCAGGCTGCAAACACGGGGCTAAACGTGCTGATTTCTGTACGAAACAAGTCGAAAAAGGTGAAAATCCTTCCAGTGTGAAATCCACCCCACTGCGTCTTGCTCTTTGCATACAGCATACAGATGAGGAGCCCCCCACCGACCCCCAGTGGAAACACAGCGACGGCGCTCTTAGATTTACGTTTTTCACTGGCGACATTCACGACGACGGATGGTCCTGAAGCTCCGCCCCCTCCTCCTCTTCCTCCTCCAGAGGCCTCCCACGCACTCTGCAGGAACGTCCCCCCTCCGTAAAGATCGAAAAATAATTTATGAGCCCGACCTCCCCGCGGTGGCTTTTCCCAGAATCCCTGGCCCTCCGGAGAACCTCCACACAATTAATCTGCTGCTGAGCGTCGCCAACCAGCGTTTGGCGCTTGACAAATAGCCCCTTAAATAAATATTCTGAATATTCTGAAAATATTCCGCTTTCGCACAAATGGGTTTTTTTTAATCCTTCCCCGCTGCCGAGCCGAGTTTTCCCATTTCCGTCATAATTCTCGGCTTTAAATAATGTCTGCTTCTAAATGACTTACACACCAGATTTGTCGCTTTCAAAAGGATTTACATTAATGTGGTCACAGTCCCCTCAGAGGGACTCACAGAAGACGTCCAAACCTTCAAGTGGGCGTCAAAGCAACGTGGTAACTAAAACTAGCTAGTTCCACTGTCTATTTCTAAATAGACGTTAAATTTTGTGAAATAACGTCACAAAACAGCAGCAGAGCAACATTTTTCAGGAGGATATTTTCAGCAGAGATTCTCAACGTCACTCAGCTGAGCTCAAGTCTAAGAAAGTGACAATGCTGCCCCCTATCTGTTGGATGTGCAAAGAACACGTTCGCAAAATCGTGTCAAACACACAAACGCAAAGAGTGAAAACGACCGAAAAAACGGCAGATGTTACTTCGTGGCCTGCGTTGGCAAGGCTCCACTGAAAAATATGACAACCTCATATCCAACAACGTCAAACAACTGGATAGTTTGCTTTGCTTTCAATTTCACGTTCAACCCAGAACCTGTGTCTTCCTGCTTGTGGGAACAGAGACGCCGCTTTGCAACGGCGGCTTGAGCGCGACTGTGCAGACGATTGGCACGGATGAGCAGCGGCAGAGCGCGGCTGCTGCTGCTGTCCACAGTTTAAAAGCCATCTCATCCCAGCAGCTTCTGGAAAAATGATAATTGCCACTCTTTTTGACGCCTCAAATCCATTTGTGTTTGAATGTCAGCGTTTGCTTCTTTTTTTTTGTCTTGTTTTGTTTTGGTCGCCGGTTGTCTTTTCATGCATTGTAGATGTTTCTCCTCCGCTCCTCCTCCTCCTCCTCCTCCTCCTCCTCCTATTTATTTCAGCTAACTGGCCTGTCCAGTCTAGTGTGTAATTTGGCAGCAGAGCCCATGTTATGTAAGGCTGAATTTGTTCGGCTTGTTTGCCCCTGGGGGTCTTCTGACTCTCAGCAGCAGCAGCATCATTTCAGCCATGTTGTGCTGCCGAGCACTGAGGGGAGGTGGTGTATGTGTGTGCGTGTGGAGGGTGGTGGTGGAGAGCGGTGGGTGGGTGGGGTTGTGAGCATGAAAAGGGCAAAAAGAGGGGAAAAAAAGCAGCGTTGAAGTGCAGGAGCAGCAGAGGGGAAGGAGAGATGGAGAGCTGGAGATGTGGATCACGGAGGACAAACACTGTGACCATTTATGTAACGAGGCAATGGAGGCATGAAGTTTTTTTTCTCTCTCTCTCCATCTCTGCGTGTGTGTGCGGAAACATCTGAGGCCCCTTTTTTGTCCCAACACCTGAGCTCAGCACTCAGCCACTCATTGTGTAACTGCCATGTCATGTTGAGCTTCACTGAGCTGCAGCGGCAGGGAGAAGTGAGCAAGAGGAGTTGGAGGAGGCGGTGGTGGGGAGGGGAAGGGCAGGGGAGGAGGGGAAGGTGGTGAAAATGGAAGAGGAAGAGGGGGAGGAGGAGGTGAAGGAGATGAGGAAGGAGCTTGAAAATGAATCACCACAAATAAATGTTCAGGGTTTTCGGGGGGAAAGCCACCGTCTGGTTCAGTTTGGTTGTTGGAGGACATCCTGAAAATGTAACTTTTCAGTAAATAAAAAAGCTTTTCTATCTGATCTGAAGGTCCTGTGAAGTGAAACCAGGTGCGACAGGTGATCCCCAGAGGTCAGGCTTGCAGTTCCAGTCCCCAAGCTAAGCTGAACTAAACTAAACTAAACTAAGCTATGCTAAAACTGGGCCACAGCCTCCACTCCTTGTGTTGCAGGTCACAGGCTGCAATATCACACACACTGTCAGCTTTGTCATGTAAGTCTACCAGGCAAAGGTTTGGACACAAACTGTCTTTTCTTTCATTCTCATGACTATTGACATTGCACTTTCTCACTGAAGGCATCAAAACTACCTATGAACACACATGGAATTATATTGGAAACAATAAAAGTGTCAAATAACTCTTTTATATTGAAATTCTTCAAAATAGCCACCTTTCATAAAAAGCATATTTAAAGTTATTGAACGTGTTTTTTCTTTGTTGCATAATGACATACATCTTGCTCATATATTTGATGTCTTCAGTATCAATCTGCAGTGTTGAAAGTTGTAAAGCATGTGAAGGTGTGACCAAACTTTTGACTGTAAGTGTATATTGAGGGGTGCTGGGTTCATTTTTTTGAATCTGAGAGCCACAAAACAAAACAGAAAGTGTTGACGTCGACTCTGCTCTTCCTTCCCCTGCGGCTCAACTGTCTGTCTGCTCGCTCACATCCGTCTCTCACACACCAGGCAGCCGGTGTGTGTGGTGTGTGTGTGGTGTGCGTGTCTCTGTGTGTATGTGCACGTGCAAGTCTGTCCAATTAGCTCCGCGGCGTCTGCAGGTCCGTTTGAACCTGATCAAAAGCAGCAGAACTGGGCCTGAACGCTCAAGTGCAGCTTGCAGGAAGTGACGGGAGGAGGGAGAAATAACAGAATTGACCGCCAGCGTGGAAACTAAATCGCCGTCCTGCTCCACACTCCCATCTGTCAGCTGCTTCAGCTGCTACAACTCCTCCACAATCCGTCCGTCCTGCTTATTAATCCATTAATTCAGTGTTTTTTCACTGACTGTCTGGGACGGAGGAGGCGACTCTCAGGTGACGCTTCTGTTTTTTTTTCTGCTTATATTCCGACCGACGGAGGAAACACAAACAGCTATAATCAGCCGCTGGCTGCCCAAAAAGAGACAAAAAGAACAACAACCTCAAAACAAAATAAGGCAGGTGCTTAATGAGTAGCCGAGCGAGCCGAGCGTCGTTTCTCTCGGGAAGCCGCAAAAACAGATGACGCAGGCCGTACGAGCTCCTCCCTCGCCGGACTCCCTGAGCTGCAGCGGCGACAGCCCAGAAGGCCGAGCGACGACACGACAACACAACAATACAACAACACCACTGTCTCTGCTCCTCTTCCTCCTCCACCCCCCACCCCCCCTCTTCCTCCTCATGCTCGACCGAAAAAAACAAAACCGAAGCTAAACACAGGCTCACGTTATCATTATCTCCGGGACAATTAGGTGGGAGTGTGAGCCTGAGGCCGCTCAGCGTCATCTGGAGCTGTGGGAGGGGGCGGGGCCTCAGCTGCCTCCACTAAAAATACCTGACAGACAAAAAAACAAAAAAACAAAAAACACAAGAAAACAGAGAAGCTGACTAATGAGAGCGAGGCTGGAGGAGGAGTTGTGTTTGTCTGCTGGTCATGTGACGCCCCCCTGGGTCCAGACTGCTGCTGCTGCTGCTGCTGCTGTTCTCTTCCTGTATTATTTTAATCTTTTGGGAGTCTCAAAGTCACACGAATATGATGCTGGCGGCCGCCATAGGTCACGATGGTTTCGCGTGAGCGCAAAGTTTGTAACCTGACGCCGACTCATCTCACAGCCTGTAGCACGGTTAAAAAAACAAAAAACAAAAAGAACTGCTGGTGACTCACAGCACAGCGGCAGAGTCGGGGTCGTTTCATCAAAGAGAAGGATTTCATGCCGACAGCTGAAGATGCTGTTGGAGATTAGTTCAATTATAAGCGACTGTTGACTTGTTGTTTCGGGCGGCTGCTGCTGCCTGGTGGAGACAAACTGATGGAATTTATACAATTACATGTTAATATTAACACATTTACATGGCCATTTGCATGTATGTATATATATATATATTTATATATATATATATATATACATACATATATATATATACCCCCATATAAATCTATAAATATATATTTACATTAAACAAGTAACACAGAAGAAGTCATGGAACTCAATTAGTGGATGGTGAACATGGAGGAGAGGAGCTGCTGACTGACTGATGGACTCGAGGCCACCGCTGCAGTCCCATAATTAGTCTGTGAGGTAATTAGCCTCTGATCTGAGTCACGGAGGGAAGAGAGAGAGAGAGAGAGAGAGAGAGAGAGAGAGAGAGAGAGAGAGAGAGAGGAGAAAGGACGATACGAGGGGGACGGGAAGGAGTTACTGGGGTCACGTTTGGCCTCCTGCTCCTGATTGGTCCTCAGGCCTCGCACTGAAAGACGGCGACAAAATCCTGCAGCGACCCGACAACTGGTCCGGAGGAGGGCCTGGGGGTCAAAGGTCAGTTGGCCTATCATGAGACGTTACTTTTCCACAGCTGAACCACGAAAGGTAAACATTTCGCTCATTAAAACACAGAGTAAAGGTGTAAATCTGCTCTTAAACTGCCTGTTTTTTACTTAAAGTTGTGGACAGAAACAGACGTACGAACTCTGAGAGGGTCAACAAAGCAGCAACGCAATGTTGTTGATTCTCTGCATCTGACAGTCAGCAGCGCCAACCAGGCAAGGCAACACCTCCCCCGGTCGACACCTCACCTGTCGACTGGGGGGAAAAATAACCTCAAATCTGACTCGCTGTCCAATTTAGCCGAGAGAAAAAGTCTCTTCTGCCGGGAGACGGCAGGAGGCCGTTAGGTTGCTGAGGAAAAACTCCAATCAAAGGGGTTGAAGGACTCTCGAGGACCTTAATCACCTCCCTCCCCATTGACCTTCAGTCACCTTCAGCCACGACGCACTGAGCAGTGCATCGTGGGTAACAGCCCAGAGGGTCAGGGCTGAAAACAGGCGCAGGGCGTCTGAGAGCTGCGGGGAAGACGATAAGAAACGGATGGAATTATGTCGAGTTTTCCGTCTATCGGATTAAATCTCTGCGCTTGGAGGAGGAGAGGAAGGAGGAGGAAGAGGAGGAGAGGAAGGAGGAGGAAGAGGAGGAGAGGAAGGAGGAGGAAGAGGAGGAGGATTAGAATGGGAAGGAGGAGGAAGAAGAGGAGGAGGAAGAGGACTAGGAGAGGAAGGAGGAGGGGAGGAGGAGGAGGAAAAGGAGGAGTAAGACTAGGAGGAGGAGCTGGGGGAGGAGGCTGATGAAAAGAGGAGGTGAAGGAGAAGGAGTGGTAGGACGGGGAGGGGGGGACTATTAAGAGGGGGAGGTGGAGGAGGAGTAAGAGGAGGAGGAGCAGGAGAAGGGGCAGTAAGAGGAGGAACAGGAGGAGGCGGCGGAAGAAGAGTAGGGTTAGGGTTAGAGTGGAGGAGGAGGAGGAGGAGGAGACCTCCCCTCCTTGCCCCCACCCTCTGCAGGGATTCATAAAGTTTATCTATCGATTCGTGACAAGCTGGGCGCTAAGCCAGCCATGCTGTCATCAACGGTGTCCACTCACTCCCTCACAGCAAGGTGGCGCCGTGCTGACCTCTTCTGACCGTCCGTCCATCGGTCTGTCAGCAGTGATTGTGGGTGAATGGTCCTCACTAATGACCCATCGACCTGCTGACAGTTTTATGGAATCGAAGCGACGATCCGGCCAATCAGCGGACGACCTGCTGCACCTCCTGAGAACCAATCAACGAGCCTGAATCACTGCTGCCTTGCACTTATTCTTGCTCTGTGGGTTGGGTTTCTATAAACCTTTAGCTTCCTGTTTGTCTAAAAGGAATGTCTCAAAGTGGCAATTTAAAAGCTGCTCTTCGAAAAAACAAACAAACAAAAAAAAAAAATCAAAAGAAAAACCTCCAAGTTTGACGGTTTGACAGTGAGTCAGCGCTGGTGTCGGCCGACCTGCTCTCCTCAAAGGCCGGCTCGGCTCCCGCGGCCGTGATGTGATTACGCAGGAACAGACGGCTCGAAATATAATTTGGCCTTGATATGATTGTGCAGTGGAAGAAGGTCCATGTCAGTGTGGATGCGCTCATTGATCTACATTAACGCAGGAGACGGCTGGACGTCGTGGGGAGCAAAGACAAACAGCGAGACTGAAAGCAGTTTCCTGCCAGTCCGAGCGGCCACAATGAAAACGGGAAAAATGTGATGAGAAAAACGTCGACGTCGGGCATCAGCGGCTCCGACGACGGCAGAATTTGATGCCAACTGACACTAAAAGTGGGCAATTTGTGAAAACGTTTCCGACGAAAACTACGCAGAACATGCACGCATTGTGTTGACAGACGTGGTGGAAAATAAGATGAAAAAAACAAACAAACAAACAACAACAACAACAACAACAACCAATCGGCATCCAGATAGCCTGAATGAGCCTCAGCGCCAACATGACTCTGTCCCTGGATCGCGCACACGACACGGGCCGAGTCCACAAAACCTCTGGCCCTTTAACACATTGGCCCACATTTCTTGCCTCACACGGGGCCCAGCAGCAGCAGCAGCAGAAGCAGCAGCAGCAGGTCTCCGGCATCACCAGCCTGCAGTGACGTGCAGCAGCAGCAGCAGCGGCGCGCGAGATAAAACTCCTATAAATATCTTTCCAACCTTGCAGACGGCGGGGAAACAAGCCCACTTTGTCACTTTGCCTTTGACACACAAATGGCCCGAAATGACTCCGTTTCATTCGGGTGGATTTTTTTTAAAGCACAAAACTCTGTCTCGGTAAGAGGTTATGTTTTCTTTTCTGAGATAAGATGCGGACACAGTTCTACAGCAACACAGCTTGAGTGAAAAATCTAAAAAATAAAAAATAAATTAAGGTTGTGCACTAGCAGAAAATCTGCCCATTATTTTCTCCAGACTGAAAACTCTCCTCTCCTGCTCCCCCCCCACCCCCACCCCCGTACTAGCAACCTCACAGCATCGTGCAGCGCCGCCTGCTGGAGGGGAACATCACGCGGCTGCGGGGCGAGGGGGCCCGCGACCCCGGTGCCAGGGTGCGCTCGCCGCTGGCCGACAACAAGGACGGCGCCGGGCGCCGAGGCCGAGGAGCGCAGCGAGAGCACGGCCGACGACTCCACGGAGGAGCGCGAGTCGTTGGAGGAGAGCGAGAGGAGCCTGCGCTCCGACGAGGACGACGAGAGCAGCGAGGCGGCGGCGGCGCGGCCCAGGGGCGGAGCCAATGATGGCCACGGCCTCCTCACGGCCCTGGTGGTCCAGTGCAAGGTACAGCAGTGGCTTCAATCATGGTTGGTTGTTGATGTTTGCCGAAAAAAGCGCGCTGAAGAGAGTGAAAATATGATCCGTCTTCCGAAACTAAAATTAGCTAGCTAACCGAAGATCTAGCTGAGGTTTTACGAGAATTATGTTTGCTTTTGTTTGTTTACGTTTGTTTGCTGTCAACAAGGGTTGTTATATTTTTCTCTTTGATTGTAAAAAATATTTGTCTCCTCTTCCGCCATTTTCACTTGAAGGTAACTGGTCACGTGACCCCGTCATGTCCAGTGACGTGGAAATGCCAAAAAAGTGTTTCAATGACACTTTTGCGATATACCTCTATATCGATACGTCTGAAAACCACCTCATGGGAGCTTCAAAGCCTTTTAGCCATGTTTGAGAGGTGTTTCCAAGTTCAGGTGTTTCCATGACCACTTTTCTATTGCGATGTTTAGGTTTTACGCAATTCCAGGGCTCATGCAAACGCAGCTACTGAGTCCTGATAATTTGTCCTTTTGGCACCAACCCTACTCTGACCTAATCCTGATGACATCACAGGCTAATACATATGAGACTGATCTGTTAGCAGTCCTATGGTTTTCACCTTCAGCCGCTGTCAACAGCAGCAGCAGCAGCAGCAGCATCAGATAAAACCTGCTCCCGACATCGTCGAGATTCATGAGAGCAGAAAGGTCACTGACACTGGGGGTCAGTCTGACCTCATGCCATTTTTTTTATTGTTGTTATTTTTAATCCAAATACACGCAAAGGAGCCAGATAAAAGATGTGACTGAAACAAAACAGAGCAAAGGCTGAGAATTGAGAACCACCCTCACACTTTACTTTCCGAGTGGTGCTGCTCTGTGAAAAAACAGCGAGGCCACGACCGGCGCTGAGGACAAAAGCCTCTTTCATCATGTGAAGGAGATCAATAATCTACCAGCAGCTGCTCTCCGCCTCAGTCTCCCCGTCCTGTAACGTCGACTGCAGCAATTTGAGTGTTCCCACCCCCGCCGCCACGAGTCGCTGCTTTGTTCAGGTTTTATCATCAACTTATTCAATGCAAAGCACTCTGGCTGGCATTCGCTCTCTTCCGAAGCAAAGGGATTTCTGCAGAAGAGACAAAGGAGCAGGTTTGTGGCAGCCGCTGATAAGCACAACAGGCCTGCGGAGACAAAAGGAGGAGCGAATCAGCTCAGTGTCAGGGATCAGGGCGAGGAGTCGTGAAAAAAAAAGCCATCAGGTGGAGTGGAGGATGTGTTGATCTGAATATCACGGCCAGAGAGAGAGAGAGAAAAAAGGCCGCTGAGGGAACAGGAAGTCTCTCTCTGTCATGTTTTTTTTTCCCCAAGTCAAAATTTGACTGGACCAATCAGTGTCCTCTGAGGAGAAAGAGGGCGGAGCTGCATCTGGGCTTTAGCTGTAACAGGAACAGGAAGTAAACATGATGTTTCCCACTCCAAGGTCGCTAGGAGGATTCCCCACTGCTGGTTCTCTAAAGATCAACCCCATTCCCTCAACAGTAGTGAAGAATTGCAATTCACTGAAACTGGCAGCGGGGATCCGGTTGTTGTCGATGGGGGAGGGAGGAACATCTAAATTATGGATGTGGTGATGCACGGTTGTGAGCTGCGCAGGCGGTGCCAGCAAAGGTGCTAAGCGCAGTTCAGGCGTGCTGAGCGTCCATATGTCCCGAGAATGTATCTCATTTTGTTTCCACTACGCCACTCTTATGTTTTTTTTCTTATGACATGCATGCTTTCCATGACACACAGGTTTGAGGTGTACAGAAGCAACGACGGTGTGAGCGATGCTCTGCTAGCGGAGCAAAGTCTTTATGCAAAATATAAAATCTAAGCTAAACCAGGCTAAGTTAGGGGCGATATCTTCCCTCTCATTTGACCCCTCAAACTTGCGCTGACGGTTTTTCAATCCACAAAACAACCAACCCTGACATTAGCGCGATAGCCTAGCTTAGCACAGCCAACAAGCACAGCAGAAATGTAGCCTCATTAGCTTTTTTATAAAAATGGTTTTACATTCATTTATTCTCGGTCTGCCAGACCTCTGGACGTAATTAGCAGCGATTAGCTTCTTGAAGCTCCGCAGCCAGTTTGCTGACGGTTGCTCATGCTCACGGTAGCATATGCGAGAATCATTGGCTCTAATTGATAGTCTTTTCTAATCAATGTTATCTGATAAGTAAGAATGGCTCTAAGTGATAGAGGTTAGATGTGATGAGCCATTGCCAGTGAGCAAACTTCAATTATGAGGTGATGAATGTAAAAATAATGATGACAACGCTGATGATTTTCAGCCGATCCAACCACCGACTGGCTGCGGCTGCATGCCGTCGCTGACTAATGAGCACAATCCACTCATGCAGCATACTCGGTTAATATTTCATGAGAAACTAATGTGTTCTGTTCCCTCTAGATCGTTAATTTTTATTTTTTTCTCAAATCGTGCCTGCTGAAGCAAGGAGTCGGGGGAGAAAAAAACAACAGTTTGGTTAATAATAAAAGCAACTCGTTTTTTTTTTTTTTTTTAGATTAACGTAATGCTGAGTGTTTGGCCAAAAACAGTCGACTAAGATGAAAAAAGTGCCAGTTTTGCGACGGGAGAGTTGTCTTGTCCACACGCTTGGCTGATTAATCAGTAACCAAATCAGAATTTGTGTATTTTCTAAGCAGCCTGAACGCTTAAAAGAAGCTGCGTGTTCTGGTTCCCCAACAGGGGCGTTGGGACAAGGGCCACCACCAACCGGGTTTGTGAGGTGCAGCTCAAAATGTTCTGTTATTTCAGGGCAGCATGAACTGGAACAAGCTGGCCACCAATAGAATAGAGGGTCCATCTTTTAGGTCTTTTAAGGTGGAGCTCAGCGTTTTCGATGAATTAGTTATTATCATTTTTTAGTGTGTATGGTCCTTTTTGTTTGTGTAGTTTTAATGTATGTTCATCTTGTTTTTATGTTCATTGTTTCATGTGGGGACTACAGATGAAAGTTAACGTCCTTGCTAATTCCGGCATATTTACACCACATCGTCAATGTACTGTTAATTTTTTAAATTGGATATTATTCAATTATTCAATATGAAATAAATAAAAATAATTTAAAAAAGGAAAAGTATGCCGGCTTCCAAAGGTTTCCCTGAAAATTCTGCTAATGCCGCAAAAAAAAACAACGTATATTCTCTGAGAACTCCTCTTTACTCCACAGTGCTGTGAGACTGAAGTCAAGGCGTCCGTCGACACCGGCAGCCGACACAACCACATCTCCGCCTCCTGCTGCCGCAGGCTTGGGTAAGACGCCTCAAAACACGACTCAAACACGGCACCTGACACCTTCAGAGGCTTTCCATACACACACACACACACACACGCACTCCGACTAGCCCAACCATCCCACTCGGGGGGTTCGAGAGTAAAGATGCAGAGGAAGTTGAAGAGTTCATCTTTAAAAGAAGCGGTTAAAAATAAGCGTTTAATCACGGCCGCCTCTTATCTCTGCAGGAAGGTTTTTCCTCTTCTTCTTTTCCTCCTCCTTCTTGACATCACCTCTACTGTATCTTTGAGACGTTAACGTTCGACAGGAAGTGCGGCAGTGTGCTGTGCACGCCGCTGCTGCAAAGTGTGCAGAGAATGACAATGTTGTCGCCTCGCTGGAAAGAACAGCAGCAGTCGAAGCAGCTCGGGAGCAGCAACAACTCACCGCCGACCCGGCACAAGAAACACTGAGAAAATTCCTCGCTGCCAAAACGACTTGAAGCAAAAACAACAATGGTGGAAATGAAGGCGTCTGCGATGTTGACGTTGTGATAATGTTGTGTTTGTGTTGCCAGACTGGCGCCGGTGCAGGAAAGTTCTCAGAGCTCGGTGACGGGTCTGAAGCTGCAGCTCGGCCGACGGACCGTCCAGTGTTCAGCTTATGTCAAAGGTGAGCGAAGCTCAGAGGTTCTCAGACCTTCTCTGCTGATTGTCTCGGACGACAATTTTTCATGGCCCCTGACAAAATGGTGAAAAAATTGGCTGTTTTCAGCTTTATTCAAACAACATTAAAAAAAATTAACATTCCTCCTGTTTTAGTCATTTATGTTGTGCAAATAAACAACAGCAAACCCCACCTCATGTTTCGCGCCTCCGCCGACATGGCTCTGCAACCCATTTTGAGAAACACTGGCGTAGCGGAATGTGTGCTAGCATATAGCATGCTAACATGTGAGTGAGCATGCCAAGTGTTGCGACTGCAACTGGTGGTCTGACAAACTAAGATATAGCCAAAATTCACTGTAGTGTTTTTCTTGAATATTATGTCATCAACATTTGAAATAAGAAGAAAATGAAACTTTAAAAAAAAATGCAGCAAAAGTGTTGGTTAACAGCTTGTTTTCGCACTAAATCTTGCGCTGAGGAAATGAAATGACTGCGAGGTCAATGAGAGACTGTCGGAGCGGCGATTAACATTAATATCTTTGATTTTTTATTTCTTGCTGCTGCTGCAACATTAGGCAAGTCGGAGCAAGAAACAATTCAGTCTCGATGGAGGCTTTGACTCAAGTTGTCGTTTGAGCTTGATGACGGTGATGGACAGCAATTGTCGCCGTGGCTCAAACGACAAAAAGAAAACAGTCAGTTGAACAAAGAAAAAAACACAGTGTAAAATAGTCTGAACTTAAATCCACTCCCAGTCTTCTAGCAGTTACATTGACAATCAAACAGTGGATCGCAACACTGCCACCTAGCTGTTGGGAGTGGAATTTGAACATATATTTGCATCGGATCTTGAACAAATGGGAATTTGATGTGACTTGAGCACAATTGTGAGATTTTTTACCATGTTGTTGTGTTGTTGTGTGTCACTCACAGAAGACGAGACGTTTGAGCTGTGCCTGGGCCTCCAGACTCTCCTGGACCTCCAAGTAAGACCCCTCTCACGTCACACACTCCTACTACCGGGTCATCTGGGAGGGAAACAAAGCCCCCTGGTCACAGAGGAGGGCAGGAGAGGGGCACGCTGGGTACATTTATTCCAGCTGAGTGCAGGAATGACCTTCACGAGAGCCATTCGATTGGGGCGAAATGCAATTAGGAGACCTGCGAAGGAGACGACGCAGCTAAACTGCTTTCACTTGTGTCATCAGCCAATGAGCTTCATACGGTTAGCATCTGGCTACAGATCTAATTTCCACTGTCACCCTGGGGGGAGGTCGGTAATGAGCTCAGATTTCTGTATAAATTTAAGAAAAAATAAGAGAAAAAGATTTTTCTCCCTGAAGGACGTTAAACAGGAGCATTTTCACCGTTGGGCGCCTGAAACTCTCGTCACGACAAACGTGAGAAAGGATTAGCGGTGTAAACACGGCGGCGGTTTCGCTGCTGCTCACAGAAGGGACTCCTCGGCGACACTCAGCATCATCTCACGCATATCAAATCCTGCTTGGCATTGCGTTTGGCGGCTTTTTCATTAAGCGATTCTGGCAGCCGGTGATGCTTGCAGTTCCTATTGCAAAAAAATATGTTGTTTGTTTATTTTCTTTTAAATTGATGAATGACAAAATCACAGATTTTTTTAGAGGTGGAAATTGCAGAAATTGTTGGTTAAAGTGGAGAATAAACTCATCATAACAGTTTAGGCAGAAGGTTTACTGCCTATCTTGAAAATCATTAAACAAAAATAAGGTGGGGATTGTGAAATTCGACACACAGCAACAAGACAACGAAATAAACAGCCAAACCAACATTGTAGACCAACGTCCAGGTGATGTTTACCTGTGTGCCCTGCAGTGCTGCCTGGACTTCAGCCGCCAGGTCCTGAAGCTGCAGAGCGTCGACGAGGACGGCAGCGGCGAGGACCAGCTGCCCTTCCTAACCCCGCCCTCTGACAGCCAGTGCCAACACGACACCAACGAGAACCTGTGAGAGCCGTCCTGACGGCTTCCTGGGAAAAAAAACCCACCGGATGGAGCGGCGTCTGTGTCCGGACTCGTCCAATCACGGCGTGCAGCTCCGCCCCCTCTCAGCACACGGACAGGCGGTGGCCACCACTGCCACTGTCCTCCAGTTTACATCGTCGTGTTTGCAGGTGGCCATGATTTTTTTCTTCTACTGCTGAGTTAGTTGGTGGGCTGCGGAGGCGTCTCCGTCTTTCTGATTCTTCTGTATACTCAAAATGAACCCTGTGTCGAGCTGCACCGACGCTGTCGGAGAGAAAAAAAAACATATTTTAATCAATTAAATGGAACTTTAGTGGAATACTTGATGACACACACACACACACACACACACACACACACAGAAATACTTTAAATCATTAATCAGCCTTAAGAAAAAAGAATTCCAAAATGATATTTTATACTGTGGGGAGAAACACTCAAATAGCACAAAAACACAGGTCCAAAGGTAAAACTATCGGCAAATAACTCACCAACAGCCCCTTTAATTCCCCAAAAGTAGTGTTTTTTTTTGTTTTTCTTAAATCTAGCATTGTTTTGCCATTGGTTTCCAACCCAGGAAACTTGCAACTTCTTATCTAATGCCGATACTGGAATCAGCCACCAGGGAAAAAACAAACAAGATTTAAGCAAATTTTAAGTTGTTCCGATATTATAACTGTTGCATAGCCAAGGAGTCATTTAGTTAGTTGGTTTAGCCCACTGATCTAAAAACCTCTGCCAATAGATGCTACAAATAAAACTCAAGTTAATCAGTGAGACATCAAAGGTTGATAGGTTTACCTTTGGACTGATTGAGGCTGGGTTCACTACATTAGTACCAGTCGCTGGTCAAGGATGCCAACAAGGCGATTTTCCTGAAACCTCAAACTATACCCAAGAAAAAAAAAAACAATCAAGGATTTAAAGATGTTGGTACTCAGGACGTTTCGGGGAACTTTTGAGGATCTAAATGTTATTTTTTAAAAGCAGTTTGGTTCAGACGAGGCTACCTCCTAAAGAGACGCGGACAACTTCTCGCAGGTCACAAAGAGATCGACAGGCTCTCATTTTGTAAAAGCCCCTTCTCTTTACTTTTCCCGTCGGAGGACACATAGTTTTCAGTGGCTGAGAGAGAGTTCCTTTTGAAATCCCCCTTTTATTGTTTATAGGGTTAAAAAAAAAGATCCTGGTCAGCCGGCGAAACTTGAGTCAGACTTCAGAAATAATACTTAAAAAAAAAAACATTCCATCTTGCATGACTTTGTAAAGCCTTTGTATAAGTCTGCATGTTTGTGTTCTAGTCTGACTGTCACGTTGGGACTCTGCTGGGGTTGTACATGTGTCCAAATGCACATGTGTGCGCGCACATTGTTTAACTTTGTCTTTCACGTGGGAAATAAGAAGTGGACCTGGTCATGGACCAGCCAGGGTTCTGTACTAGCCCAGGTCCTGGCCCATTAGTGGACCAGCCTGGGCGCTGTACGAGCCTCGGTCCTGGACTAGCCCAGGTCCTGGCCCATTCCTGGACCAGCCTGGGTGCTGGACTATTTCAGATCCTGGACCAACCTGGGTCCTGTACTAGCCCAGCTCCTGGACTGCTTCCCTCTGAAATCTGCCAAAACGCTGCCCAGCTGCCTTCCCTCTCCTCCAGGAGACGGCCATCACTGCGCCCAGTGAGGATGCACTCTGTGCCAAGGCCGACTCCGTCCACTCACTCTACTCTTCATTCAGGGGGGCGGCCTCTTAAGTCCCGCCTCTTTGCTTCGCCTTTGCTTTGGCTCCATTCGCCCACACCGAGACCTCACGGTGGCTGATTCTGAGAGGAGAAGACTTCTTCTCTCCTGACTTTCCGCGTTCTGATCAGAACAGTCTCATTCGGCCGTGTTATCTACACGGGTGACATTGTTTTGTTTTTTTCCTTTTACGTGTCGTAACTTTCCTGTGCCGTACCGAGAGGAAAAAACAATGTACCAGATGAAAAGTTTTATTTTTGGTTATCTCTTCTTCTTCATCTACTTCTTCTTCTTCTCCTGAACAGTATTTTATCTGCCCAAATTAAAAAGAATCTGTATTCTGGCTAGCTCTGTTTCTGTGTCCGTGTTTCATCCATTGCATCTGCGGCTCGCTGGAAGGGGAGCTGATGCGAGAGGACAGCAGGTTGAAGTCTCCATCTGTCCCAGCGAAGTGAGTCACCAGACCGGCCGTGGGTTGGCCGGCACTCCGGGACTCTGCTTTCACTGGACCTCGCAGGAATTCCCATGATCCGTGCACTCCCCGTACGTGCCCTCCGCGGGTACATCCTGCTATATAAAGAACGGTCTGAGCAGAGAAAGCAGATGTTCCCACAACGCAAGACTCGTTTAAATCTCATTTAAATCTTCTCATAGACTCTCTGAGACGATGAGGAGAGAGACTCCAAATCTGGAATGAAACTGTAATCAGACCGACCAGAGTGAAAGTTTCCCAAGACCGATGGTTTAATTTCACACGTCTTGTCAGCAGCAGAGAAAAGACTGCAGGTCCTTCAGCTCTTTGCGCTTCTTCTGATGAGGAAATGTTTTCCACCGCAACAGCATCCTCGCTGACACAGATGCTGTTTATAAACTAGCATTGGCTTCCTATTTCCCGTTTACAGCTGAGCCCAGGATGTGGGATGCCGATAAGTCCAGGTCAAATCCTGAGCGGACAAAAACAAAATGATTCCATTTGCAGTTTTTTTTTTCCCCAAGACGGATCTGAATCGAATTCAGACTTGAAATCTTAGCCACCCAGCCGCCCTTCTGAGCTTTGGCGTCATGTTGCGTTGTAGAGCAATTTGCAACAGAGCTTTGGTGGGAGAATTTCGAATTTTCCACTTTGGCAGCGGAATAGTTTCCACCGTCAAACTAATGAGAGCAGTCGGCTAACGAAACGTCAAAAAAGGCGTTGGGAGCTCTGGATGAGTCCTCATGAGACCGGAACATTGAGAGGAAAGTGATTTCAACAGCACCTCGTTAGAGGAGGTACCTCCACCTTTATTCACACCCCTGCTGTGTACTTTCCATCGCACTCGTAGCCACATCCTGTTGTCGCCCAAGAGGAGGAACGGTTGTGTCAGAAAGCGTGCTGCGGGCTGTGCAGAATAAGAGTCAGCGAGTCTCTAAAAACCACAAGCGCCGCCGATGGAAAGGCACAGGAAAAGATGAGGGCAAGAGGCGGGGTGTCTTGACATGTCTGACCTTATTTCCGTGATGATTTCCCGCCGGCAGCTGCTGCTCAG
Organism: Thamnaconus septentrionalis; assembly: GCA_009823395.1. Classification (NCBI taxonomy): domain Eukaryota; kingdom Metazoa; phylum Chordata; class Actinopteri; order Tetraodontiformes; family Monacanthidae; genus Thamnaconus; species Thamnaconus septentrionalis. The sequence goes on along the minus strand of CM020502.1, from coordinate 27,248,830 downwards.
CTCGGCGTGTGAGCAGCAGAGGTGTCGCCCTCTCATCGTAGTCTGAACTGAGAGGCTTCTGTATGTCTGCAGGGCAGCAGTTCTATCGCATCCTTCAGGGGGGGCGACAACCAAATAACAGCTTTCATCCCAGATAAGACAATAAAACACGCGCACAACACAACAGTGTTTCTTCAGGCAGCCGCCTGCCAGCATGCTCCACCACGCAGGAAATGTTGTTTTCCCAGGTGACTTCTGCAGTGAGATGCTCTGCCAGCTTCATTATTGTCCCTCCACCTTTGACCCCCAAGGCCAAGTCCGGATACAGGGAGGGGAATATTAATAAGGCGTTGGGGGGGCTCCTGCAGTTATTGCGCAAGACAGACGAATATAATCAAATTATAGGGCGAAAGTGGAGAAAAACAAGTTGTCCGATAATCTCTGCCTCAAATGTAATCTTAGCAACCCTTCTATGTGGGAAACACAACCAATACCATCACCGAGCTACAGCTGCATACTTCTGCAGGATAAAGTATGCGATGAATGTGGCCTGTTGCATTGTCACAGTGTATTTAGCGATGCAGCAACACGCTAACCATAGCGACGTACAAACCCGTCAGAGGCCAAAATTGGTCAATTTGATAACGTCAGTTATTGAAAGTTGGCTTACCTGTTCAGCAGTGCCACTAAATCAGAAGAACTGGCTCCTTGAGGAGAAAAATAAACTTTCAATTGATATCTTATAAAAAGTGCTGCGGTAAAATATTTAACCGCAACCTTGACTTTCTAGACCAATCAAATCGGATTTATATAGCGCTTTTCAAGGCACCCAAAGCACTGTACATTGAACTCATTATTCATTCACACCACATTCACCCTGGTGGTGGTGGAGCTCCAGGTGTAGCCACAGCTGCCCTGGGTCAGACTGACGGACGGAAGCGTGGCAGCCAATCAGTGGCAAACAGCCCCTCGCACCCCCACCACCACCACCACCCAACATCCAATCACATTCATGCGAGGCAACGTGGGTTCAGTGTCTTACCCAAGGACACACCGACAGACTGGGATGGAGTGGGATTTGAACCGCCAACCTTTCGGCCACTGGACAGCCCTGCTCTACCTCCTGAGCTGCAGTCGCGCCAATTTTCAGCCGTGTTGGTGTAACTTTTAATTGGCAAACCCAAAACACTATGAACCTCTTTGTCTGTTTTTGATGAAGTAGGCGCCTGTCAGATGGGAAATCCTCCCTGGATCTGTGGGGATGTTACAGCCTCGGCTATTAGAACCACACGTTGTGCAGTTTAATCCTGGAGCTCAGGCTCTCCCTCTCTCTCTCTCTCTCAATCACTCTCGCTCGCTCTAACAAACACCAGCCAATCAAGCGTGACGCTGGCAAAAAAAATTGGCTGTCACTTCTTGTGGAAGGTGATGGACCCCCCCGCCCCTCTCCTCCACTACCCCCTTATTTCATAATTCATAAAAAGGTGCGCTCAATCACGTTTGAGTCAAAACAAATATTAGCAAAATACTAGCGTCTGACTCAAGTTGCCTCGACCTCGTTTCCACCGTGAACTTGTGCAAAAATAAGTGGAGGTGCAGGTTTCCGTCTAATCTGTGGCTCTGCTGAGAGGCAGTGGGAGTCGTGCAGAAATCTGCATGAAAGGTGGGAAGATTTTCTGCAGAACGCCTCTCTTGCGGTTTACTGTCGAAACGGCTTGGCAGCGTGAGTGTTGTGTCTGTGTTGTTTGCGATTCACCATCGTCAAGATCTTGAGGCCGCAACAAATCCCGTCACCGAGAAGAATTCCAGGGCATCAACGTTTGCTTCACAGCCAGAAGGTCACGGGTTCAACCCCTGATGGGCGATGATGGTGATGTGAAATAAGAGGTGATGGGCGGCTGCAGAGGGGCCGCCTACAGGGAGCGCTGTCAGCTCCTATAGACGAGCTCCCGGTGACGACTTTATTACTCACTGGCTCGTCTGCTGGCGGTGTTTGTTTATAGACGGCAGCGTCTCGGAGTCACGCGGCTCCTGAGAGCGGGCGAGATTCATGTCTGATCTGACGGTTTCATCACGTGGCGACAGCAGGGACTGCTTTTAAACCGAGTGAGTTCAGGTGAAAGGACCCGACAACAATCTGCAGCGCCACCATCAGGTCACATTTCCTATCTGAAAACACCCTACAAGATTCATCGAAGACCAGAGGAGATTTCTAAATAAATACATGGAAGCAAAATAAGATTGGAAAAATATATTAAAAAAAAACAAACAAAACAAAAAAACTACAATCAAGGTCCAGTGTGTAAAATTTTTTAAGGAAGTTCTGTATTTAAGGAATCCCGCCTGACAGCGGGTTTCGTATTCAGGCCACTGTCAGACGGACTTCCTTAAAAAATAGCTGCACAAGACCAAGGAGCAAGATCCTTATTGCTATGTCTATTTTTATATATATGAGAACCGTTCTAAGGGCCGGAACACCAAATTACTTTATTGTACTGCAGCATACTCTCTTTTCCTAATGCATTTATGGGCAGTATGTTAAGCCTTACCAATGTACAAATCATAAATCAAGCCCCATTTTGCACACTGGACTTTTAAGGACTCGCAAAATAAAGACAAAATTATATCAAAAAAGTAATTTTAAGTATTTTTTAACTTGTCCGATAGGATTGAGGAAAATATTTTGTGGTCATTTGTCACTGCTGCCTAGACTTCAGCCTGTGCGCCGTCTTCTTTCTCTTTAAGCAGCGAAATAAATGAATACATTAAAACAAACAAACAGATCAAAACTCTCTATCTAACCCCAGAAGCTCCAGCTTTGGCTTAATAAGGGCACTTCAGTGGCCGATGTGGCTGCAGGCATGCAAACCACAAAAGGCCAAAAGGTCAAAGATATGGCCGGACGTGTCTATTGACGGGCTGCCTGGGGAGCAAACAGCCATCCAGGACCCACTGGACTTCCCCGAGTCCCCACCAGGAGGAAGGATCTGGGGCAGGCGGCTGCTCTCACAGCACAGACCTGAACCCCTGGATGACTAATAGCAGCTAAAAACACGAGTGCAGCCTGCAGCTGCCAGGAACCCGCCTGACCATGAATGGTCAAAACCGCACGCCGGCCGTCGCGCGGGAATTCTTTGGAAATAACGCAGGATAACTTGAGAAACTCCCATCGGCAGCTTTTTATAAAACGCTCAGTGAAGCCGGTTTAACACGTGGTAGAGTCGCCTCTTCCATAAGTGGCGAGGTGAAAGGAACCAAAGGTCAGAGGTCGCCTTGGACCCATGGGTGAATTTTTAAATAAAAATCAGCCCTCTGTGATGTCACAAAAGGCACTGATACCTCACCACAGCCCCCCTCGCCACCCTTCAGCCCTCCTGGGCAGGTGTTGGCCCCGCCTTCTGAGACGGCCTGTTTTTTTTTTGTTACCTTTCCAAACATGCGGAAGGTGCAGAAAAGCATCAATTCTTCCTGAAGGCTGCAAGCAGAGGGCTAAATATGCTCCCTTGATGTTTTTAGATGACACATACCCGTCGAGAACAGATAAAAGAAAAATCCGGTTAAGGGCAGACACTGACACAGACACAGACACACACACCGACACACACACACATGTACAGCATCCATATTTAATGAGGCAGCGTACACAGGAGGTTACAGGATCCTCCCTGTGGTGGGTCACGCACCCCCCCCCCTTCCCAGCAAACCAACCGTGGCATTATGTAACCACCGTTACGTTACGTAACACCTGTGGCACTTTAAAAAAAAGCAAAAAAAAGAGGCCCAGGTGGATGAACGAGTGCGTTTAATCAGAGATCGCTTTTCTTTTCATCGGCAGCGGCAGCAACGTGCATTCTCTCTCTCTCACACACACACAGCCTCAGGCTTTCACCGTCTGCTGAGAAAAACAACATACATGCACGCATGCACACACGCACACACACACACACCACACGTACGTTGGAGCGAAACATCTCAGAGGCTGCGAGGACGAAAAACACAGAGTTCAGATTCCTCCACCGCAAAAAAATCAACTCTTCCGTCTGTTGACTTGGCGTTTATTTACAGTGTATTTACAGCCGTGGGGGAGCCGGGACTGTGCACTGGTAGCACTGGTAGCACTGGTAGCACTGGTAGCACTGGTAGCACTGGTAGCACTGGTAGCGCTGGTAGGGCTGGTGTGTGTCCGTCCCGGCCTCACGTGTGTGAATCCTGGTACAGGACATCGGCCACCAGGGCTCTGATGGCGGCGGGGTCCTCGGGGTCTGTGGGCGCAGAAGGTCACGTCAGATTCGGGTTGGCCGTTTTAAAAGATTTTTCTCCCAGAGGTCCCATCGTCACCGTCCAACCTGCACTGTGCCCTTAATCATCCTTCATCCTGGAGCAGGCATGGGCAAACTACGGCCCGGGGGCCATACCCGCCCCGTTGAGCTTTGTAATTCGGCCCGTCAGATTTAAAGAAATGATATTAATAGTAAGTAAGTAATGAAGTAGCTGTATTTCATCAGTGTTTTAAGAGTAGTTTCAATAAAGAGCTAAATACTGTGGTGGGGCTTCTAACACAATGATTTTTGCTCTAACTTTGCTTTTTTTGATTTTCAATTGACATTAAAACAACATATTTTCTACATATCCCATGAGAGATTTTTTCCTCCTATGAGGTGGGTCACCAAAACACTCCATCCATCTGCTGCTGCTCCGGCTCCCCCTGTCATATTGTAGAAGCTATTGTATCTCCACCAGTCCAAAGGGTTGCCCAGCTCTGCATGACTGCGAATTTAACAAAGAAAACTCTCAATGCATCCGGAAAGCAGCATAATAATAATAATAATAATAATAAAAAGAAATTAGCCCTGTGTTTACGACCTCCTGCTAAAAAAAAGTTGTTGGAGCCATAACCAGTTGGAATGACACTTTTGACTTGTTTCCCCATGGAAAGGTTTTCCTTTCATCTCTGCCGCGTCCTCCCTCTGCAGTCTCCCGCCAGGCGGCCGCATCGCCTATTCATCGTCAATCACAGCAAACAAACGGCTCACAGGCGCAGACTCGGCAGCAGCGGGAGGCGGAGGCAGCGCCAGCAAAATACACTGGATTCCGGGGGAGTGAAAAGCCTATTCCCCCCCCCCTCCACCGTCCACGGAAGCCCAGAAAACACGGCGCTCGTCCGCCTGCCACGCGTGCCGCTCGCCTGGCTGCTCACCCGTCTCACACCCAAACGTGCGGAAAGATTCTGAATTTAATCACGTTGGTCCTCGGCGGACGCAGAGAGCCGTGGTCTCAGACACGCAGCCGAGCTGGAAACGCCTCTGCAGAGCCGAGCAGCCAAGCAAGCAAAAGAAAACAAAGCAAAAATATAATAAAATAAATGAAAGCAGCGCCAGGGTTTATAATTACGACTCTTCGTCACAAGTTCAGAAGGTGTGAGGAGGGGAGAGAGACAATTTTTTTTTCCTCACTGAGAGGCAGGCTGAGAAAACGGTGAGGCCCGAGTGGGATTACAGCCTCCAGAAAAACACCTGAGTCTCCTCCAGTCACACACAGAGAGTCACAGAGAGCAGCTCTGGGAGACCGTGCTTCCCTCCTGGGCATGGAAACACACATCATGATCTTTGTGTATGCCAAAAAAAAGAAAACAAAAAACCCCCACAAAGACTCACGAGAATATTCCAAAATATTATTGAGGAAAACAAAAAAATAAAAAGTAAAGCCGTGTGCAAACAGATCAGCGGCACATTAGCAATTATTAGTAGTTATAAATTGATTTAACTTCAAATGACTTTGTTGCTGTAATTATTGACAGTAATTGTTATGTTGATGTCATAATGTTGAAACATGTGGAAGACTTTTGATAATTTTTTTTCAGATAAAACCAACGTCCTCGCCGGCTCTACATGATCAGTACTGATAAGAATTTCGCACCACTGTGTGTGTTCATTCACTGCAGTAAAATATAAAATAATTATGATATTATTATTGTTATTATCACAAAATATAAAAGTATTATTACTATTTGCTTTGTTTATTGTTGATTATTTTTTATTTTTTGCTTCCATCCAGCAGATTATGACATCAGTAGAGGGACGCCTTGGTCACGCCTCCCTCCTCCCCGACCCCAACTCACCCACTCGCAGCTCCTTCAGCAGCCCGCTGAACTGCTCCTTCTCCTCCAGCAGCCGCAGCAGGTTGGTGGACTCCATGCGCTCCAGCTCCACCTTCCAGTAGACGTAGATCTTGTGGTTGAAGCTGACGTACACCAGGCAGGGGCTGTTCCGGCCGTCCTTGCAGGTGTACTGACCTGCAACCAAGACACAGTCAAGTCAGGCTCATCATGACACACGCCGCACAAAATCCGTTCATCGTCGTCATCATCATCATCCAAACATCAAACCTCTATAAAATCATGCAAATCAATCAAGGCTGACGACTGAACACCTTCAATCAGCTCCATTCTGAACCCGAGCAGCTTGTTCACGGACCGTGAGCAGAAAGACTGGGTTAAACAGTGCCACCTGGTGGTGGAATTCTTTCCACCGGTGACTTGAAATAAGAGGGACAACGGCGAGTCGTAATTTCAACTTTCACTCACATGTTTTTGAGATGTGCCGAAGAAGGCGTGTTTAGTTTTGTGTCTGCAGCCTCCGACAGCAAAATTTGATCTCGCTTTAGTCATTATTTAATCATCTAAATTGTTTTAGTTTTAGTTGACAAAATATCATAATCAAATAATTTTAGTTGACTAAACTGACAGTAGATTTAGTCGACTCCTGGTATCTTCGCGCCTGTTTTTACAAAGTGTTTTATTTTCTTCCATGTCAAATGTGAAGTATGTCCAAAAGTCCTGTCGCCTCTTCCTCACCGGTGTTGACGTTAGGTCAACACCAAACTAGTCTGTACCAGATAATCTGTGTGTACATACTTGGTAACTTCCTGAGCACGTTGCTGTGATTGGTTTTCTTCCCGCCACTTTCTACATCGTCATTTCCTTCCACAAACAAAATGAGCTCTGATTGGCTCTCGTCTCTGGCAGACATTTCAGTCTCGTTTTTATTCGTTGACGAAAACGTCAATACACCTCGTCATCGTCTTAGTCCCTGTGAATGACTTTTTATTTAGTTATCGTCTCATTTTAATCGGAAAAAAAAAGAAGGTCAGTGACGATAACTATGACGAAAACATTTTCGTCAACAAAATTGAGACCTCGGGAGAGAAGTTTGTGTCACCTGCACAGAAGGCGTTGACGTTCTCGTCAAACTGGAAGCGCACGACGGTGCGGTTGTGGTCGATGATGTAGGTCTGGCCGTCCCAGGCGCACGCCACCACCTCCTCCCTGCCGTCTCCCTGCAGGCGCACGCACGCACGTACGCAAGCACACATATGGTGAAATATGCTAAAGATAAATGTATAAATAAATCAAATACAGCCTGACACAGGTCAAGACACAAACACAACATCAACCTACGGTGACGTCGAGCTTCTGCAGGGCAAAGAGCTGATGATCCACCTGCACGGACCAGAGCAGCTGCTCTGAACTGTCCATCAGCTTCAGCGTCCCTGCCGCACCAATCAGACAGATTTCAAGGTTTGCCGCTGCCACTCGAGGCTGCTGCATGAAGCATAGGAGTTGCTTTCTGATACACCAGTTTCTCTGTGGTTTACTCTTGTTTTCTATTGTTCAGACAAATAAGTTGTCAAGATGTTACCTGCTTGACAGTTTCAACTGTGACTGCAGTCTTCCTCAGAAGCCTCATTCGACGTGCTGCTGCTGACATGTCATTTAACAGCTGGCCAACTCGACGGCCCTATCAGAGCCCGTCGAGCCGGCGGCACCTCTGGCCTCTGGAGGAGCAAATCCCAGGTATGCGAGAGGGTGAACGCCCCAACGTTCAGGTTGATGGTGCCGCTCGCATCCTCCTCATCTCAATGACCTCTTTTATCCACCGTTTTAAATTGTTGGCCTCAGATGTGATGATTCACATCCGTCCGTCCGTCGAGCGGGCAGCTGTTAAATGACACGTCAGCGGGCAGCACATCGGATGACGCTTCTGAGGAAGACTGGAGTCACAGTCGAACTGTCAAGCAGGTAACATCCTGACATTTTACTGAATAAAATAAAATAAAAATAATCTATTAACAAAGACAAAATGAACATATTTAGTCTAGTTTCTCTGGGAGTCAGTGACTTGTGTCAGGGCTCATCAAAAGCAAAAAGTTAAAAGGTTTTAATGGCTACAGCAGTTCAGGTCTCTCATTGCAAAAGACAAAACAAAAACTGTTAGGATGGTAAATCAGTTTTTAGCTGCAACACAAAGCTGGTGGCACTTTCCATTAATGTTTCTGCCAACCTCCTGTGATGTCTCTGCACTGTTGGCACACGGCGGCCTCAACAGTGAGATTCAAACGCTGGCAGGCGGAAGGAAGCCCTCCAGAGTGATCATGCCGCCTGATCCGCTGCTATTTAAATATTGACGAAGCCTCCAGCTGCTCTCAGAGAGACGTTTGCTGTTCTCCAGTTTGCTGCTGCCAGCTGCGTCGGCAGCTCGAGTTCACAGACTCCCGGAGGTCAGCACCCCCGCTAAAATATACCTCCCCGCCAAAAAGGAATAAATGATCAAGCGTGTGGAACTTTCTCTGCTGTGGGTAAATATCTCTTGTGTTGACCTGGACCCCATTGTTTTCCCCCTTGTGAGTCGGACTCAGCTGCTCCGAGTCTCTCTGACTCAGACTCCACAGCATCCTGAGCTGCACCCTTAGTTTGTTGACACAGATTCCATGACTCACCGTCGAGAGTGCAGAGCGCAAACAGCCCACAGGTAGAAGATTCCTCTTTGGAACCTGGAGGACAAAAAAAACACAAGCCATCATTTCATTTTTTTTAAGTATGACAGAAATACTGAGGAGTAAAAAAAGAGAGAAAAATCCCTCTTTGTGTGTGTGTGTGTGTGTGTGTGTGTGTGTGTGTCTTATAACAAGACAGACTGTGGCTGCTACCTTTACTGATGCTTCCGATCAAATGAGTGGAAACATTCTTGTTGTGGATCCGCCCTGTGGTCAGATGGAGAACTACATCTCTAGAGGGACCCTCGCTGAAAGCAAGGCACAAACAAGCAAAAAATGTATATATATAAACTACGAGTCGAAGGTTTGGACACATACAACTGATTTCATGGTTTTTCCTACATTTTCATGACTATTTACATTGTAGATTGTCAGACAAGGCATCAAAACTATGAATGAACACATATGGAATATATATGAAACAAAAAAGTGTTGGATAACTCAAACAAGTTTCATATTTTAGATGGTCTAGAATAGCCAACCTTCATATAAAATATATATAACATAACACATTTAGGTATTTAACATTTTCCTTTTCATTGCCATTTCTTTTGCCACATTAATCCACATATCTTGGTCATATATTTGACGGCTTCAGTGTGTATCTACAGTGTAGAAAGTAGTAAAGATAAAGAAGAAACAGGCGTGTACGAACATTTGACTGCTAGTGTACATATATATGAAATTTTTCTAACATCTGCTACATGTGGAAGAGTTTTATTTTGGAAGGAGGTCTACCTGCTGGGGGTGGCCGGGGCCTCTTCCTCCGAGCCGCTTGAGTCCTGCTGAGTCCAGGAGCAGAGCAGGATGGCGTAGCCGCAGCCCGGCTGGGACACCATGAGCTCCGGCAAACCTTCTGGACCCGGGTTCACCGAGAGACTGTCCACCTGCGAACGGCACACTCACACACAGGTCAGCGTAGAACGACTTGAAACATGTGGATTATACAGGTGCTGGAATGAACGTCACCTGCCCCTCCAGAAGCCACTTCTTCAGCAGGACCAGCTGCCCAGATCCAACATCCGACCCGTCGGACGGCTCGTCCCAGCGGAACGCTCGCACTACACGGTCTGTGTAGCCGACAACCAGCTCACAGCGGCCGTCACCATCTACCACACACACACATCCGCGACGGAGCAATAAGAACAACAGAAGACCTTCATTTAGTGAGTGGGAGTGCAGCGGCAGGCTTTACCGATGTCACTGATGAGGATGACTTTGGTGTTGGCAGGAATGTGTTGGGTGAACAGGGGCTTCTGGTCCTCAGACAGCGTGAATTCGTGCTGACTGGATGAATCGGCTTTGTTGGCGGCGGCCGACGTCAAATCAAAGAGGTGGAACCAGCCCTCGGCACCCACGGCGACCACATAGTTCTGTTTGGGCATGAACGCAACAGATAAAAACAATGTTTTGGGAGTCTTAGAGAGAATACACATGATGTGGTTCTGCAGGCTGGACGCACCTTTCCTTTGTTGCAGACGTCCCCGACACCCACACAGGTCAGCTGGTGCACAAACACACAACTTGAATGAATGAACATAGTTTACAATTAAGGTATCACTTGCATTTTTTTTTTTTAATCAATCTTTTCATTTCACTGACCATGCCCACACAGCTTCTGGTGATCCATGGTTTGGAGTCATCGTTCTTATACACGAGCAGCTTTCCACTGGTGTCGCCCACAACCAACTCGTTCAACTGGAGAACAGAAAACACATTCTAAATGATGGAATGATGTAAAACTGCTGTAAGTTTTTTTTTTTTTTTTTTTTTTAATTAAAATGAATATTACATTTAATTCAATAAAGTCAACAATTTGATACCAAGACCGGAAAATATGACATCATTTACCGAGTCATTGTCGGCGTCTCCCAGGCAGATGGCGTGAGGAAACAGAGTTCCGGTGAAGTCCAGGCTGACACGTTGAACGTAGGTTACGGACCGCATAGTTCCGCGGTGACCAAACCAAACTGAAGCTAAGCAATAAAGTGAAACATTTTTCGACAAGAGCGGTTGCAAAAAGAGTGAAGACCGCCGAAGCTAGCCTGGCTAAAGGTAGCCCGAGCAGGCTGGCGAGTCGATGTTACGACGTGCTTCAAGAACGTACTTTTAAATTTAAAATATTACAAAAACACTCACACGTAGTTTACAGCTGTAAATGAGGTATAGTGTCGTTTTTTTTTTTTTTTTTTTAATAACGCACAGAGGTTTTTGGCACTCGGTGGTTAGCCGTCGCTCACGTTACTCCCTAGTAAACAAAGGCACGTGACCTAGAACTACGGAAACTCTATGGAGACAAAATTAACTGCTTTGCAAACCTGAAAAATTAAATTATATGTTAAAAGTGAATGCGCCACACATTTAGAAAGAAGCATTTATTTATTTATTATTTATTTATTATTTATTTATTTATTTATTGTTTATTTACTTATAAATATCAAAAATATAATTACTTTGAGGTTGATAGTTTTATGAGTATTACCTACAGTACTTTAGATGGTACTTTTTCTGTTTACATAAGCCAAAGGCTGATTTGTCATAAGTCAAGCGCATTTCGAAGTTATAATTAAGAATTAAATAGCACCCATTAATTTTTGGTTCGAGTTATTAGAACCTTTTGCACTGTCATTGCCAGTATGGTCCGCCAGAGGGTGGTGTTCTACCACAGTTTCACGCTCAAAAGAAAATGCAAGGAGAGGAGGTAGAAATCCGTGACAGAGAAATCTCTTCATCATAAGTATTTATGACAGAGTTTTGACAAATTTCTGCAATGTTTTACTCTGTGATGGAATAATGTAGAATAATGTAGTTTCACATAGTAAGTTTCATCTCTATTAGATAAGGTTTAATCCTCATTGCAAGATGTGGTCAAAAAGTTAAATAAAAAGAAAAAAAGAAAAAAAAAGTTTATCGACTTGTACATAGATAAGAAAAACAAGGTTTGTCAGAGTCCCCTATCATTCAAAAGCCCATTCTAAACAGTTGTCCCGCCCTCGACCAGAGGAGCACCTGCCAGACGGGCGGAAAAAACAAAACAAAACTTGTCCTAAAAAAACTGTTTTTAATGACAAACAAATTGAAAGAAAATCCTTTACATCACAAACAAAGACGACTCGAATGATATGGCTGCTTATGGCTTTGTTTTTTCTTTTCTTTTATTGTCTCCAAACGGCGAGAGCGGAGGGGGAAAAACACAGATAAAAAGTGGTTAAAGGAGAACTCGGGCGCCCAGATGTCATATTAATTATTACACCCAGCCATGACTGGAAAGCCCCTTGAGAAAAATGAGCGCCCTCCCAGCCTCTGGAGGAGCAGCAGCGGCCACAGCAGCGGCGGCAGCAGCAGCAGTTGCAGACAGAGAGCTCACAAAGCGCTAATTGGACTCTGGAAGCGCACTGACAGGCCGTGGATAGGTTTCAGAAAGCCCGGCGATGGCAAAGGGGTGCTGAGGGGGGGGGGCGAGCCTGAATAGAACCCACGCTTCTTTTCTAAACTCTCTCGCTGGGCCAGAAAAAAGGGGAGAGAATAAAAGGGGGGGAGGGAAATAAAAGAAAGTATTGGTGCTGGGGGGAGGAGGGGGAGGAGGAAGAGGAGGAGGCGCTCTGAGGGGCTCCTCAATGCAGGCTCCGCTCTGAATGCCACTGCCTGCGCAGAAAAATTGCAGTTTATTACAATCACCTCTGCGGGACGCGCGTGCACATGCGCACGCACGCACGTACGCACGTGATGTTGGTGGGGGCTGGGGTCAAGGGACAGAGGGCGCGCACACAACAAATGGAGCACGAGAAGGCACCAACGCTGGTTGGAGACAGTTTACGCGCAAAAAAAAGAGATAAACGTAGCAACCTGTCAATTCCTCCTGCCCGCGTAGCCGCGCGCACACTCACGCGCGTGACAGACAAGAAGCAGGGTGTCACACAGCTCGTTCCTGGTCGCGGCAATCATCGCCAGTAGCCCCCGCTACTGTAACCACATCAGGTGTGTCAAATCAACACACAAAGGGCCCCTCCGAGCGAGCCGCTTCTCGGGGCCCCTTTGGCGGATTTTGCGCCTCTCCGTTCCGCCTGTGCACCGTTGACGATTTGCTCCAATCTAAAGTGGAAAATTCGGCCACTCTCGCCGCACAATGGCGCCTCCGAATGGGCGTCTCCGCGAATCTAACAGTCCAAAAAAAGAGGTGAGTAAAAACGCCTGAGAGCTCCTGAACCGATGGTGGGCAGAGCAACCCGGGTGCAGAGCTTCAGGGAGGCGCAGTGTGAGTGTGGACGGCGAGCTGACTTTCAGCACCACACTTTGGTCCGGAGGGACGGGACAAAGAAGGAAGACGCTGATGCAACTTGTCTTAAATGTTACACAAACTTTCGGAATCAAAGACAGGATGTTTCCGTGATGCATTGACCTCTAATTAGTTCTGATGAAGAAAATCAATTCAGTTTGTCAAGAAACCAACTTTTTATGCCCAAATGTACAGTTAAATTATTATTATTATTATTATTATTATTATTATTACTCAGTGGCTGATGTCATCAGAAACAAAACAATATGGTTTCAAACTCTCATGGTTCGGCATTGCGCTTTTCATGAAGCTCTTAAAAAAACAAACAAACCCAAACTGCATTGGCTTGAGAACTAAGCTCTGTGCGTCGAGCCTTGAAGAGCTTTTGCTTCTCCTGAGCTGCCAACACTTCTCCTCTCTGCTCCGTAACGCACCTCAGTGACGCCCGAGGGAGATAAAGAGAGAGGGAGGGAGAAAGAGAGAGAGAGAGAGGGAGAGGGAAACTCCTCCTCACCTCTGACTGTTTGTTTAGTGCTTCAAGTGGCACGCGTCAGGCGCGCGCAGCGACGCACCGGCGGGCGAGCCCAAGGTGGGACCCACGCGACCAGAGGGGGCGTGGCCACTCCCTCCCTCCATCCATCCGTGCATCCCGAAGGCGTTGAAAAGCCGCGGCGTGCCTCGCGGACGCCTCAGAAGCACGTCTGAGGAGCGCGAGGCGGCAGCGTATAGCGCACTGCCCACCCACACCGCGTGACCGGCACGAGCGGGACGCACCACCACGAGACTTGGTGATTCTACACAACTTGTGCGACTTGATATATATATATATATATATGAATATATATATACATATATTTATATATATACTTTAAAAAAGAAAAATCCTCTGAATGGAACTCGCAACCAAGATGGAAATTACCATCAGCCACCACCAGCAGCACCACCACCACCTGCAGCAGCAGCAGCAGCAGCTGGTGCCGCCCGCCTGCTTCTTCTCCTCCTCCTCATCTTCCTCGTCCTCGGAGCAGCAGAGCATCATCATCCCGCCGAGCCCGGGCCGCAGCGGCGGCAGGTCGGCGGCGGTGGAGCGGCCGCGCACCTCCTCCGGCTCCTCCTCCTCCTGCTCCTCCCCGGAGCTGCTGCGCTGCAAGCGGCGCCTCAACTTCGCCGGCTTCGGCTACACGCTGCCGCAGCAGCAGCCGCACGCCGTGGCTCGGCGCAACGAGCGCGAGCGCAACCGCGTCAAGCTGGTCAACAACGGCTTCGCCACCCTGCGCGAGCACGTGCCCAACGGCGCCGCCAACAAGAAGATGAGCAAGGTGGAGACGCTGCGCTCCGCCGTGGAGTACATCCGGGCGCTGCAGCAGCTGCTCGACGAGCACGACGCCGTCAGTGCCGCCTTCCAGTCGGGCGTGCTGTCGCCCAGCATGGCGCAGGGATACCCGGCCGCCGACATGAACTCCATGGCGGGCTCGCCCGTCTCCTCGTACTCGTCGGACGAGGGCTCGTACGACCCGCTGAGTCCCGAGGAGCAGGAGCTGCTGGACTTCACCAACTGGTTCTGAAGGCGTCCGCGTGCACGGCGCGAGGTAAGAGAAGAAGCGACCGCACTCTCTCTGAGACTAGCAGGGTTCCAGTCAGAGGGCAACTGAGGAACGAGCCCCAGTTGCCCTCTAACTGAAACCCTGCTGCTTTAGGAGGACCTGGATGACTGAGAACCTTCACACACACACAGTCTTTCTCCAAGTCCAACCACAGCAATCAGACCAGAGGAAGTTTTTAACAACATCCCATCTTCTTCTTCCCCCACAGTGAGACACGAATCGACCCGGAACAGTGTTGGAGCGCTCGGGGATGCACCACCGGCAGCAGCAGCAGGAGGAGGAGGAGGAGGAGGCGGACTGACCTCCAGAACGAGGCGCGCCGTCTATTTTTGCGTGCGTTTCTCCTCCATCCTTGATGCTCGGTCCTCCCACAGACTGACACACAAAGACAGACAGACCCACCGACCCACAAACAGTCCCAAAGAAGAAGGAGAAGAAGGAGAACTTTGGGGAGGGCAAAGCGGGCCAGAGTTCAGCGCCAAAGGATTTAAGGAAGGCGGGTCTCCTGACAGCGTGGAAATCCAGGCTCGAGCGCAATCCGCCCATGAAAAACAAACAAAAATCTAAAGCGAATCCAAGCTTCTTCGGCAGCACATTCCGAAAACGAAAAAAAGTATTTAAACTATGCTAAATCCAATCACAGACCACCGAATATTTGATAAAAACTTGTCAGACTATTTGTCATCCACAAAAATGCTTCCAAGTCGCGGATTTTATTCTATGAAATTCTATATCTTGAGAAAAAAACGCCTTTTTTCTGTGAAATATATTAAGATATTTTTGTATGTAAGAGATTTATAGATGTTTTGTACACATCGTTTTTTGTATATATATTTTGTCTATATATTGCTTTAAGTTGCTTCTATACCTCCTGCCTGTGTAGACGTGTAGTCTATCTCGCCCCCTTCTGCCCCCAACGCGGGGTTTGACCCTCCGCTGTTGTACTCTCTCTCTCTCTCTCTCTCTCTCTCTCTCTCTCTCTCTCTCTCTCTCTCTCTCTATAGCACCGACGTGTCTTATTTAATGATAGCAGAACCTGTTGTTGTTGTTGCGTATCATTACCATTACCATACTGTTCGCGATGATCAAACAAACTTATGCAGCTATTGTCCAAACCGAGAGCAGCGGCGGTGGCACCGGTCGCCGCCTCCACACGGTCTTCACGACAACACAGGACACGAAC
The DNA here is from genome assembly GCA_009823395.1 of Thamnaconus septentrionalis. NCBI lineage: Eukaryota > Metazoa > Chordata > Actinopteri > Tetraodontiformes > Monacanthidae > Thamnaconus > Thamnaconus septentrionalis. Next base: position 27,232,956 of record CM020502.1, on the reverse strand, counting down.
ACACAAAAGATGTTGGATATTATAACCATATTTTCTACACTTCTAGTCCAAGAATAAAATAATTTGCTACAGAATGCTCTTTATCGAAGTCTTATTATTTTTCAGGGGGGGAGTGGGGTCGGGGTCGGGGGCTTTTTCACGGCTTTCAGCTCTAGTTTAGATCATTTTTGAGGGGGCAGGGGGGGGTGGGGGGGCGTGAACGCATCACGTTCAGTAAACCCAGGTCAGCGTCTTCAGAGGGAGTTTTGGTTGTGTGCGCACAGATCACGTGAAAGCGGTCGATGTTCTCTCACTTCAACAGGCAACGTCATCTCCGCATAAAGGAGCAAACAATCAGGTTGAAAGTTTTTTTTTCTTCAGATTTTTCCCTTCCAAGTTAGTGCTCAATAAGTCCGCAACGAGGGCCAGTTTTGGAGAAGTTTGAAGCGCGTGTTGCTTCAGAAAAGACGCAAATGAATTGAACCGCATGGGCAAAAAGAAATGACAAAAGTTGGGAAGGAGAAAGAAAAAAAACTTTCAGAGTGAATCGAGGGATTAAGACCTCGAGAGCCGTTCTCACTTTAAACGGGCAGCAGGAGGGGATGTCAGGGAGGGGAGCCCTCCTTCCTCCTCCTCCACCCTCCCCCTCCTCCTCCTCGCGGCGGACCCAGAGGTAGAGCTGCTGCTAGACTTTGTGCGAAACCAAGTTTGACAGGTAGATCGCGGAGGCTGCAGGCGGGCGCGTGTCTGCGGTAATAAAGAGTGAATGGGCGAATGGAGGAGGAGTGGAGGGTGGTCGAGTGGAGGCGCGGAGCGCGTGCCTGCTGACAGCAGCGTGCCGCCGAGCACGCAGCAGCCACAGCGAGCCACCACCTGGGTGTGTGTGTGTGTGTGTGTGTGTGTGTGTGTGCGCGCGCGCGCGACATTTTTGACATGGCAAAACTAATACAATTGCTCAAAACGTGAGGTAGAATGTAAATTGCTACTTCTGCCCTGGACACAATTGTATTAGTGTTAACTAAAAGGTGGTTATTCTGTATTTTGATTGATAGTAAAAGACAGCAGGAGTGTCATGTCAATTTTGAAGGTACTGCGTTGGTGAGGAGGAGAGAAAGAAAGAATAGGGAGAAAGAAAACAGACATTGTGGACCAGATGTATGCGGGATGTTTGTGAAATTGTTCAATGAAAAGAACTTAGAAACGAGGAGTTATTAGTTTTACATTATGTCCACAGACTGCACCTGGCCAATGGGGGGCGTCTGATGTGTGTGTGTGTGTGTGTGCGCGCGCGCGCGTCAGAAAGAGAGAGAGAGAGAGAGCGAGAGAGAGAGGATAAACTGAATCAAACATCTGGCTGGACTGTTAATCCACATAGAATCCAAATGAATCGACTCAGTGAAATGACTGATCTCACAGGTTTTTTCTTTCTCAGTGTGAAAAATCAAAACCTTTTTTTTTTTTTTGCAAAACAAAAGGACCCCCAACTTTGCAGAAAAGCCTTTTGAAATTGGATTGTTTAATTTACTTCGTGAATCTGTCAAATTAAGCAGGAGAAAGACTTTTGTCAACTACCCCGATTTTGTAATGTTTGCATAAGACTAAGAAAAAAACTTTAACAAAGTACAAAAGTCTTGTGTTCATTAAAAAACTTAATGCAGTGATAAACAGTTAAAAACATGATGTTAACAATCTAAAATGGTTTGTGTTTATTTAAAATCTCCAAAATATAAAATACAATAATTCACTTAAGAAATTAGCATTAATTAACCAAGTAGACAAGTATAATACATACAAAATAATTACAATTCAATGTAAAAAAAAAAAAAAAAAAATCATCATGTAGGATGTGACTAATTCAGACACATTAGCCACTAACTTGGCTGTATGTACAAGTGCATAACACACGTACAGCACTTGTGAGTTATTTGGTTTTTGAAGTAAATTGCAACTTTATTTCAAATACTGAGGGAGATTGCACACGTTTTGACTGGACATAAGACTTGATGAAGGAATTATGAATGAGCTTGGAATAATTCCTGGGCTGCCAGGCTGCAGGTTATAGAAATGGTTTGTTTACGATGACAAAAGGGGGGAAAGAAAGAAATAAAGCGGTGCCGAAGAAGAAGAAGAAAAGATAAGACGCTAGTTTGGGAAAACACTGAAGACAAACCTTCATTTTTTTTTTCAGGATTTTTCTTTACGCATAGATTTTACCATGACAAAGACGGTGGCTGCCTACAGGACGACCATGATCTAACAAGCCGGGTTTCGCTGCCTGTCACAGCCCATTACGTTCCCCCGTTTGGCGGTCTGTCAAGCGTGTACGAGCCGCGGGAGAGCGAGGCCATATCTAATTTGCAAAGCCGGGGCCGAAACAATGGCTCCAACTATATTAGTGGAATATCTTATTGAATATCATTCATCAGCGCTGATTAAGTTGGATGGAAGAGCACAACAGTCTGAGCAGCAGCTCGCTCAAACATGGCGTTCTTTTTTTTTTTTTTCTTTCTTTCTTCTTCTTCTCGTCTAAAATTGCTGCTGCGGAACAAAAAACGGTCGGCGCATCAGAGCATTTGCATGGAGCCGCCTCGGGGGCAGCGAGGCGGGGAGAGCTCGGCACAGGGTCGTGGTAAACAAGCGGTGGAAGTGTTAAAAAACTTTATACAGCTATGTTCAGCCGGAATCAGCAGATGAACGTCAAAATCCAGGCCAGAGCTGCTGTACTGATGTGTCCTGATGTTTCACATGGGGACGCAAGGGACACAAAATTATAATTGAATTCTACATAATTATCATTTAGTAGAATTTAGAAATGATTGTTGTTGTCTTAATGACTATTTTTGTGACATTTCTGACATGGCAAAACTAATATAATTGTTAAATCACCACTTCTGCCCTGGACACAATTGCATTTGTGTTTCTTAACTTAAAGGTGGTTATTTTGTATTTTGATTGATAGTAAAAGACAGCAGGAGTGTCATGTCAATTTTTGAGATACTGTGTTGGGGAAGAGAAAAGAAAGAGCCTTTTGGCTAATTCTGGCTTTTTTAACCACGTGTATTCACGTGTTTTATAAAATTGTATAAAACATAGACAGTGTGTCCCGGATGTATGTAGGATGTTTGTGAAATTGCTCAATAAAAAGAACTTAAAATGAGGTATTAAATTAAATTGACATTAAGTCAACAGACTGCACCTGGCCAATGGGGGGCATCTGATAAGTTTGGCCTCACTTTAATGGACTTTTTATGCTGTCGATCTTTGAATTGAGTCAGTCTGGAGGGAAATGGACAATCTTGTTAGAAAAGAATAACAAAAAAGGACATTTCCTCCACAAAGCCAGGGCAGTGCGAGAGCCTCTGTGCAAGAAAAGGGCTCTAATTTCTAGCGTTGATTGCTTGAGGCTAAATCTGAACACCCCCCACCACCACTACTCCTCCAACATCCTGATTTTAAGGGCAGAGAAAAAAGAAAAACATCCTCCGCTGGCCTGGTAGCTCCGACTTGCTGCAGCCACTCACCTGCACCACGGAAACACTTTTAATCACTGTGGCTTGCCTACGGCCACCTGTCCTGTTGACGTGTTGTGTCCCGCAGGACGGCAACGTTGACACCCAGAGGGAGGACGGGGAGAAATAACAACAACAACCAAACAGTGACAGGGTGCCGAGAGGCGCTCAGAGCCTCCTGGAGGAGTCGTCCAGCGGGTTGGAGATGACAGACTTGTGGATGAGCATGAAGAGCGGCAGGTGGGCCAGGAAGTCCAGCAGGTCCAGCGGCGGGACGCGCTGCAGCTCCAGTCGGACGGCCGCCTCCTGCTCCAGCTGGATGCCGCCGGCCTTCAGCTCCAGCAGCAGCTGCTCGGCGCTGATGAAGCCCTGCTGGAGACCCGGCTCGCCCCGCTGCTCCTCCAGCAGGAACAGGAAGAGTTGCTGCTCAGAACGCAGAGACATCAGGAGACAAGTTTTATTATCATTGATAATAATAATAATGATAATAATATTATTATTAATAATAATGATAATATTATTATTATTAATAATAATAATGATAATAATATTATTATTAATAATGATATTATTATTATTATTATTATTATTATTATTATTATTATTAATAATAATAATAATAATAATAATAATGAATGAATCATGAATCAATCACGGATGCTTGTGGGGATGCAGGTTTTGTTTTTGCTCGTTTAGCAATGGGCTTAGGACCGAGTCTTTTATATCTGTGCACTTTTATTTTCTTTGTGTGCACTTTACCTCATTCCCATTCCGAGGCTAAAAACAATATTGCACTTTTCCATAACTTAACTTGAAGTGGTGTTCTTATTTTCTACAGACAATGTTAATTTGCGGAATGCATCTGGTTAGGCGTCCCAATAAAAGTAGGTAAAGTGTTAATTCCACGGCAAGAGATACGTGATGTGACCTAAAATTAGTTTTGGGGAAAAACGCCTGTGTATATCGGGATCGGTTGTTATTGGAATCGGAAATTAAGCACTTGGACAATATCGGCTTTTCGGATATCGGCAAAAACAATTAAATAAGACACAAGCAGGCCGGTGTGTGTGTGTGTGTGTGTGTGTGTGTGTGTGTGTGTGTGTGTGTGCGCGCACGCATGTTATTGTGCGCTCACTGGGAAGCCTCAGGGTTCCTCCAGCCTTTTTTCCTGTCTTGTTTGAGTGCACCTGTTTGCACAGTTAATGCAGTTTGAGGTAATAATTGTATTGTGTGTGTGTGTGTGTATGCACGCGCATGAGATGGTGCGGTGTGCATGAGGGCAGTAATCCTCCAGGCAAATACCCTCGACCACCCCCGCCGCTCCCCCACCTCCCACCAGCCTCTCCAGTTAACAACGCTAACAGCTCTGTAATTACAGCGCCTCTTGTACCTGGCCCAGGGGGCGGAGCTTAGCCTCAACTCCCGACCAATCACTGTGGTGACCAATCCTTCCCTTTCAGTCGCTCCCGTCCACCAGTGTGTGTGAATGAGGTTCCCTGGTCTGTCTCAGAACAGCGGTGTGTGTGTGTGTGTGTGTGTGTGTGTGTGTGTGTGTGTGTGATTACAGGGCCAGGGCGGAGTGGATGCCGTGTTCACTGTCAGCCACTTTAATGAGATTAAGTCCCTGCACTAATCTATGAAAAGGGAAGACCAGCCCTGGCTCTGTGTTTCCCTGCAGCTCGCCTCCCTCGTTTTCCATGCATAAGTAGCTCCGCGTCTCATTAATGAAGGAGAGAGCTTTGCAAAACACACACCCACACACACACACGCACGCACACATGTTGGAATCGCCACTTGAACCTCGAAGAAAAAAAGGCTTTTTGCTGTATGGATAAGAGATTTTTTTTTTGGGGAGGTGTGGCGGTACCTTTGCTTTGAAGAGCCTGACTTCTAATGAGCGGAAGTCCATGTTGCCGATGAGCGATCGCATGAAGTCGCTGGAGGAGAAACAAAAAAAGAAAATTAAATAGTTAGAGGTAAGTTAGTGAAACAATGTGTAACAGGATGTTAACGTCATAGTGTGTGCGTTTTCATGACTCCTAGAATTGCCCAAAACCTAAATATGGCAATAAAAAACTGGTCATGGAAACTCCTAAACTTGTAAAAACCTCTCAAATATGGCTAAAGGTTTTGATGCTCTCATGAGGTGGTTTTTCCAGACATATCCATACAGAGGTATATCGCAAAAGTGTCATGGAAACACGTCAGCGGATGTGACGTACAGGGTCATGTGACCAGTTCACTTCAAATGAAAATGGGGCGTTATGTTTGGATGGAGGAGGAGACACAATATATATATATATTTTTTTTTTACAAGTAATCAAAGAGAAAAATATAACAATCATTCTTGACAGCAAACAACATGGAAATGCAGATTTATCGCAAAATGTTTTGTACCTCTGTCCTCAAAGTGGGGTCTCACGGGACGAGATTTGACAAGATTTTTAACGGCTTATGTGCTTCGCACCATTCAATGGAAACACCTGCAAATCGCAATTGCACTTTGTCAAAATTTTCGAAATATCACTTTTATTTTGCGGAAAACTGTAATGGAAACTCAGATAATGTCAGCTGTGAATCAGACTGAATACGACTGACACCAGTCATGTTTTTTTTTTTTTTTTACAAGCGAGCAGCAGCTTCCGCTTCCTGTCACAGCTGAACCCTGTGGCTGTGGCTCCACCTCTTTCTCCTCAGAGGAAAATGCTGACAGTTCCCAGTGACATTCTGACCGGCTGAAAACTCCTCAGACTGGAGCTTTTCAAGGCGGACGCGCGAGAAAAGTTGTAGAAAAAGTTGTAAAAACGCAGTAAAAACACAAACCGGGTCACATTACGTTCCAACTGCAGTTCCACCAGTTCTGCCTCTCAGGCCGCACTGGAGACAAGAGCATCAGTTGAACAGCGTGCGCGCCATGCCGCGCCGCTACTGCCCCGCCAGTGTTATTTTTGGCGGGTCGGTCCTGTGCGACCGTGCGCCGGCGCTGACCTGATGGTAAAGTGTTGTGAGCCCATTGTGGTTGCTCACAGCGGCCTGGCTGCCAAACAATGCGTGGGCACACGCGGATGTCCCGCCACAGTAACGGATAAAACTGCTCTGGTTTGGTGTGTGTGTGTGTGTGTGTGTGTGTGTGTTTGTTTGGGGGTCAGTTGGGAGGGGAGGGGGTCGGAGTCGGGTGGACAGGGCGTGCAGGGGGAGCCGGGTTCGTGCCGAGGTTTCGGGGGCGGGGCCACACTCTGCTGCTGCGGCGGCGAGGTGGCCGCTCTGGGGAAAATAAAGTACAATAAAACAAAACAGGCCGACGGCAATTAAAGCAGCGGCCAGATTGGATAATTAGAGAGAGACACGGCTGATTGTGCTGCTGGTGGGTGGGGGAGGGGTGGTGGGGGGGACTCAGGAGTCCAGCGTGTGGCACGGCGGCGGGCTTCCTTTCGCCTAACGAGCGCCCGGTGTCAAGCGGCCCCTCCCCCTTTGACCCCCCCCGCCCCGGCCGCCTCCTCGCCACCGCCGCATTAATGGTGCGCCAGAGGAGGGGGGGGGGTGTGGGGGGGAGAATGGCCGAGCGCCGGGCCAACGAGTGCAGCGCTACGCCTGAGTGCCTCCGCCCGCCGGCCCCTGCTTGGGCCCCCGGTCCTCCTCCATCCAACCAACCAACCAACCAGGGGCCTTGACGGAGATGAAGCCAGACAAGGCAGCTAATGATCGTTAATTGCACTTGGTTTGTGGCAGCACACAAAAAAAGGGGGCTTGCAAATGTGAGCTGCTGCGCTTAAGGACACTGGCGTGATAATGGGCCGGTGTAAACGGAGAGCGGGGAGGGTTGGGGGTGTGGAGGGGAGGATCGAGGGGGAGGGGTGCGGTACTGAACGCAGCTCTAACCCCTTTTTTTTTTTTGTCCTTTTTTTCATTGTCAGGCCGTCCTCTGGCTGCCTGCGGCGGCGGGCGACGCAGCAGATTTCACGCTTACGTAACGAGACAAGATTTTTGTTTTTGGCGGCCTGTTGACAGTCAGGCATGCTGCGGCGGCGGTGGGTTGGGGGGGGGGGTTGTATGTGTGTGCTGTAGGGGTGGGGGGTAGTATGTGTGTGCTGTAGGGGTGGGGGTTCCCAAAGATGCCCTGACCTAGTTTGAAAAAGTTTTGAGCGGGCTGCAGAGACGATGCTCCGGGTTTTTAGGCGCCGCCTCCTCTCACAAGAAACACTCCCCACCAGAGTGGTGTGTGTGTGTGTGTGTGTGTGTGTGTGTGCGTGTGTGTCAACATGAGATCTGCTGTCTCATGACCCCCCCCTCCCTCAACCCACCCACTTAGCCAGGACTCATCTCAGCCAAGGCGTTTCCAGGAAGGAGGCGGCTTACAGTGACTCTCCGCACCCCCGCGCATGTCTGCAAACCCCGGCGTCGGGCGCCACTCCTCCGGGTGCAGGGGCGCCGGGGGCGGGGTTACCCTGTATGGCAATGTGCTCTTTGGGCAGATCATGTGACCTGCCCTGAGGGCATGCGGCGCTGTGTGAGGTGGACTTGTTCAGGAGCACAATGGCGTTTTCGGAGGGGACAGATGGGCTGACTCGGGAGGGCCAAAACAGCAGCAGAGGAGGTGGAGGGCGGAGAAGTGGGCGGAGAGTTCAGAGACACGAGGTCCGAGGAGCAGCGAGACAGTGAAAGGAGCCAGAGGTGCAATTAGTGGCAGGTAGGGAGTCCACAAAGGGAGGAAGTGGACGTGGGGCAGAGAGGCAGAGGAGCTCCTCGGGTTTCAAAGCCGTCCGCGTTTGCTGGTGTAACTACTGTTGCAGCTCATTCCTAAAATGGGATTAGCGGCAACAGGATTAAGTGAAACAGGTAAGAGGATCATTTTAGTCCAGTCGAGGGGGGGGTCAGATGACAGAAGGACGCCTTTGTTTTCCCGCAGACCTCGTCACCAACACTGATCTGCTGACCCCTTGTTATTCAAATTGTCCAGGACGGCGAGTTTTTAAATACGCTCATTCTTGATGGTTCCTAGAAGTGCTTCTGTACGGCCGAGACGGCCTCTGGTCTCCTAGTAGAGAGCAGCAGGGGCAGCCAGGCTAGCACACACACACACAGCACAAAGGGCCAGCCGTAAATCACAGGAGCCGTGACCCGGGGGCCCCCGTCGCTGCTCTTCACTGCAGCGCCGGGCTCTGGGAGCAGGCCTTGACCCCCCAGGACCTCCAGAGGAGTCTTGGCTCCGCACACTCCGGCCTGCAGCGAGCGACTCACCCCGGGGCAGAGGGAGCAGGAGAGAGAAAGAGAGAGAGAGGGAAAAAAAAAACAAAAAACGATGTGTGTGGGAATCTGCGACATATGGAGCGAAATGTCGAGACGTGCCCGTCCGCTCAGGGTTCAACGCTGGGCCGATTCATCGAATCAGTTTGCATTTGTACGCACATTTTCAGGAAGCTATGTAAAAAACAAACAAGCCGGTGGTTTTGGTTCCATATTAGCTGCTTTGCACCAGGAGCTAAAGGGGTTTGAATTAATCATTAATCTGATACATTAGTGGCTCCATTTTGGGTCAAAGTAGTGGATTTCCTGAGTGAACGGTCTGGTTGAACTGCTCCCCAGACTCCTTCTAAGTGTCTATTGGGGGACACGTCGCAATTAACAAATGTGTATGAAAAAATATTCTCTGTTATTGTGGTGGAGAGACTGCTGCCTCCAGAGCGCTCAGAAGAAAGTGGAAGACAAACGTGACTCGTAATCTGAGGGAATGGTTGGACGCTATGGGAGAGGCAGCATTCTATGACAGAGTGAACTCATGGGAACTTTTTTGGAGCTAAGGCAAACTAGAAACTGAATGCAACACCTAATCTCTTTTATATTTGGACCAGATATCTTAGTTTTTGGACTCTTGTTATTTTGTGCAGTATAATATGAAGTAATTTTTTTTCTTTTTCTTTTTTATGACAGGCCATAGATGTACACATAGATGTACACACACAAAACAAAACAAAACAAATCATGTATTATGAACTTGCACTTTCTCTTTTTTTTTTTATGTTTTATGTTCCTTAAAAATCAATAAAAAATTAAATATTAAAAAATAATTAATCTATTAAACAATAATTGGTCGACTGCATTATACTGACCTGTGCTCAACACATGAAAATTGAAAAGTCTCGACTTTTCAAACGTCTTGTGCAGACAATCATTTTATAAAGTATATATATATATTAAAAAAAATGAATGTAAAATGCAGAGAAATCACAAGTCTCACGGCCTGAAACTGTGCAGAGGTTTCCTGTGAAAGACTCGACTGTTGGACTGAACATCCTCCTACCCCTCCGCCTCCTCCTCCTCAGCACAAAAAGCGTGGAGGGGCAGCGAGGATCAAAGAAGAAGAAGAAGAAGAAGAAGGAGAAGGAGAAGAAGAAGAAGAAGAAGAAGAAGAAGAAGAAGAAGGAGAAGAAGAAGAAGAAGAAGGAGAAGGAGAAGGAGAAGCCCCACACACGACGCAGCGAAATTGCCGGAACAAATTTGCGTACACACTTTGTTCATGCTCTTATTTATGGCGGGTCAAGGAGGGGGCGGGGTTGGAGGTGGCGTTCGCACGTGCTCACGCACTCACTTACTCCATGCAGGCGACCTTCTGCCCCAGGCTGGCGATGACGGCAAAGAGCCTCAGGTCCACCAGGCCGTCGGTCACCCTGAAGTCCACCATCTCCAGGATCTAACACACACACACACACACAGAGGGGAGTCAGTGCGACAGGTCCGCGTGTCCCGCCCGGGTCAGACAGCCAATGAGAAGCCGACCCTGTAGACGTAGATCTCCTCCTCCTCAGACAGCAGCTCCGGAGGGATGATGGTCTTCAGGGTGAGGAGGACCTGGAGGCAGGAGATGTAGCCATCACCGTCGGCGTCTGCCTGCAGGAGACACCAGGTCATCATCAGTAGCTGCAGAATAAAAGCGATATTTCTAAAATTTCGACAAAGTACAATTGCGACTTGCAGGATTTGAATGGTGTGAAGCGCATAAGCCGTAATTCGCGTCAAATCTCGAACTGCAAGATTTGACGAGAATTACGTTGCTTTTGTTTGTTAACGTTTGTATGCCTGGTCCATAAATACGAAAAAAGTGTTTCCATGACACTTTTGCGAAATGCCTCTATATGGATACGTCCTTTCAGCCATGTTTGAAAGGTTTTTCCAAGTTCGGAGTTTATTGTGGTATTAAGGTCTTGTGCAATTGTAATGATAATGGAAACGCAGCTAGCGATCACTATCGTCAGCATCATTCTCATCATCATCATCATGAATCAACACTTATTGCCGCTTTTCTGCCGGCAACAACCTCGTTATCGTGTGTTTGTTTGATACATTGTGTTTTAGAGCGAAAGTTTTTTTTTTCTCCTGTTTGATGAGAAATAACAGGCAGGTGTCAGGTGACACTTTCGCTTCTGCAGAACGTGTTGCGCATGGTGCTGCTGTGAGAACCTCCGAAGGCTCCAAACGTCTTTTCACTTACTGCCTGAAAAGCTCTTTTGTACTCGGCCAACTTCTCCCGACTGAAAATGCAGTACTTGGCCAGAAAGTCGACTGCGGAGAGAAGAAGAAGGAGAAAAAGGACAAACTTTCAGAGTCTTGAGCCGACACTGGACCTCTTTGACTGGAAGCGCAACAACATTTCACAGTGTGAAAGACGCCCATTTGTTTTGTGCTTCCTCCCCCCGGGGAGCTGAAGATCTCCAGCCTGAGGACCAACATGTCAGTGTGAGTGCCGAGAGGATTTGGGGCAATATTTCTCTGCCGTGGTCGCGGCGGGGTCACGGAGGGAGGACAATACGGGCTGAGGGGTTCACAGGGAGTCCAGTAGGCCTTGACTGGAGGAGCCGCAGGGAGGGGAGGGGTCAGCGGCCGAGAACTTCAGCAATCAGACACAATTTTCTATTTTATTAGGGTGAAAAAAGGTGTCGGACAGTCGTCAGGCGGAAGAGATTCTTTTTTTTTTTTTCACCACTTTTATCACAAGTAAAGTGGCTGAGCACTGAACTGAAAATGTGTGTTTTGGCAACTACAACAGTGACGAAGACAATTTCAACAGTTCATAGCTGCAGTTCAAACACATCTGACTAAATTTCCTAAATTTATTTTCTGATGCTTCACAATTAAACTGATTCCAAAAGCAGTTTAATTCCAAATAACTATATATATGTATATATATATGTGTGTGTATATATTTGTGTTTTAGATGTATATGTATATATATATAACAAAAGTTACTAAAACTGTTATTATTTACCATCTTACGTTCTGTTTAATTTAATAATAATAGTTATCAAAAATATATTAGTTAAATGAAAATGTGTTTGTATATCCACTTTTAAAACCCTTTATTGTAATTTCTCGACATCTGTTTGCCTTTTAAAATGAAAACTGATGAAATCCGCAAAAAAATAAAAGTGCAGATTAAAAGGGGAGGGGACAAACGGAGGCACCCATGAATATTTCAGAAGGCAAATGTGGGAGGGGAGAGATTTGGAAAATAAATAGGGAAAAAAAGAAAGGAAGAAAAAGAAAATCAGGGGAGAGAACAGGGGCCTTTTAAGCTGCTGCCACTTCAATTTAGGAGATGAGAATGAGTCGGCTGAATAATGGATCTATTCAGTGGCTGCGGAGAAGAAAGAGGAGCAACAGAGTTGATATCAGTCTGGATTTAAAGCTCCCGGACCTCAGGGGGCAGCTTCAATCTGCCATTTATCAGCTTAGGCCTAATCAAAACCAGACCTTCCGTGGCCTCAGCCTTTCACATGCAAAGCGTTACATTCGCGTCGAGTCAACTTGACTTGTTAAAGCTTGACTGATCAAAAAAACCAAGAAGAAAGCAGCAGCAGCAGCGGTGGTGGTTTGTATTTTTTGGGGTGCATCTGTTTGCAAATACAAGCGATGAGAAGGACTCATGGGACGAGGGGATTCCGCCAGCCGCGGCACGGCCCGGCCCAGCCCGGCCTGGCACGGTGAGCATTTTAAAGTCCAGGCTGGATCAGATGCACGGCGCTGAATGGATCCAGCGCAGGGAATCAGGTCCATCAGGACCATCTGGAGGAGAATCAGCAGCTGACCTGTGATGACTTCACCCAACTGAAGCATGTTGGCTTATTAGAACCTCCACTGGCCCCGAGGGACCAATCACATGTGTTTCTACAAGAAGGTTACAGAGTCAGCTTGGCCGAGGTTTGCTGAACTTTATTCGCAGAACTGGACTGAAAGAAAAACAAATCTGATGTTTTATTTGAAGCATAACGAATAACTAAGAAAATAAACTATTGAAGTTTGATGTGACAAGTCGCTGAATGTTGATAAAAGTTGAAAGGTGGAGAAAAAGTAGAACACAGAACTCATTTTTTTTTTTTAAGGATTTACAAATTTTTGTTGTGACTTAAAAGACCTTCTACGATAGTGCAAAACCAATTCAGAACTTCACAATTGATGCACACGATTAAAAACATACAAAAAGAAAAATCAAAAAATCAAAAACAAAAATAAAATCAATCAGTTTTTATCTGGCTACAGACTTTGCTGTCTCTTGAACAAAGGACAAAAAAAAAACAAAAACAGGTGGAGCCGACACCTGACTGGGGGTGTGGCCACTAACCTGTGGGCACTTTGTGACATCACAGAGGGCTTCTGCTGCTTTCCTGAGAAAAGTGGAGGCAGCCTTGTATTTGCTGTGCAAGAAGGCTGGAATAAAGTTCAAACTCAACATCGGTCCTGCGTGCACACGCACGCGCACACACACACACACACACACACACACACACACACACACACACACACACACACACACACACACACACACACACACACGCACACGCACACGCACACACCCACCCAGCGGTGACGGTGGAGGTCTGGGGGTCTCCAGCTGAGGGGAGAGTCGGCCCCGGACAAAAGGTGCAGCGGAGTGAGAGATTGAGGGAGGAAGCGGGCGCAGGGTGGAGGAGCGGGACAAAGCCTCCCGGCCGATAGCCTTATCTGATTCCACTCCAGCGCTTGATGGCTTCCCACCCCCCCGTCCCCACACCGCCACCACCTCCATCCCTCCATCCCTCCATCCCTCCCACCTCCTTTCACGCAGTCTTTAAAGCGCACAGGTTGCGCCTTTGGTGTGAAGCCTAGCAGAAAATGTTAATCAAGAGCGCCGATCGTGTGGGGAGAAAGAGGGAAAGCCACTCCGCCGGGGCTGTAATCTGTAATGAGACTGGGGGTGTGTGGGGGTGGGGTGGGTGGGGGTCGGGGGTGGTGCTGGTGATGAGCGGGGAGGTTTCAGCCTTTCACCGTCGCTTGTTTCCCTCTTTTTGTCCCTTTTCTTTCTGCGCTGCCTCGCTCGCCCTCGCTGCCGGCGGGGTGTCGCCCGCCGCCGCCGCTGCTGGCGCTCGTGCGGCGGACGGCGGCGGCGGGTCACGTCTCATTTAGCGGCACGCTCGGACCCCCCCACGCCCACCCCGGTGTCTGACAGCTGACGGATGGAGAACACAGCCGACTGCTCCAGTGACAACTTACCGCTACTCATCTGTGTATGATTGAGATTTTTTTCCCCAGCTATGACCTCTGGGAGACGACAAATATCTGGTTATTCCTTTTGTTCAGACTGTTTCCAGTCTGTTTCCAGTTGAGCGTTCAACCATTTTTTTAATGTCATTTTATAAAAAAGTTTTATATGTAATAAAAAAGGAGGAATAATTCTAGATTTTGCTTTTTTTTCATTGCAAACTCTTCAAAAATAAGCAGTAGAACAGCATCAGAATGCAGTTTATAATGACACACACACACACACACACACACACACACACACACACACACACACACACACACACACACACACACAGGGGCCCCATTGTTGTTCTAACGAGTTCACTTGTTTATCGCTCTCCTTCCCGCTTAATCCCAGACTTTTGTCTCTGCTCATCATCATCCTCCTCATCACCGCCACAGTGTAGAAAGTGTCCCCATAATTCCTTTAACAAAGGTGACATTCAGCGACGGAGCGGAGGTGACCCCCTTTTCAACAGCAGGAGAGTGTCAGCACGCACATGCCCCACATACAGCGCACACGCACACACACAGACGCACACAGAGCGGCAAAACGTGCGATTAAGAGCTCAAAAGCGGAGGGAAAAAACAGACTGGAAATCCAAACGGGGCCGTTGAGAGTTCAGCCTCTTAAAAATATGCCACGATCCTGACAAAGGGTGTCAAGAGGAGCGGCGGAGGCGGCGGGAGATAAGGAGGTGTGAGGGGTCCGAGCGCCGCAGTGGACCTGTGAGGGCAGGCAGAGTGTGGGCGGCCGACAATAGTTCAGGATGAGGCATTGTGGGTACGTTTGTGGAAGCAAATCGGAGGTGAAGATGGAAATCTTACCAGACGGAGGGAGGGAGGCGAGCATTAAAGCGATATTTCTAAAATTCCTCTAAAGTACAATTGAGACTTGCAGGTGTTTTCATTGAATGGTAAATAAATAAAATATGCCAAGAATTACAGCTTATGCGCTTCAATTACGTTTGCCTTTGTTTTTCTCTTTGATTACTTAAAAAATATTGCGTCTCCTCCTCCGTCCAAACATAAAGCACCATTTTCACTTGAAGTGAACTGGTCACGTGACCCCATACGTCACGTCCGCTGACGAGTAAATGCGACAAAAGTGTTTCCATGAGACTTTTGCGATCTACCTCCATATGGAGGTATGGTCTGAAAAACCACCTCATCTCTCCAAGTTTTTTTTGTTGCGATATTTAGGTTTAATGCAATTCTAGGGGTAATGAGACGCAGCGTGTGTGTGTGTGTGTGTGTTTGTGTGTGTGTCATTTCCACCAACATCCGTCAAGCAGTCAGCAGGTTCCATCAGCAGCTTCCAGGTTCCAGGGGGAGAAGCTGCTCTGAAAACACCACAGATGAAGACCAGGAAGTGCTGTCACCTAAAGGTCGACGTCCTCCCTGAACAGGAAGCCAATAGGAAACCCTGAGCTTAGGAGGCTGCCTCAGTGTGACGGACAGGTCGTCTGGCCAATGGTTCCCTTTAGGTCCTGCCGCCTGTTGCCCAAAATGCCTGGTGTGGGATCTTCACCAGGTGGATGCGTGACAAAGACTCAACCATCAGTTTAATCAAATGTGCTGTTGGTGTTGGCAGAGCACAGACTTGGCAACGTGCACCACTCTGGAGTGGCCACTAGAGCCACGGAAGAGGGTCGACGTGATTGGCTGGTGTTGAACTACTGCAGATCCATTAAAAACACAACGGCACCCCCCCCTCCTGTCCCTCACAATTATTCAAAAAAAAAGGAAGCAAAGAAAGGCAGAGCAGTGTGTGTGTGTTTGTGTGTGTGTGCGCGCGTGTGTGTAGGTGTGTGTTTTGAAGCAGGCGCTGGCAGGAAAAACAAACAGAGACACACGCAGCGGGCCACGCTCCCGTCTCTGGCTGCACGCCACCCTCCTCCCCGCAAAACCGCAGCTCAGTTGCCTCACATACACACACACACACACACACACACACGCGTGCACACACACGCACACCTACGGCCAGTGATTCCGCCGCCGCCGTCACCTCCGGCCCTCGCCGGTCCCAGAGGCCGCGGTGGACGAGGTCCGTGTCGCAAAGATAAGCTCACAAAAAGCCAAATCAGGGGCTATTATGGCGCCGCCGCTCCTTGACATTGTGCCATTAATAAGGCCATTGTGGAGACAACGCTCTGTTTGGACACCCGCATAATGGGGACCTTTGACGTATTCACTTTGCCCGCTCTCTCTCTCTCTCTCTCTCTCTCTCGGTGGCGGTGTGTATTCCACGCCGCTGCTCGTCAATAGGCGTCCTGTTTGTTTGCCCAGTCATTCTGCACTCAGGCTAAACACAGCCAGGTATTCCACAGCAGCAGCAGCAGCAGAGGGAGGCTGAGCAAACAAGGGGTTACATAAAGGCAGCGTACCAAAACACACACACACACACACACACACACACACACACACACACACACACACACACACACACACACACACACACGCACACTTATTAACACTGTTTTCCTCCTTTTTATTTCGGGGGCTCGCTCCTTCGCTCGCCGGCTCGTTGAAAACAACAATTATCCCAGAGGCCGCCGCCCACAGGTGGAAGGCTGGTGGGCGGAGTCACAGCCCAGGCTCGCCTGCAGGCACCGACCGCCAGGTGTTCCGCATCAACGCAGACTTTCACTCTCGCCACAAAAGAGACCACGAAGCGAGGCCGGGCGGCCACTCTGGGTCCCTTCAGCGCCACCTGCCAGACCCGCCCCGCAAAAACACAACAGCAGTCTGGACAACTGGTGATCGGGCTGCTGCCGAGCGGGATCGTCTAAATGTTAAAATGTTAAAAGTTTCTGTCTAGCAGGTTGATACAAGTTGTCTTTTTGCTCTTGGTCTCCATTGACTTTGATTTCCGCAAGGGGAAATATTACTGTGACCATCACCCTTTGTCTGTCAGCTATGGAAGAGAGTCAAAACAGACTCAAGGGAATATACTGGTGAGACTTGATTAATAAAATTAATCAAATTAATTATGGAATTGTAATTAATTCATCATAATTAATAATATCTTAATCGCATATCAATATTTGAGTTGGCAACATAAGTGGGAGGTACTTAGAAGAACAATAGATCTTTCAGGTATCTGTACTTTACTTGAGTAATTCTTTCATTTGACTTTTGACTTTTACTCCCTAAATTTGTGCACAAATATCTACATTTCTACTTCTTACATTGAAAAAACATGCCTCTTACTTTTGTGTTTATAAGTATTGAAAATAATTTGTAATATAAAACAAGTACATCTTACACATTAGGACACATACACACACACATGTGAAGGACATTGCTTTGCACCTTGCATGCAAGTTGATGGAAATGTGAACATTTCCCCAGTCTATCTACCTACCTACCTACCTATCTACCTACCTACCTACCTACCTACCTACCTATCTATCTATCTACCTACCTACCTACCTACCTACCTACCTACCTACCTATCTATCTATCTACCTACCTACCTACCTACCTACCTATCTATCTACCTACCTACCTACCTACCTACCTACCTATCTATCTATCTACCTACCTACCTACCTACCTACCTGCCTACCTATCTATCCTATGTTTTTCAACCCATCACACAAAATAAAGACCCCTCCACACTTGGCACTAATCTCTAAAGGAACTACTTCAGATTTGTGCTTGATAATTTTGTTTATCTTTTTCCATTCATCACCAATAAGCATCGTCATTGTGACGCACCACTGTGTGTGTTTTTCCTCGCACCGCCGCCGTCTGCATCGCGGCGGCGGCTCTGACATGAGGACCTGAGACCATGTTTACACTCAGCTGTACTCTGCACTCTTTTCTCCAAACCCCGTCAGATCTCCTGACGGCGGCCCAGCGGCAGCTGGCGGCTGACCGACGGCAGAGCGGGAGGGTCACCAAGTCGAAGGGACTCGGTGGAGGCGGCCGTACAGGAAGCCGCATGTGGGAGGGGCCTCTCCTCTGCGCTGGCAAACGCTCGGCTGCCAAACAATTAGGAGCCGCTCGGCCTCCTTTTCACCGCCTAATGAGGAATTGCTGCGGCATTGTGCGAGTGTCTGGACACGAGCGGGACCACAAACAGCACACTCAAACACACGCGCCTCTGTGCCTGTGTGTGTGTGTGTGTGTGTCAGCACGCACAGGGACGTGCAGCAGGCCCAAAAACAAAAGGGCCCTGGCTAATGTTCAAGCCAGCAGCATGACAGATTGTGGCAGGACGCCACACCCATAAAAACACAAGAGTGTCTTTCTGAGGGGAATACAGCGGACCACACACACACACACACACACACACACACACACACACACACACACACACACACACACACACACACACACACACACACACACTACAGGTCCATCCTTGACCTCCTTTGCTTGCGGCACGTTTCATGCACTGTCTGCTAGAATGCACGCCGTTCCGGAAATCAGCCCTCTGTGATGTCACAGACGCAGCCACTTTGATGTTTTGCTTTGTGTAGCACATTACATGTCTGATGTTATACTTTGATGTATGAGTTGTGGTTTTGTTTTATATGTTGTAATTTTGTGGCGGTTTTCTCTGTGGGGATTTCTTGTAAGTTTCAGGAACGGGCGTCTCGGATGCAAGACAAATTTCAGGAGGAATTCTGACAATAAAAGCAATCAATCCATTTTTCTTTTGCTTTGTGGTGTTTGCATGTTTACTGTAACCTTGCACATTGTTTTTTGTTTTTT
This sequence comes from Thamnaconus septentrionalis, assembly GCA_009823395.1. Taxonomy (NCBI): domain Eukaryota; kingdom Metazoa; phylum Chordata; class Actinopteri; order Tetraodontiformes; family Monacanthidae; genus Thamnaconus; species Thamnaconus septentrionalis. The sequence continues at coordinate 27,214,192 of CM020502.1, read as the reverse complement.
TTAAGATTCACTCTGTTTTTACTTGTGGGTTTGAACTGCAGTTCCGGGTTTGAGAAAAATGGAAAAAAAACAAACAACTACCAGTCTGAAAATCTGTCTGTGAAGCGTCTCTCCATTTGCAGGGGGATCCTGCCTGCGAGTCGGAAACCTGGGCGCCGCCAGTTGCAGGGTTCTTCTGAACAAACTGGTCCAATCCGGCCCGTTCACGCCGTGACCCCTGCGACCTCTTCGCAGGGGAACGGCGCCCGCCCCGAGCCTTGACCTGAGGTGTGAGTCCCTTTTTGTGGACTCCACCTCCCCACCCACCACCACCTCAGTGCTGACAAAGGCGGGGAAGACAGAAATGAGGCACTTGACGGATTTGGAGAACTCGAGGTCTAGAAAAACTCCCGTCAGCCGAAACAAAGGCTGTTCTAAGAAATCAAGTGTGGCAACGATGGGAGATGTGTTTTTTTCAGCAGCCGGGAGGGACGTGCTGGCTGCTCTTCACTCTAAACACGCTGCTTGACGACTTCTTGTTTATCCGACAGCATATTATGACACATTAAGATCTTTTGAAAGATTAGATTTGTTGTGTTTTTCTCCACCACAACTCATTTTTAGGTGACGAGATCACACAGCATCCCAATAATTACACCACTACCTCATACACTTGTCACTTGCGCCCAGCACAATATTGCAAATATTTGTATTTCATCCTATTCAAATTGCTCAAAATTAGGGACGCACTGATACCGATACCAGTATTGGGTGTTGGTACCGATACTGGGGTTAAGGACTCTACTTGTACTCGGAAAATACGGGCTGATACCACAACACCGACACCAGTTGTGTATGTATGTATGTGACAATTTTGTGTTTGTACTGCAGTAAAACTTGTGCCAGTCACTCTGTCATACTGAGGAATGTTGTTCAAATAGCAGAAAATCTGTGGAAAAAAAATCAAAGTAATCCTATAATGTGTAAATGAAGTACTCGGTACTGATATGCAAATACTCGTAGTCTACTTGTTCTGTAAAAAAGTGGCATCGATGCATCCCTACTCATAATATATAATATTTTTACTCCTCGTAATTCTGTCTATGTGCTTCTGTGTGTTTTTTATATTGTTAGCTTGATAGCATAATTGCCTGTGTCAATTTTTGGCCAAATTGTGATATCTGCCTTTACCAATGTGCTTGCTAAAAAATGTGTTTTTTCTTGTTTTCCGAAAATGTTCCAATATGACTTCGGCCACTAAGCTATTAGGCTGACGACATGCTGCTGGGACACTGCAATTTCCCCACTGTGGGACAACAAACATTATTCTCATTCTTATTCTTAATCGTATCAACTCACAGTCCTCAAAGTTGCAGAAGCCTGCGGTGGCGTCCGGCCGAAGGGGCGTGTCCTCCTGCAGCATGGACAGCAGGTCGAGGGCCTTTGTCCTCCTCTGCTCCTCCTCTCCAGACCTCCTTTCTCCCGATGCCGGCGACTCACTTCGGCCCCTCCGTCCTGCGAGGCTCAGGCCCGAATCCTCTCGGTCGGAACCTCCGATCAGAGAGCACGAACCTCCGATCAGAGAGCACGATCGATGGCGCAAATTCCGTCCATTAGCAAAACAGCAGAGTTTTCAGACGTATTGAATGGAGTATACAAAACACACTCTCTTCGCATTTACACGGAGCTGGGTGACGCTTCAAGTGATCATAAAATGGCGCTCAAAAACCAAATTCGAGAATTGCGCTGATCGCTTCACACCATTCAATGGAAACACCTGCAAATTGCAATTGTACTTTGTTGAAATTTTAGAAATATCGTTTTTACTTTGCGAAAAACCGTAATGGAAATGCAGCTACTGATTCTCACCGGCTTTTGTTTGTCCCTCTAAACACGGCAGCCTTTTTAGAGTCTGCGCTGAGGGACCAACACGCTCGGGCCCCAAAACTCAAACAGCCAATTAAGGGTCCCCATTATCTCCCACCATTCAGTGCAGAGAATGCAGCTCTCGGTGCGGAGACAAAAAAAAAAAAAAGGGGCCTGCAGGCCGGAGCTGAAGGAGGCACCGCTGCTCGTCTCTTTGCAACACTTTCCATTAAAGTTTTGGGGACTCTCTTTTCTTGCCCAACCCCTCCCCCAATTCCTACGACCGGTGGCCGGAACATATTTCAAATCAAACCCCTCGGACGGCCGGCGGCCTGACCGACGGAGCGGCTGACAGGCGGCGGCACGTTCATTTGTCCCCGAGTGCAGCGGGCGGATAAAAAAGAGGACTGGGCGTCCCAGACGGGTGGAGACATGACTCATTTGACAGCACGTCTTCCGCCAGGCTGCACACAATCAGTGGGCCGCCGCGTTCAATGTCACGCAAAACGGACGGACAGCGGGACGTCGTTCATCTTGCCGACTTGTCGTTTGTGTCGCTTGAGACAAATGTTCGGGGGAAAAACAAAAGCCTCGAGGATGATTTCCTTACTAGTACTGCATCACTCGCATCACTCTCTGAAAAAAGGGCTTAAAATGGGATTTTTTAGCAGAAGAAAATTTAAATATAATTTTTTCTATTTTCAGAACAACAGAAACAGCAGCACTGAAACAAAACTTTTGTTTCTATTCATCTTTTCCATTATGTGGTGCAACAAACAAAATACATAATTTCTTTTTATCCAATTTAAATTACAATTACTTTGTTACTGTGTTATTTTTTTTAATCTATTTTTATTACGTGTTGCATTTCTGTTTTTATTTGTCTGTGAACCACTTTGAGATGCATTGATAATGCATGAAAAGCGCTATATAAATAAAGTTTGGATTTATTTGATTGATTGACAAGTACAAACTGATTTCACCGAGCTGACGTTCACTGTTGACGCTTGAATCAAACCGTCACGAGGGAAAAATATTTCTCCGCTGGTCAACAAAACGTGACGCGTCGAGGAGGTTCATCTGATACGTGAGTTTTTTTTTGTTTTGTTTTTTTTTGAAACGAGGTGGAACCTCGGGGGAGGAAATTATTCCAGATTGGGTTTCCTCCTTTTGTAGCGCCCCCTGCTCTCCGCGCCTCCAACACGCACTAATCCCAGAGTGCGGCGCGGTGATTACTGGTCAGTCCGAGCTGGAAACAGGAGCCCCGGCTGGAAAACACACACACACACACACACACACACACACACACACACACACACACACACACACACACACACACACACACACACACACAGGGTTTCCATACCAACGGCGGCATCTGAACACGGCAGATAGCTGGATTTGTCCGAGCTGCTCAAATCCCGAGGGGGATGATTTGGGGAAAAGGCCACCGCGACAATAAACACAAACACACACACACCGCTCGCTTGCTGGCCCTATGCTCCTAAACACACTGCACACCATGCAGCGCCAGGCAGAGGCAAGAAGGCTGCAACTTGTTTCTCTTTTCTCTGCGTGTTTGCCGAAGGGATGAGCGGCGAGTTTGGCCGATGCCACCCAGCGAATCCTCTCCTCTGTCCCTCCCAAAGAATGGCAACGAGGCGGTGGAGGAGGTGGAGGAGGTGGAGGAGGACAATCCTCAGCAATTTATTATTCATGGGGAGAGGATTTTCCTTTCAGGGGGGCAATGGGTCCGTCAGTCTCTCTATCAGCCCCCTGACAAGTGCCAATCAAAGGCCGGCAGTCCGGCTCTTTCTGGAAGGGTGGGGGGTGAGGGGGGGGGGCACCAGAGGATTTGGGAGACAATGGGACGATGAGTCTGACACGATACGCTGTCAGTGTGTGGTCTCCCCACCGGCTTGCCGAGGCCTTGTTCGGTACACGACTAATCGCCGCTCGCAATGTCCGCATCCCCCTCTTTCTATTTTTTTTCTTCTCCGGACGTCTAATCTGTCCCGCAGCTTCTTCCTGGGCTCTGGGGAGGGTGGTGGTGGTGGTGGTGGGGGTCAGTCCAGATTAGTGCTCTTTGTGGACACATTCACTCGGAGGGCAACATCTTTAGTAGCAGCTGAATGCTAAACACTGGAGCCAGCGCCGAGTGACCACTAGGGGAGGGGGGGGGGCAGCGGTGAAACAATTATGAGCGGAGGGATTATCCCACCTATGAATTCCCGATGAGCTCCTCCGGACAAAGGTTTTTCTCTGTCGCGGCTCTCGCTGGTGGAGCAGTAGCTTCTCGGTTGTGGCCGAGTTTTTTCCAGATCGGCAATTGTAGCCGACCTTTCCGACTGGGGCATTGGCTTCATAAATGTGGAAATCTGGGGGGAAAATGGACTTATTGCAGAAGTTTTTAAATTTTTTTTTTGTGAATGAAATAATGTGCGTTACTTTTGTTTCCAAAGCCTCCTTTCACACGCTTGACATTAGCAATGTTGTTGTTGTTGTTGTAGGATGAACGAAGGATGGATGAGAGAGCTTAATTTTTAACTTTTACTCATCAATTAACACAGTTAATTGATAGCTAGCTACCTGGGTAGCTAGCTAGATAGATAGCTAGACAGATAGATAGATAGACAGATAGATAGATAGATAGATAGATAGATAGATAGATAGATAGATAGATAGATAGATAGATAGATAGATAGATAGATAGATAGATAGATAGATAGATAGATAGACAGATAGATAGATAGATAGATAGATAGATAGATAGATAGATAGATAGATGTACTTTATTGAGCCCAAATTCGGAAACTACGCTTTTGCAGCACTAAAAAAACAGTACCAAAAATAAACTATACAGTAGTAACAGTCTGCTCTATTTGTTCAGGGCACAGGTTTCTGCATCCAAAAGTTTGGGAGAAGGGTGTGTATTAGTTTTGCTGTAACATTCAACAGTGCGGAGTGCACAACACAACCTCCAAAGAGGTGGTCAGGGTCGTATTTGATGTCCGGCGGTTCGCTGGGGAAAAAGCATTTGACAATTGCTGGAGCTGGAGTTGCACAAACGAAATGCAAATGCGATACCAGCCAGAGAAGCAAAGTTGTAATACTCTGAAAAAAAGCTGCTGTGGATGGTGAAAGGAAACGACAGCAGGACGTCTCACGCTTCTCCTCTGACCTGCTGAGACTCGGCGTGATTGCACTTTGCGCTTTAATGAACGGCCGACTCTGCGCTGCGGACGAGCCCTCCACGGCGCTCAGAGAGTGACGGGGCGGAGCGGTCAGTGAACTTGTGAACTGATCAGTGTTGGGTGTCAGGAGGCCACGGCTCAGATGTATTGAGTCATTCCGGCTCTGCGTCGGCCGGCCGTTACTGCGGAGACTCTTTCACCTCCCGGGGAGCCGCAGCTCACCTTTCCACACAAAGGCGTGCCCACACACCGGGCTCCTCTCGGGGACACGACCTCGGGGCCTGACCCCTCCACGCCCTGCTGATGACCCCCCCTCCTCCCTCCCTCCTCCTCCCCTACTCACCCTCTGCTGAGTGTGACCATGTCTTTGGCCTTTGAAAGGTCAAAGCACACAGAGACACCAGCGGCAGCGGGAGGGTGACGTCTTCTTCAGCCGCCGCCTCTCATTCTCACCGCGCAGTTAAAACAAGTTAAAGGCCTGTTTCATATTGGAAAAGGTGCTTTTAAGGGCGGTGGGGAATTTGCGTTATTGTACGTTGTGACAATGGATGAATGGCGTAGAACTTTATTAGGGCGATAAATCAATCATGCAGCGTTTAAAGTGGTGTGTGTGTGTGTGTGTGTGTGTGTTGGGGGGGGGGGCAGCTCAATGTTCAGATTTTTTTTCATTTATTAAGTTTTTTAATGTGAAGAAATACAATAAAATACAACAACTAAGCAGAAAACATTTTTAAATGAAAGCAAACGGCTTTGGTTTGCAGAATGGTCCATATAGAAGGATGGGAACGTGTGTGTGTGTGTGTGTGTGTGTGTGTGTGTGTGTAAGAATGCTGATTTAGGTTGTTGGATTCTAACAAGAAAATGTCTAAATACAAATTTCTTTTTGATCAGGATTTTTTTTTTTTTTTAATGAATCTTTGGTTTGTTGTAAGTTTGTCTTTACTTTGTTTTCACGGTTGTCTTGTTTCAATGCAAACGGCTCTGAGGAGGAAAGTCTGAGCTCTCAGACCAGCCTGGCACATTCTCAACAGTCTTTGAAAAGGCGTTTGGGTGTTTACAGATTTCCTGCCGGAGCTCAAAGGTAGAAAGAGAGAGAGGGGGCGGCCATCGCGCAGGAGGTGGAGATGCGATGCAGGCGGGAGATAACGTCACACCTTATCTCCAGATGGAGTGGAGCGATGCGGCGGGATCGTTATCTCCGTCCTGGTCATGTGGGCCGCGCTGATCGATCTCGCAGCTTCGCCACGGGGGGCCGAGTGTCTGTGGTCTGACACTGGACGTGAGCGGGGAAAATGGATCGCTAGCGTGGCGAAACAAGGAGTGACACCGGACGCAGAGAGCCCAGAAAACAAAAAGTGGCTCTTCAGAGCTCCTGACCTTTTCCTCCTCCTCTTCCTCCTCCTCTTCCTCTTCCTCCTCCTCCTCCTCCTCCCTCCCCCCTCCTCCCCCTGCTTCCTCCGTACAGTGGTGAACATACACGAGCCGCGTCGCACAGGTGAAGGTGATACTCGGAGCCAGCTGCCCCCCTCCCCACTCCCGCCCTCCACCTTCCTAAAGTGAGGATTAGGCTGGCTTAAGTGTACCGGAGGCAGGGGACGCTAAGCACGGCCCTGACAGTGAGGAGACAATGGCTGCTGATGAGGCAGCAAGCAGAGGGTGAGAGGGCCGAGAGGGCTTTTAGCGGATCACACGCTGATGGCAGAGAGGCTCTCGTGCTGATTAAGAATCCTTCTGACTGCATCTTTGCAATTTTTTTTGCCCCCCCTTCAACAGAGAAGTGATAATATAACAACGCACATGAGACCATAAAGAGATTTTTTAGGGCGAGTGCGACTCGGATTTGGGACTCACAAGGACAGGAGGCGTCCTCGCGGTCGATGATCCACGACGACGGAGAGCCGGAACGTCCGCCCGACGAGTCCTGCAGGAGAGGAAGCAGAATGAACCTCGAGGGAGCGGTTGGTTTAAGCGGTTAGCCAGCTCTGCTCAGGAGTATCGACGGGCGACATGGACTAAACAGAACACGTCTTGCTGTGAGGATCGCTGCCGGTGATGTGGTAAAAACTTCAGCAAAGACAGTGGAGGTTTGAGGTGGTAAGAAGCAGGAGCAGAGGACCGCATGTGACTCTCAGTGTGTACAGGGAGTCGTGCAGGAAACACCCAGCAGCCTTCACCTGTGTGCAGGGACGTCGTCGGCCATTTAAGACTTGAACAACAACTTCAACTTGTACAGATGGTTCTTGTATGAGACACACTGTGCTGCGCTCTGACCTGCAGCCATCAAAGTCAGTTTGCGGGTTCACACCAGGCGAGGCGTGGGCGCGTTCCAGAAGCGTCCCAAAGGCATGAAACCGTACCGCTTTGGAAAAATCTGCGGCCGTTCTCTTATTCATGCTTGCCACCGCGTGAATGGCAGCAGGTGGAATCGTTCAGGCATGCCGCCGCCGCCGCCGCTGCCACCGTCACCGCCGTCACCGCCGTCACCGCCGTCACCGCCGTCACCGCTCAGAAACTTTTGGTTTGGTGTGAGATGGTACAGAGCAGTACAGAGCAGTATAGAGCAGACACCGCGGACGCTTTTTTGTGTGAATTGGGGGTGAGCGGCCAGAGTGTGTGCCCTGTGGAGGGCCTGAGGCTCCGCCTACAACATGCCGCTGCTCCGTCTCTGTTTTTGCATTAATCCAGCGCACGGCCGCTGAGTTCGGGGTGAGAGGGTGGGGGTGGGGGTAGGGATTGGGGGAGGGGGGGTATGGAGGTGGGGAGGGAATGCAAATGACCATATGAACTCTGCTCCCTGAAGTTCATCCATCTCAGTGTGATATGGAAGGAGCTGGGGGGGGGCATAATTGCATGGGGGATGGGGGGGGGGGGGTGTTATGACTTTCATTCATGCTTCTTTTTCAGACCCCCCACCAGAGGAGGGAGGGCTGGGGGATTAATTGCGGATGGTGTGGAGCACCTGCAACCATTCCACTGCATCCACACGATCCCTGACCCCCGACCCCTCCCCACCCACCCTCTCCATACCCCACCCCCACCCCCGCTGCCTGATCCCAGAGGTGGTGCAACGTCCTCTGAAACAATCCCACAGAGTCGCTCTTTGGTTGAAAACCAGCCCGCTTGTAAAAGCGGAGCGTGCAGTCGCTGTACAGTGACACACGTCTCAACACCCCCCGACCCCTTCCCGGGGGGCCCCACGGCCGATTATACCAAGCACCTGCTGCACGCTGCGTGCCCTCGGCGGTGGGCCCCCCGTCTCAATTATCAACAACAATTTGGCTCATCCCTCGCCGGAGTGACGGGATGCAAACGATCGTCAGTTCTGCTGTTGTGCTGTTGTGAGGGCGGCGGGCGGGCGGACGGGCGGGAAGGCGGGGCTTCGTTTGCAGGAGGAAAATCCACAGCGGGAGACTCACCGATCTGTGATCCCGGACTTCCCCTGGTGAGTCGCTCCAATCAGAGGCGAGGGGCTGCAGACCCCCTGACAGAGAGGAGAGAGCCACATGAAAAAACAGCTTTGCCTCATAAAAGTTGAAAACAAAAGTAGGAATAAGGGACAGGGTGTCACTCTGGGTGCCATAAACAGAGCGTAAAACAGCAGCTTCTCTGTTATTATCGTGTCATTACAGTATTGGCTCAGTCTTGACTGGTCTAGATCAAAAATCCCGAGTCGGTCCAGTCCGAGACCGAGACAAGACCCAGTAAAAACGCCTCCGAGTCCGAGTCCGAGACCGAGTACTACAACACTAGTGTGTGTGTGTGTGTGTGTGTGGATTTTGCTGGCGGGCAGTCGTGCACGAGTGCGCCTGAGCATCAGCCGACCCCAGCGCTCCCTGCTTACCTCCGCTCGTCTTTTGTGCGCACACAGATACGAGCAACGCGTCGCATTCGCTCCAATTATGGCTCCTAATCTCTGAGCAAACAGTGGTTGGGGGCTGGGGGCGGCACAGGGGGAGGTGATAAAAAATTTGAAGGAACAAAAACGGCGAGGAGCACCTGTCCGCAGGAGCGTGCCAGGTGCAAACACACACACACACACACACGAACACACACAGAGCCGCCAGTTTGAAGACGAGCTTCCAGCAAAGCCAGACTCTGATTCTCTGAGTGCAAACATCACGAAAACAGCCCTCAGTCTCAGACGTGTTTCCCTTTTTTTTTTTTTTTTTTTTTTGCGGTTAGCTAGTGTGTGTCGGCACATGAAAGAAAAGGGCTTGGTTTTTTTGTTTTTTTTTTTTTTTACGTCACGCACCTGCTGCCACCGTCACAATTTGTTGTTTCTGAGATACCTGGATGAACTGCTTGGCAATGGAGGCGCATGAATGACTCCACTATGACAGTCAGTAAGTGGGCCAGTGATCACATACCAGCAGGTCCAGGGAGGGAGGGAGGGAGGGAGGTGGGGTTTTCTCCTTGTTGCGTGTTATCAGTACAATAAAAGCGACAGGCGCCGAGCTAAATGGCTTCACCTCCAGTGCACCTCCCCCAACACCCCCCCACCTCCACCCCCCGCCACACCCGCACACGCCGAGCTGAACTCGGACAGCCTCCCGCTCGTATCTCTATCGGACTTTCCCTGGTTAATGATCCACCCCAGCGGTTTGATCTTTGCTAATACGACCTGACCCCCGCCCGCCCGCCATCCACCATAAAGTCTTTCGCCGCAACAGGATGAGATGAGAGTTGCTGCCGCGGCTCGTTAAAAGATGAGCCGCTCCGCCATCAAGGCCGGGCGGCCGGCGGTCGGCCCAGACAGCGACACGCCCACAAGTTTGCTTGTTTTTTTGTATGTGTGCGTGTGTGTGTGTGTGTGTGTGTGTCTGCTGTGTGGTCATGTTTTCTCCTCGCACACAAACCAAACACAGCGGCGCACCTGTCTGCCCCCCTCCCCATCATTAAAGCAACCGTTTGTGCTTATCAGCAGCAGCATCTCCATTAAACTGGCGGCTGGCGGCTCGCAGTCACACGACTGAGATTGCTTGTTGGCAAAACTACATTTTTTAAGAACTGATTAATAAAATAAAATCACCAAAAGAAGACGAAGGTATGGGCTGTTAGAGGAAGCAGGGAGAGATTGATTTCATACGTTTTGACTCTTAAAAAAAAAAGAGAAGCATATTGAGTGGGTGTTGACTCAGACTTTATCTCTGGAGTCTCAACTTCCTCTTTCTGGCTCCGTCTCCAGCTGCCGTGGCTTTTGTGTCGACGAGGTCTGGATTCATTTCATCCTGGTATGACACGGTCGACAAATCTGCCCACTTCCCTGCCCGACCAGTTACATTCCTCTTGAACAAGGTTCTTATTTATTTAAAACCACCCTGTTTTCCATCTACATCCAAACACGTGGAACAACAAGTCATCCGTTTTTAGCAGGAGGCTGAGAACAGAGGGCTAAATATCCGAGGCTGCACCAAGAGAGTGAGCGACAAAACAAAGCAAAATTCCGGCAGAGGGCAGAATAGTTCTCCGCCTACTGGTGCTACTGGTGCTACTGGTGCGTGCTTCCTCAGACCTGGTTTACCTGCAGGCTCCAGATGCTGCAGCCTGAGTTCGGACCAGTCCTGCCCCGCTGGGAGCTCCTCCCCCAGGCTGAGGGGGCTCGGCGGCGTCCCGGCCTCCACTCTGTCCAGGAGCAGCAGCTGGACGCGGGACAGGGCGCCCAGGTTGCCGGAGTCGCAACCCACCGTCAGCGCCGCCAGGCCGGGGGACAGATCTGCAAACACCACACGTGATAGTCATACATGTTTTTTTTTTTGTTTTTTTTTCAAAGAAAAATTCAACCGAGCCTTAGCATGAGGCAGAAACGGTCTGACTCTGTGTGTATAAAACTGGTTTCCTTTCAAGTGGCTGAATTATTTGCATAACTAAACAGCAGCTGATGGGCCTGCAATGGACCTGCTGATAATCACAAGACAAACAAGTCATTTTCCTCGATACCCTAAATTGTCTAAAGCAGCTGCGGAGGCGGAGCTTCGTGTGAGCTCATCCGCTGCTGCTTCAAATACTGAGAAAATGAGAATGGACTCACTATCCGCTTGGGGGAAAAAAAAAAGTGTGTGTGAGAAGTGACAAATGAGGAGTGGCACACGCAGGAAACCCCCCCACCCCTCCCCACCACCACCACCACAAAAACAACCTGCACGTCCACAGCCGTTGACCTTTGAAAATAATCAGATTGAGCAACTTGCATAACTGGATTATGTAATTACAGTAAATTGCACTGCCTACACACCGGCCCCTCCCCATCCCCCGCACCCCCGACTCCACCAGGCTCCAAAGTTCTCGTCGTCACACACAATTAAAAGTGGATCAGTGTCGGAGGAGCTCGGCGCTCATGCAAATCCCCCGACAAGACCAAGACACGCTGGCTGGCTGCAGAGGGGGGGGGAGAGGAGGAGGGGGAGGGGGCGGAGGTGCCTTTCTTCCTGCCTCAGAGGGGATTTCACACACACACACACACACACACACACACACACACACACACACACACACACACACACACACACACGCACACACGCACACACTCCTAGCTCTGAACACTATTTCAGTCTCTACACCCTTTTAACATTATAGTAGTTCAAGGTTCACTGTAAATGCACATAAAATGGATTTTGATTTGATTTTTTTCTTGTTTTTCTGAATTTTACATGTTTTTTTTAGGTTTTATTTCATTTTGGGTTTTATTTGCTCATATTAGTTTTGAAATCAAGATTTCTCATGAACGGATCTCAACTCAGTTGTGCAGACAGGAAGGTTTGCACTGACAAATTTTAAATGTACTTATTTTTTTATTGTTATTTTTACTCATAATCAACCTTGAGAAAAAAAAAAGTTAATTTTTGCCAATAAACATTTGCTATTGTATGATTTTATTCCAGCCAAATGAGGCAGTTTCTGAAAACCCACATGTCAGTTTCAGCCAGTGGTGTAGTCTAGTTTATTCCAGCGGGTACACTGATTTTTTTCCTCCTACCAGCCTCGTACACATCTGTCCGGCAGCAGCTACTTCATAACAACACAAAACAAGAACCACCATCATGCTCAGTAATGCATTAAGTATAGAGCATCCACATATAAGTGAGAGCATGAAAGACTGACAGTCATTTACAGCTGGACTTCAATGAAAAGTCACAAAAAAAAAGCAGTCACAAGACAACACACATAAAAAAAAGAAAGTTTCAGCAATCAAGTGCAAAAAGTGATGCAAACACAAATCAATTCTGTGAAGTGGCACCAAAGCGATGGCTGACTCTCAAACAGATCAGAACATAAAACTTCATTTAATCACATTCCTCAAGGGGAAAGTAAACGTAGCGTCAAAAAACATGCTGATACGTATCTTTTGCGCATTTTAAGTGGTTATTCGGAACTCTTTCTAGTGGTTATACGGCGTAAAACTGCCTACAAGCACTAGACTACACCACTGGTTTCAGCTCTGATTGACGTTTGTAAAGTTAAACTGGAGTGTATGCACGCATGCTCCCACATCCCCACCCACATCCCCTCCTCCACCACTGCTGTGAGCTGCTGGCCGTTGCTGTGTTTGACGCCCAGGTGAACCTCCGCTCAGGTAAGGCAACACCGCGGCTCGCAAAACGGAAACTGCCGGCTCGTGGCTGATAAACGGCCGAGTCGTTGAGAGGAAATCCCTGGGATAACGGCGACCACGGCACACAGAGCAGTGACACACACACACACACACACACGCTTTCAGTTGGTCCGAGTCTTAGCGCGCAATTAGCCGGGAGTGTAGCAGTGAGCCTGGAAGACACTGTGCAAACAATAGGGCGGCTAACAAACGGCTAATCTCAGGAGTGAGGGGCTGGACAGTTGCCAGACACACACACACACACACACACACACACACACACACACACACACCTAATAGATAATGAAACTGGTAAGACCTAAGGTCACTAAATTGTGCAATCTAAAAGTCTATTAAGGAGGAAAACAAGAATATAGAAAATTTAGGGCTGTCAGCGTGAATGCATAAATCATGATTAGTTAAATACAATCTATAACACGTTCATTTTTTTAAATCACATTTCAAACGTAAGCCTTTTTGTCCCTTTTACTAACCTGTAGTTAGCCCCTCTGGCTGTGGCGCTATTTTATGAAGCAGCTTTCTGTAGTAAACAAAACAGTGATGGATGGAAAGAGTGTGCCTGTATTTTTAAACAGCTTGTCCAAATTGAAAAACTGTATTTTATTTTTGTTCACTTTTGGAAGCTGTTTTCTATCTCTAAGTCATAGTTTCATGGCCACACTGTCGCATTTTATTTAAGCTGTATTTTTGAAGTAAACAAGTGGGTCTACATGACACTTTAATTTGAAAACTGTATTTAGAGTAGACATTGTATTAAGTTTGTCTACATTGCAAATTTTTGAAAGAAAAGTTCAAAAAGGAAATTATTTCTTTGTGTTCATTTGATTCCCAATGAAGACTCTGGTTATTATGGGCTTAAAACTGCCTTAAAAGGAAAATAACAGTATTTTACAGTTGCAATTCAAACCGCAATTAATCGCAGTTAACTATGAAGATTCTGCTATTAATCGCGGTTAAAAAATGTATCGTTTGACAGCCCTAATAAAATTATTACATTTCAATATTTAAAAAACAATGTAAACAACTAAATGTGAGCTGATCCAAAAATGACTTGATTAGTCTTTACAGCAGTTGTTTTAAAACGTAACGCTTTGACTCTGAAAGGACCACCGCTGCATCCTCACTTTCCAGTCAAATGTGAAAAATGATGAGGAAAGATCTTCAGATTGTATTGAATTGCTTCTCCAAATCCGCCTGGATCTGCATTTTTTTGACACTGGTGAGTTTCTGTATTGATCACCGAGCCCCCAAACAATTGACGACGAATCCCCTCTTAAAACTCGGGGGGGGGGGGGGGGTTATCATGATTTGCCCACATTTTAATAAAAATCCTGCCAGCTGAAGCCACATAGTCTGATAAAAATCAGCGTCGCCTGACACGTGGAGGAGCACATTCGGCTCCTCCCAAGTCCTGAGTTGATTTTATCAGCCGCCAGTTGCCATGGCGAGGGGCCGACTGCCCGCCCGCCCGCCCGCCCTGATTCCCGGCCACACATCCTCGGGGCAGAAGGTCACTGGAGGTCAGATGGAGCTCTGGGTCAAGCGAAGCAGGTTAAACACCTTGTCGGGGATTAGCGGCCAGCGTGCCATGCAGGAAGTCATTTACATACACTTTCTTAAACAGGCTGACACACACACACACACACACACACACACACACACACACACACACACACACAAACTGTGGCCTTTGTGTCGGCCTGACACGGCCCAGATAAGGACGTCACTGGCTGAGACAAGTGATTGAGTGGATGGACGGACTGGAGGCCTAAAGGAGGCCTGAAGGCGGCCACAACTCGACCCAATCAACTCAAAACCAGTCTTAATTTTTTTTTCAAATAATTTTGGACCAGATTTGTGCGTCTACCTGTGTCGGGCGAACGGCCACCGGACGAGTCCGACGCATCGTCCAGAGACGGACAGGAAGTGGAACGAGGGGCTATGGCCTCCAGCTGGTCGAAGACCTGGGACGGACTGCAGCTGACCTCCGAGGAGCCCGAAGCCGCCGAGCTGCAGCGCCCTGCAACGAGAGCAGCATCTCTGAAGGTTTACCTCAGGAAAACAATGAAGACTCCAAGCCCGCTGAGATGTTGAAGAAACAGAGAAACCCAGCGAATGTAAATATCTTGTTCATCTTAAATATTTTATGGTATTTTATTTTTTAATTTCTTTTTAATTAATATAATTTCCCTTGTATTTGCACTATATTGTTGCAGCAATTATGTGCAATGTGGGATGATTAATTATTCTAAGGAAGCGACGGGACCTTCTCCGACGATCAGCCTCCACATCTCGGCTGGGTGTCGTGTCAGACTCAGCGAAAGCCCCGCCCCCTCTAAGGCTTTCACACTCCCGTAAAACAAAAAACAACAACAACAACCTCCCTTCCTCCCTCTCAGGTAAGGAATGAAGGTGTGATGATTGGGTTTGGGGCTTGAGGCTGAAACCAGAAGGCGGAGAGCGTCCAGATAATCACTGATCACTTATCTCCTCTCCAACCATCACAACAGACCTGCTGCACTTTGTCCACATCAGTGGTCAGAGGATTAAGCTGGGGAAACTGTTTTGACAGGCCGTTTGTGTGTGTGTGTGTGTGTGTGTGTGTGTGTGTGTGTGTGTGTGTGTGTGTGTGTGTGTGTGTTGCAGCAGCAGTAGCAGCACAAAAGGGATAATATATACACTACCAGTCAAAGGTTTGGACACACCCTATGAATTGAATGTCTTTTCTTTCATACTCATGACTATTGACATTGCAGTTTCTCACTGAAGGCATCAAAACGACGTATGAACACACATGGAATTATGTAGGAAGCAATAAAAGTGTCAAATAACTCAATCACGTTTTCTATTTCAATTCTTCAAAATAGCCACCTTTCATAAAAAGCATATTTAGAGTTATTTAACACATTTTTCTTTGCTGCATAATTACGTATACCTTGCTCATATATTTGATGTCTTCGGTAACTATCTGCTGTGTAGAAAGTTGTAAAGATAATGCATGAGAAGGTGTGTCCAAACTTTTGACTGGCAGTGCACAGAGGCCTTATGTAGGGGGGAAAAAAAAGGCAAACTCAGCACTTTCTGCCCACACACACTGACAGAAAATGTACATATAGAGCCGTCAAGTTGTGCACACAAACACACACACACACACACACACACACACACGCTGGCCTGTTGTGCACTTGAGCGGCGCGGTGCCCTCCTCAGGCGGACAATGGAAGGACTTGACTGGCCTCTTCAAAGCCGCCGTCGCTCTGGCAGAGCCGCAGTGAGTTTTGCGGGGAGGTTAGAGGTGAGTCCCGGGGTCTCGGCCAGATTGACACCACAGTGTTTGAGGCGCACAAGGCCTCCTCTGTGGGCCCACCACCACCACCGCCGCCGCTCCTTTCCTGGTTAGGTTGGGGGAGGGAGGGGGTGAGCCCGTAGCTGAGCTGGGTCGGATCGGGTCGGGACCGTGGCCTGGCTTTCTTTCTGCAGGACAGTTACAGTGTGGAGACGTGGCTGAAAACAGCTCAGCTCAGGGGTCACTGTGTGGACTGTAAGGGTTGGGGTCGGGGGGGGGTCTGTTCAGAGTCTGAACAATCAGAAAGGGCCAAGCCGGGTGAGGAGGCTCCCATCGGCCCCTGCAGCCACACAGAGTGAGAGCCACACATTCGACTCTCTTGTGAGGAACGAACGGTTTCCATTAGATCTGAATCCCCCCCTAAAAAGTTCCCCATTGAAATGGTTTCCAGCCATCCCAAATGTGACCGGAAACTCGTGTTGTAGTCAAGATGACACCAACCGAGACCAAGACATTATCAAGACTAGAGAGTGTTGAGATGGAGACCAGATCGAGACGTTCGGAGTTCGAGACCAAGAGTTTGGAGACACCCGAAGAAATGAATGTCTTTTCTTTCATTCTCATGACTATTGACATTGCAGTTTCTCACTGAAGGCATCAAAACTACATATGAACACACATGGAATTATGTGGGAAACAATAAAAGTGTAAAATAAGTCAAACACGTTTTATATTTCAATTCTTCAAAATACCCACTTTTCATAAAAAGCATATTTAGAGTTATAGAAGGTGTTTTTCTTTGCTGCATAGTTACATATATCTTGCTCATACATTTGATGTCTTCAGTATCTATCTGCAGTGTAGAAAGTTGTAAAGATAAAAAAAAAAGATTGCATGAGAAGGTGTCCAAACTTTTGACGGGTAGTGTACAAAACTTCAAAACTTCAAGGGGCAGTGAACTCTAACAGCTGAGAAGTGAAGCCCTGCCTGTGATAATCCCAGTGCATGGCTCCCAGCTTCCACACGCTGCCACGTTGAGCTCTGTCTCCGTCTCCATCTGCAGCCACTCTCACCGCTGCTGCTCGTGCACGGCTGCAGCGCCGCACGCAGAACAGTGGACGGCTGCGGCAGAAAAGGGGAGAAAATCCCTGCACAATTTCCACATTGTTTGCCTTCTTTCATAAAGTTCCCCCCGGCGGAGTCAGATGTCAGTGGCCCCGTCCTTTATCCCCGCTGGGGACGGTAAATTAGCATCCGCAGGAGAACCGCCCAGCTATTCTATTGTGGCAGCGGCCCCCCTCCTCCCCGCTGCCAGCGAGCGGCGGCCCGCGTGGATTTATGACTGTCGGCTGCACGCCGGCTCGCTGTCGGAGCCGTGGGGCCCGAGGGGCCGCGGTGCACGAGGTGGGCACCCCGACGCCTATTGTTGGGGTCTCGCGCCCTTTGAGTGCCGAATCAAACGGTACCGGCTTTTCAATCGCAGAGGCCTCCATCTCTGGCCCCTGATTTAGTGGAAAAAGAAAAGCTTTCTGGGTTATTAATCAAGAGCTGGGTGGTGGTGGAGGAGGAAGAGGAGGGGTGGAGGAAGAGATGGAGGAGGAGCTGTGTAAAGGGGAGGAGGAGGATGAGAAGGAAGGGGAAGTGGAGTAGGGGGAGAAGGTGGAGGAAGAGGAGGAGGTGGAAGAGGAGGAGAGAGAGATGGAGAAAGGATGTAGAAGGGTGAGGTAGATGTGGAGAAGCAAATGAGGTGGAAGAAATGAAAAGGAGATGGAGTGAGGAGAGGTAGGAGATGGGGAAGGAAGGGGAAAGTGAAGGAGGTGAGGAGGAAGAAAAGGAGGAGAAGGAGGTGGGGGAGGTGGAAGAGGAAGAGGGAGAGTTGGAGAAAGTGTAGAAGGAGGTAGGAGAGGAGAAGGGGAGTGAGGCAGATGCGGAGAAGGATTAAGAGGAGGGGGAAGTGGAGGAGGTGGCTGAGAGTAAGGAGGCGGTGGAGGAGGAGATGGAGGAAGAGGAGGAGGAGGAGGAGGAGAAGGGGTAGGAGGTGAAGAAGGAAGGGGAAAGGGAGGAGAGGAGGAGGAGTAGGAGGAGGTGATGTTGACACTGATGCTTTCACAATGTGTCGATGGGGGAGGAGCATCAGAGCGGCTGTCTGGACCACTGGCTATTGTCCTGGGCTGAATGTCCGACCATGTTCGGGACAATCGGGCTCAGAGGACGGCGGGCAGCAGCGACATGGGGGGGAGAGGGGAGTAAGAGGAAGGAGGAGGAGAAGGAGGAGGAGGAGGAGGAGGCTGTGAACGGCACCAGATGTGTCCCGGCTCATTCCTCACCTCTGACGGGGGAGATGGAGGGCAGGACGGGCCAGCGCAGGGACTCCAGCCGAGCCGCCGGGCCGCCGGGGCTGAGGTTCGGTGCCGTGGAGCTCTGAGGGCTCGGGCAGGATGACCAGGTGGTGGAGGGGAAGGTCAGGGAGGCCGGGAGGGCGGGGCGCCCCCCGGAGGACGGCTCAGCAGCCGCACAGGAAGCAGTGTCTGGATGCAGGCCGTGCGCACTCTGACCCCTGCTCAGAGGTTGGACGGCTGAGGCTCGGCGAGGTGGGCGTGTCCTGGGTGGGCCACAGGTGGGCTTCGGGAGGGCGGGGCTGGCAGCGGGTAGGTGGTCGGGCAGAGGAGACGGTGAAGGTGAAGGTGAGGGTGAAAGTGAAGGCCGCAGCGGCGGGGAACAGGCTGCGGGGTCGTCGTCTGGGTTCCAGTCTCTGCAAACGGCTGCAAACGACACAGGAAGGTTTTCAGCAGTTAAGAAAGAAGGAAAAGCTTCAGGCAATCGAGTCACCAGTCATCAGTTCCTTAAATAGCCAAAAATTAGACCATAAGAAAAATCCAATTCAGTCTCATAGTTTCAGATTTAAAGTGAAATCTGCTTCATTGTTTGACAGCTGAACTGAACAGTGTTGAAGCCGATGAGTCACGTTGACGTTTCACAGTAAAATACAGCACATAGATAAACTAAATCCAGCAACGTTGTATATTATGATGAAAATCAACTGGATCCACCGTGTTTTCCGATCATTGACTTCCTGAATGAACGAGTCTACCTGCTGGGATTGAGCGGTCGCGATGCGTTAAGCGTGGAAAAAGGAACAGCCGTGTATTTCACCAGTATTTATTTTTTATTTATTTTGCCACGCCTGGTGTGAACCTGCACAATGACTTTAATGGCCGCGAACTTTTGGTGCGAATTGTGGGGTGAGTTTAGTCCCACAAGCACAGGTAGACCAGTGTGTTACCAGACTGGAAGCTCCTCCTGCCGCTGGACAGGCTGGTGCTGCGGCTGAACAGGCTGGAGGAGGGACGACTCAAGTCTGAGAGAGACACGCAGGAGGCCGCGGAGGTCGGCGACGGCGGGCCGCTCCATCCGGCCGACAGCGGAGTCAGTACTGGGGTGGTTTCTGTGACGGACAGCGCTGCAGGAGGCTGCTGCTGATGCTGCTGCTGCTGCTGCTGCTGCTGCTGATGATGATGATGATAATAAGCTGCATGCTTTTCCAGAGCAGCAAGTTGGACCTCAGCTGGAGACGCTGGCAGAGAGTCAGAACGGCTGGGCTGACCTCCAGAGATCCAGGAGAGAGGTGTTGGAATATTCGTGGATGATGGTGGAGTAGCTGGGACTGGAGGTGGAGGAGGATGAAGAGGAGGAGCAGGAGCAGGAGCAGGAGCAGGAGCAGGAGGAGGAGGAGCAGCAGCAGCAGCTCGGTTCTTGTCTCCCAGTGAAGCCTCAGTCTGGACCGGACTGGTTTTCCCAGCTGGAACCAGATGACAGGAACCTTCAAGAAAGACAAAAAAAAAAAAAAAAAAAAATAAAAAATCTTTTAAATGTCACTTTTGACCATTCAAAAAAATCTGCGAGCTGCCAAATTCGAATTGCAGCAGCAGCAGCAGCAGCAGCAGAATGTTTCCGTGAACAATAGTCGCAGCTCGTGATCTTTCATGTCTTCTCATAAAAGGACTCAATATTGGACCATCATAAATCCTTGTCTGAAATTCAAATGTTATCGGCTCAACTAGACAAATGTTAGTTCTAGACAACGTTCTGATGATTTCTCCAAAATTTCAAAGACAAATTTCAGCCATTTTCAATCTTCTCGTCCCCGCTCCTTTTCACGAATCCTAACAATGCTGATGAAACGTTTGTAAAATGTTTTTAGGGGAACGTGTTAAAACCCACCAAAGTCGCCAATCGGCCAATTCAAGAAGCTGAAAGGAACTGAACTGGGGAATTTGACCAGAACAGCTGGAACAATACATGACAGAGTGGCCCCCTTTTCTTCAGGAGCACGCCGCACTCCTCTTCCACCGCACTTATTATCTCAACTCTTCCTCCTCCTCCTGAACCTTTTCCCCCTTTCATCTGGCTGAAATTCTCCACTGCAAACATCGACTCCATCCAGCCCCGCCCTCCCTTTTCCCCTCCAGCCCTTTTCCATTCTTCCCTCTCCGCCTTTGCACACCCCTTCCTTTCTCCTGGGTCTTATATTTTTTTGTTGTCGACCACGGGGAGGGTGTGTGTGTGTGTGGAGTGGTGGAGGGTGTCAGGGACAATCTGCTCTTGTTTTCCCGTAGAGGAGTCAGCACGGGGTGGGGGAATGGGGGGCGGAGGGCTGGATAAAGAGGAGGCGCTGGAGAGCACATTTCTGCACTCTTACAATGCACCGGCGTATCCCATCTGTTACACACGCGCACGCACACACCCGGGCGTGTGTGCACGCACGCAGACGCCTAGCCCTGCGCGCGTTTGCCGGCGTGCATGTGAATGACATGTGTCAGAGCGCCACGGCAGCACGTTTGTGCAGGGAGCAGGGGTTAAGGGCGATTGTGCCACCATATGGTGGAATAATTAGTATTAGCAGACCTTGATGCTGAGAAATGCACCCCCCCCCATCCTTTAGCACACACACACACGTGCACACACACACACTCCAGCATGGTGCCCTGTGATGGAGCGAGGTGCGTGCTGGGAAAAAGATGCCTTCACAGGCTCTGAAAAGAGCGGCAGGTCGCCTCGCCCCAGGGCTCTTGCATTCCCTGCAGAGGGCCACCAGCAGGGCGGCGCTGTGGGCACTTCCTCGACTTGCAGGAAACAGGAGATTTACCCTAAACCAAACACGGCTGGAAGAAAGAGGGAGATTAAAAGGTGAGGGAATATCTTAATGAGGTTTTGGGCTGCAGTTTCTCCTCCTGAGGCGGCGGGGGCGCTGTGAAAGCAGAAGGCCCAGTGTTGCGCTCTCACCCTCCGGAGTTTGTGCCTCGGCTGGAGTGCGACCACCACTGGACGTCTCGTCCCGGAGATGAGGCGGTGGCGGCGGTGGCTGCGGCCCGGAGGTCAGGACGTGAGGAGGTGTGAGGTCATCAGGGGAGGCCTTGACGAGGAAGCGAGGGCGCGGCTGCGGAGAGTGACGAGGCCGCTCACCAGCCTGGAAGATGAACAAGAGGTGACGCGTGTTTTTTTTTAACACGGACCAGAGCAGTGATGGCAAATCAACAGGAATTTCCAAATCAAACTGGCATTACCTGAATACCTGAAGAAATAAACAAAGCACAACAGTGTTCTATTCCATATGGTCTCATAATAGTCAAAAAACTGATGGAAGAGTGTAAATACACCATCATCCAAGAATTAACTAATACGCGTCATCTGGAAAGAATAAGATATGTTTTGAGAGACAGACTCCAACATTTTGACACAACCTGGCAACCTCTCATGCAGTATCTTGCTAATACAACTTCATAATGAATGTACTGTGCACTGCGAGATTCTTGTGATACTTCTATGTGGGTTTTCACCGGGGCTGCAGGGGGGGGCACAGAACCTGTCATGTTCTGTTAATGCTGTGTTTGTTTATGTTGTTTACTGTTTTCAAGTTTTGTATGTTTTTAGTTCTTTTTTGTATGTTTGTATGATAAATGCCCAACAAAAATACATGGGAAAAAAATCAAACTGGTATTAAAAGTTAAATAAATAAATTATTAGGATCAATTATCATAGTATTATATGAAAAAAGAAAGAAACCAAGGCAGTCAGTCACTCAGTTTCAAGATATCTAATATTTAAACCAACTACTACATATCAAATACTAAGAAGAAACAAAGCAAGTCATAAAAAAAAATGCGGTAAGTGTGATTGCAGATTGCTGTTTGCATTTGAGCTGATAAAATAAGTCTGGCAGGCACCTGAGCGGGTAACACACAAGTCACTCCAGTGAACTGCTGCCGCTCCTCCGCCAACCAAGACAGAAGAGCCTGTGTGCTGTCACCACTGCCCCCTTGTGTTCGACAAAGGCATCACATCTCTTCCTTGAAGTTTCTTCCCCAGAATATAAGCGGTGAAAAAAGAAAAAAGAAGAAAAAAAAAAGAAACAAAAAAGAAACACTCGTCCTGAAGGTGATAAACTTTTCTTTTTCAAGCAAACTGTGTTAAGTCAAAGCGTGGACTCCGGCCCCCCAGAGAGCAAACAATGATAACAAATGGCCCCTGGACGGAGGGCTTTTATTTGACTTTGGATTTTAGGCTCCTCACCCTTTCTGCACACAGTAAAAACAAAACAAAACAAAGGGAAAATGCACAGATGCATGTGTCTGCGTAGAACGATGAACCGGGAGACCTGAGGCGGGGGGTGGGGGGGTCATGGTGGTGGGGTGGTGGAGGGGAAGGGAGGGAGGGGTCGCTGTCTGTGACTCACACAGGGAGGATCAGCTTTTAAATCCCTGCACCATCACCGGCGAGCCGCTGCCCTCAGATCTCAGGGCTTTAAAGATCTGCATTCTTGTGATTTAAAGAGGTAGAAAAGGGCAGAACAAGAGGCGGCGGTGGCTGCGGCGGCTCGGACCCCCTCGCTCCTCTCCCCGGCCTCCCCCATCACCTGTCGCTCGGGGCTGAGCGGCGGCGGCGGCGGCTTTGTG
Organism: Thamnaconus septentrionalis; assembly: GCA_009823395.1. Lineage (NCBI taxonomy): Eukaryota > Metazoa > Chordata > Actinopteri > Tetraodontiformes > Monacanthidae > Thamnaconus > Thamnaconus septentrionalis. The sequence goes on along the minus strand of CM020502.1, from coordinate 27,191,305 downwards.
AGAGGCGCGACTCGGACCGGTGTTGTCGAGCCGACGACCTTCTGCAGGAGCAGGTCCGGACAGGAACACCCGCCGAGGGAAAGAGAGGCTCTTTGGATGCAGCCGTGCGTGCTATTGTACAGTGCAGCACGAGCACAGGTGACAGTAACGAATACAGACTTTCAGAGTAACTGATTAACGTGAAAGATTCAAATTAAAGATTCCATTAAAAAAAAAAAAATTGTTTCCTCCTGGTCGGCAGTGCAGCAGCCTCTTGTGGTTGATCATAAAAAGAAACCTCTCAATATCCTAAAAAACAGTGTATTTAACACTGTGTTTACAGCCTCCTGCTAAAGCTGACTGTGATTGGAAGGGTGGGGCAGCAAAATACAAGGGGGCGGGGCACCAATGGTGCTGTCACTACTGTGGGAGAGGCGTAGATGCCCGTTGTGACATCACAGAGGGCCGATGTAGAGCGCGGCCTGAAGGACGGAGAAGTGAATAACAGACTTTGCACAGTTTATCGTTTTAAAATGTTAATGAATCAAATTCGGGCGACACGGCGGTGCAGTGGTCAGCGCTGCCGCCTCACAGCAAGAAGGTTGCAGGTTCGATTCCAGGTCTGGAGTTTGCATGTTCTCCCTGTGTCTGCGTGGGTTCCCCCCGGGTTCTCCGGCTCCGGCGAGGTGAATTTAAACTCTAAATTGCTGCCGCTGATGACGTGGCTTTGATGTGAAGCCGTAGTACTCGATAAAAAAACCCAACAAACTGCACGTTCACTCGTACTGAAGCGCGTTACAACTCTGGCATTTCCCAAAAAAAAAAAAAACCTTGACAGATGTTTTCGACGTTCCAAGTTGAGTCGGGTCAAGAGTACAATCAGCTTTACTGACTGATCAGAGGATGAAAGGAGCGACGCGGCCGCAGAAGGAGGCCAACCAGCGGCTGGAACATGTCAGGCAGGGAGGCCCGGTCCGGCAGAAGGTGCGAGGCCGCCGTCAGAGCCTGTGTGGGCCCCCCCACCCCCACCCCCACCCGGCAGGCCCCCAGGAAACGGGGCTGACCTCCTGGCGTCAGGCAGCCCACACGCTGTCCCCGCGCTGCCAGAGCTGCCTAATGTCATTACGGGCCTGTTGGTGGTCAGCGGCTCCCTAAATTGAGACGCAGCATGCAGCGGCGGCAGGGCTCCATGAATGTAGGAAGTCGATTAAGTGCAGAAGTCCGAGTCCCAGATGGCCTGCAGAGGAGACGCTTGCGTGCGCTCCGGCGGGCCCCACCTCTAAACACACGCCCACACACACACACACACACACACACACACACACACACACACACACACACACACACACACACGCACAGGCAGCGACACAGACTGCGCACTTAATCACACTGCCTCCGTGTGAACCCTGCGACAGGCGGACGGACAGAAGTGTGTCTATGTCCCCGCTGTCCTGCAGGAACAGAGAATTCCTCACAGAGGGCTGCAGCACAAGACGAGGCCAGGCTTCGGAGCCTAACAAGGTTAAAGCCCACCCCCTCCGTCCCCACCTCGACCCCCCACTCCCTGAAAAAGAGTGACTTTTTAAATCACGGAGATTTGTGTTTCTGCGGGGTGTAATTAGCTTTGCTGATGACAGTGGGGCGCATTGTGGCGCTCCAGAGGATCCAGGGGAGCAAATCTGATTATCAGCTCGTGTCAGAAGCCAGGCTCACATACAGCTTAGCATTCACTGCAACTTTCTACTTTCAATGCCGCTCAGCCCCCAAGAAATCAGCCCCCAGAGGAGCCCCCCCGACCCCCACAAGCCTCCGGAAACACAACTCTGTCGCACAACAGACCTGAAGCGACAAGTGACGGCACGTCACCATTTGGGCAGCATCTGCTTGGAAACAAAGGAGAAAACTGTGGAAAATACAATAATAGTAAATATCAGCCTTGAGGCTCTGCCCGCTGCCGCTGCCACACGCTGGGAGCAGCAGTGTTCTGAAAAGTGACGCTGCCCGTCTTTCAACTGGCCAGCAGGGGGAGCTTAGCAGGTTGCAAACGGATGCTCTGCCATGTGGGTGAGTCCAGAAAAACAAAACAACTGGGCTAATTCCTCAACTCAAATCAAATCTCTGATTCCTACAGCAAAATTAAAATGCAACATGAGGTGTTTCACTACAAGAGTTAAACTCCCGTCCCCATCATAACAACTCATGCAGGCACACTATACACACTGAAACGCACACAACAACAGATCCACCAACACGCATATGATAAAAAAAAGTTTAAAAAAAAGGGTGAAACAAAATTCTTAGTGAAATATATAATAACACAGAATCTACTTTTGAATCAATGCAGATTCAAACAACAACAAAAAACCCCAAAAGATTAAAAATTTCTGTTCAAAATATGTCTAGATTTCTGTCCCCTTACATGAGATTGAACATCAATGACTGTGATTCTGAACCACTGGGTCACATGACCAGCACAGCTGGAGAGCGATGAAGACTCCGTCAAAGCAGTTCATCTCCCCTCCATCTAAGGGGAGCCTCCGCTAAAAACCATAAAACTTGGTGAACTTAAAGTTTTGCATTTTAAAGCGCCTCCAACTCCTTGTTTGGGCACCTGTGCATTCTGAGCCGAGCCGAGCCGAGCCACTCTGCCGACTCGTGTCCCGGGTGACAGTGTACGGCAGCGGCCCGTTGGGTCAACAGCCTCTTGTCACCGGCCGTCGGCCCTGTTTGCACTGGGAACAATGGTGAAAACAGCCGTGTGGCTGCCATGTAGCTTCAGTGGCACAAAGCGCCGCTGATTTACGAGACACGGCGGCGAGAGCAGGGCAGGGCGGAGCTGCAGGGGGCTGCCACCATGGGCCGCTCGCCGCCACTGCTGCTTCTGCCGCTGCCAGGGGGCCCGACGAGCTGCCCTGCGGCACGAGGATGTAAATGAGGCGGCGAGGAGCAGCGGCGAGGAGCAGCGAGCGCCTTTGTCCTGCCGACTTCACGTGTTTGTTTAACCGGAGGCCGAGACAGGAAGCCGGCCCACACAACTCTGCCGCCGTCGCCACGGCAACGCCACTGTTAATTGTGGCACATCCACTCCCGGAGTCTTTTCAGCAGCTGAGTGGGGCGGGGAATAGGGGGGCGGGGGTGGTTGGAGTGTCGGAGGAGAGAAAAGAAGAGGAGCAGTGTGTGTGTGTTTGGGAGAGTGGCAAACTTGTTGAGGTTTTCGGTGGATGTTTTGAAAGACTTTCACTGAATCAGAGTCTGTGACTGAATCACTTCCTGGACGGAAGGTCTTAATGAAGCATTTCAGGGGCACTTTTTTTGGGTCTTTTTATGACACGTCCCCCTCCAAAAAAAAACCCCTCAAATATATGTATGTTTACAACATCAGATTGATTGATGGAGATGTTTTCAGGAACTTTCAGGAAAACTTTAAGTGAGACGTAGTGACCGACTGTTGTCTGTTTAACCAATTAAATCCACGTTTGGTGTTTCCTCAACTGCCAAGAGGAAAACCTGCATCTTTATTCACGTTATTCAAGGCCAAATAATTTTCACTGCCACCTAGTGGAGGATGTCTTAATAAGGATTCTGCAGGATGTCATAATAATAATAATAATAATAATAATAATACTAATTATGATCACAGGGGGCATTATGGAGAAAAATAATAATAATAATAATAATAATAATAATAATAATAATAATATGATCACAGGGGGCATTATGGAGAAAAATAATAATAATAATAATAATAATAATAAAAACTAAACTAAGAGCATTGTAAATATTGTAAATATTATTGAAATGTGCTCTGTCATCAAAGCTAGTTTTTACTACAATGATGTCTGTTGAAGCGTAACTTGTGATTTCTTTACTTACTTACTGAATTATCAATGAGCATGACGAAAATATGATGGCAACTGTCATCCTGTTCATCCCTTTCAACATGCAGACACACGTGTTCTTTGGCATTGACTTGAGATTGGAGAAATTCAGTGATTCTCATCAATTTTTGTATTGATGTTTTTCAGCAGAGAGTCTTTCACCTGTGCTTGGTGGGTGTTTGCGGCACTCACGGTGTGATGGGGAACTCCTCGGTCCCACAGGACGGCCTTGGTGACAAAAGACAGATAAATGGGCTCCTGCAAGAAAAGCAAAGGGAGAGAGAGAGAGAGAGAAAAAAAACCCAAAAGCGGTCAGTGCAACAAAGGGGAAGCCTCGCTGATCACAGAGGTACCGGTGCACAATCAATTAAAAATGGTTTATCTGGGCCAAATTGAGATTGATGAGTCAGAGGAGCTGAGGGGAGATGAACTGCTTTGACTGAGTCCATCTCCTGCCTCTGACACCTTTCAGCATCAGCACAATGAGCCGAAGCCTGGCAAAACAAATACCCCCCACCTCCCTCCAGTGGTTGGAGCCCTCACTGATAGACTCCACCCTCCCACGCAGCCCACTTTCCAACATCTGCTTGGTCTCACAAAAACGTCTGCTCCCCCCGACGCCCCACCTCTGCTTTCTTTTATCTTCCTTACACGTAGCTTCCTCCAGACAGTGCGCGCTGACCCTCGGCGCTGCGTTAAAACTCATCAATCACGGCGGCAGCGCGCCACTGCCTGATGCCCGGCGCTCATCCATCTCCCGGCAGGCCTGAGAAGCACCGAGTCAGCCCCGGAGTGGCTCCACTCCAGGGATCCTCCCAGGGATCAGCCCCTCTTTTCAGGGGCCGTAACCCCGGAGCGGGGTGGGTGACAGAGGGCAAGAGGCTGGCAGGCCGGCAGGACAATGGCCAGGCGAGGACGTGTGTGTGTGTGTGTGTGTGTGTGTGTGTGTGTGTGTGTGTGTGTGTGTGCTCCCACTCCTCTTTGGAGTGCACTGACGTGGAGCTCTCTGCCAGTCACACTGCCAGACTCACTGGAGAGGCCAGAGAGCAGCGGGGCTCGACTGTCTCCGCCTCCAGGCGTCATTCCTGACGTACCTGCTGGGTTTCGCTGAAAAACTCTGCTGGCTCTAAGTCCAGTATAACATTTAGTGTAGTTTCCCAATTTGGGATCAATAAAGCACATTCATCCATCTATCTATCTATCTATCTATCCATCTATCCATCTATCCATCTATCTATCAGCACGCTTTTAGTTATGTCCAGGACTCGGTACAGTCCCTCTGCTGAGCAAGCCCCCAGACCCCAAGATGGCGGCCCATTCATTTCAATGAAGTTGCTCACTCAGTGCATACACTGAAAAAGTTTTTGACCTCCGCATTAATGGGCCCACAGAGCATGCTCAGTAGTGTCACTTCCCATCATGCCTCTGTAACCCACACAATCTATTTGGCCAATCAGAACGACCCTGGAGAAGGTCACTTACAGACACGTCAGGACACAGCCAATCAGAACGAGCTGAGACACAGCAGCACGTACGACGTTGTGACGTCATGGCCTTTATCGTTTTTTTAAACGTTTATTAGACCATAAGCGAAAAATCGACAGTCGAAATATTTGCTATGAATCGTGTCTCAGATCACAGTCGTCCTGTCAGCTGTTTTAAAGGCCTTTATTTTTGGATTGTGGTATATGGGAAAAATGCTTTTTCGGCCTTTGGGATTTTTTTGCTGCAGTGCCTCGAGTGGCCACTGGGAAGAATCGGCGCGCTGCCGTATTGCCAGTCTGGCATCCAGTTCTTATAACACAACCATGACTGCAACCCACCAAAAACAAAGATTGGACATCGACAGTCACTCTGTCAGTAAGGCATTCAAACTTTTTCTTTTATTGATAACTGATTTCATTTTACCAGCAGAAATCTTACCAGGGATTACTATTAGTACAATCTGACACTGACGACTCGTTGTTTTTAACCTTTCACCGTCCGTCTTTGTATGTTGACATACGGAGAACAAAAAAAGTCAACAAAATACCTGCCTCAAGATCGCACATCTCATCGGCATAGAATCGAATTTCGGGCTCTTTGCACTCGTCTCAGCCTTTGTTTTCCCACACGCGGAAACACACAATGCAGGCGTGCAACACGATGACAAATGTCCTCCCGCTTCCTTTGATGTCGACAGTTGACCCGTCGCCCAGAGAACAACACATAATCCCTTATAAGGTTTGTCTAAAGTGATTGCTGCTGCCCTTTTCCTCCTTCAATTCAGATGATGAGATTAAGGAGATTCCTCAGAGATGGGATTTCCCTTTTGTGCGTGTGTCCACAGAGTGTATGCCATGCCCCCCAAATGAGCTCCATCAAGGCAGGCCAAGGTACTTCCTGTCAGGTTGGGGCGGGTGGGCGGCGTGGGCTAGCAGACAGGAAGCGCCGTGCCGCCACCGCCGTCCCCTCTGAGCAAACACGGCCGGTCCTATCAATAATGAGTAGGTGGAAGGGGGTTATATCAAATTACCAATTTGGAGCTAATCACCAAAGTGGTGGCTGGTTTTCTGCTTTATCCCAGCTCCCACTTGGCCGACTCCTCCCGGGGCCTGATTCTCCACCGCCATCTGTCTGTCTTTCTCATGGGAGCGCACCTCCTCCTCCTCCTCCGCCCTCCTCTTCCTCCTCCTACTCCTCTTCCTCTCCAGGGCACTGCACTGGATGCTTTATTAATTCCGTTTCACCTGATTATGGCCTAACTCGCAGTCAGGGCGCATTAATAGACATTTAATCAGGGCTTTCATTGCAGGGGCCAGGCGGTGAACAGGGGGCGCCACAGAGCGGAGCTGCATCTCCAATGTAAAAAAAAACTTAAATTCATCCATTTCCAAATGTCAGCCCTGATTAGCTGCAGATTGATAAAGTCGCCGTTCTTAGTGTTTCACTTCATCGTCAAAGCTGTTGGCTTAACACAGCGGAGACAGACTCTGCAGCCGGATTTTTGTCTCCCGGAGACAAAGGCGCTACAAAGTATCTAAAGCACAGAAAGAGAAAAGAAACAAAAGAAAAAAAAGAACTTTAAAAGCATACCAAAGGAACCGGACAATTCAATTGAGTGACAAGGAGATCCGATCGAGCGAACCGAGCGACACAAAAGGGTGAGGGCGACACCTCAGCATGTCTGCGGCCAGGTTAGGCCTCCGACACAGAGGGCGAGAGAAAGGCCGGGGTCAGCTATAATGAGCCGTGAATCGGAGCGTCCCGCTGATCCCGTTTAATGGGCTTGGTCCCTGGAAAGGCTCCCGGTCCGTCCGGCCTCGCACCGGACCGCCCCGTGTGCGCTCACCTCGGGCTCAGGGTCAGGGAGCTGCAAGGGCTCCCTGACCCTGAAATGAGCCCCGGCAGTGAGTCAGCGGAGACACACACACACACACACTCACACACACCCACGACCCCCTGCTGGCAGGACAGAGATCCTTTTATGCTTTAATCTGCCAGGAAGGCGGATCAATATGGCAACTACTGGTGTCGGGATTGTTGTGCAGCCACTCTGGGTGTGTCACAGGGGGGCAGGCGCACACGCACAAAAGGGAGCCGAGAGCCGCCGCTGCCGCCGCTGTTGCCACCGCCGGACCACAATGACCGCCGCCACGGTGGCACGCCAGCGGCTAACCTACTTAACATTCATTAGTGTCAGAGAGGTGGACAGATGCGCCGGCTCTTAGCCGTCCTCTCCGCGTGGGGCTCCCTCGGCGGCCGCCTCGACGTGTCTTTCATTGCGGGGGGGATATTGGAAGTTTGTGGGCAGCGGCGGCGGCAGCGGTGGCGGGCTGCAGATTTAGGAGGGGGGTGCGGACAGACGGCCGGCCGGACGGACTCACCCTGGGCAGGCGGCGTGCGGAGCGGGAGTCCTGGGGCCGGCAGGTGTCGGAGCGGCCGGTGGGCCTGGGCCGAGTCAGGAGCCTCCGGCGGCGCCTCACATCCTGGTTCCTGCGCTCCAGGAAAGACATGACGGGAGATAAACTCTGTGAGGAAGAATAAAAAATGCGTCAGCGCTCCGGTTCCTTTGGTGGCTTCATGGCGTTAAGCAACTTTCAGAGGGCAGAGGAGCTGAGAAATGCCTCTGTGGGAGGCGAAGAAACTGTTTAAATAGCAGTTAATTATTACCAACTCTGGTGCTGCAACACTGCAGGCACACTAAGGGTTTCTTGGGACAAAATCGGCCCTTCGAGGTTTATGCAAGGAAACAGTTGGACGACTGTTGCAGTAAATAGGAATGGAGCAGGGCCCTTCGTCACCAGGAAGTGACAGAGACCAGATCTGAGATGATCAGGGAGCAGCTGGACAGAGTGCAGGGAGCTTTTCTCAAGAAGAAGCTCCAGACATAACACGGATCAGGTTCTGGGTTTGTTGTACAGCAGCATAAATCTCCTGGACTTAATGACATTACAGGGCACATCGTGGCATCGGGGAGCTCTGTGGAAACAATGCAGCCTATTAATTCAGCAAATCAGAGCTCTCGGTCGAGTGTGTGTGTGTGTGTGTTCTGAACAGGCCCTCTATCTGCATCCCCAATCAAAGCTCATTATCCAGAGTGTGACTTGAGTCGGACGGCTGTTCATCTGCAGGTCTGCCGGCCTGGCAAACACGCTGGTGGTGTAATATTAACGAGCTGTGGGTCGGTGTTTTCCATGGCGACCGGGGCCAAACACCACCAGCGCGCAGATATTTAGACCAGATACTCCCCGAGTCAGAGGAGGAGGAAGAGGAGGAGGAGGAGGCGGAGGGGGAATCAGGTTTTGTTTATTGTGCTTTTCATTCATGTTTTTCCTCTCCTTCTAAAACTGACGGCGGAATAAAATACGAGACAAAGGGGAAAGCTTCGGCCGGCGATGTGTTATGAAGCTGTCGGGATAATCTGTGATCAAGATCAACCTCTACTTTACATCTCCTTTTCCTGAGGCACCCCGAGGTGTCCCTCTGTCCGGCACCACGGGAGCTCCATGATGCCTTTCTCTCACGCGCTCCCTCTCTCTCTCTCTTTGGGTAATCCAGATGCCGCAGCACCTGTTGCTAAGACACTGCTGGAAAATGTGTGAGGGGAGCAACAGATTTTTTTTTATGAAGCCAAAACAAGGCAGTTTTAAAGTGGAAGTGTTTCTTGATCCAAGTGTGTAAAATGTGTTCCGCTCCGGCGTCTACGACCCCCCTTGAAAAGGAGATGCAACAGTTGTTTGTCTAAATAAATACACTCATCGACTCAAATTAAGGTTCGACCTGCTGCTCCTGTTGCTTGACCACTGTCGTGCTGAAACTGTTCCTGTTGGCTTGACAGGGAGTCCGAGCTGTGTCACTTTAATGGCTAATTTCAGCGTTCAGCAACTGATTTTCGGTTGAAGCAAACTAGAAAATATCTTGCACGTGTTCACTTGTCAATACAGAAGGCAATGCAATTACAGCTCACCGAGACAGCAGCAGGTCTAAAAGACACCAAAAAGTACATAAATAAACACTCGTAAAACTTGTGTATATATATATATATACACATACATATATATACATAGACACTCGTAAAACTCGTAATATATATATATATATATATATATATATATATATATATACATATATACATATATATATATACACACACACATATGTATATGAATGCATTATTTTCTGGTGAGGTTATTATTTATTTAGGTGTCACTCTTTACAATATAAGTGAAAAGACTTGCATTATATTATATTATGTTATGCAATAGCCAATGCAAAAACATTTATGCTAATTTGATAATGGTTTAATAATCGTCTCTTTGACAGCTATCAGGCCGCAAAAATTTAAACCCAGTCTTCAGTCACAACCGGTAAGAAAGTCCACAATGATTTGGAAAAAATGGGGCTTTTTCACACCGAGCGGTTGTTTCATGCAAATGCCGAACTCCCTTTGGACGACAATAACAGAATAAACACATACATCACAGCCACAAAAGCTGACAAAGCCTGTCTGCCATCACATAAAAACACAATTACAAGAGCTTCCTTCCGCGGCTGCTCAGAGGACGGCCGTCCTGCCCACTGCGCCGCCCGACCCGGAGTCAAAGAGCGCTGACCTGCAGCGGCTTGGCCCAGCAGGCTTGCAGGGAGTCCCTGCAGTGCCGCGCTGCACACACCGGTGCTGGCCCCCCCCTCACCTCCCTAGCCCCCCCGGTTGGCTCTGTTATTCCCTCATCTCATCAATCTGTCAGCTAAGCCCCTTGACACGCTGCACAATATGGCCCCAGCATTTCTCGGCTCGGACCCCGGCTCTTTTCAATATGGTTCCAGAACTTCCAGATTAGTCGGCTCACCCACGAGGATCCGCCGGCGGAGCGGGGCGGGGGGCTGTTTAGCCAATGAAGGGTTCATTAAAGACGACGTTTCTCGACAACAGAGCAAAAAATTTGCAATGGATTTAAATTGTTTGTAGATTTAATTTGTATTGGAATTTTCGTTTTCCTTCTCTGGGGCTGTCGGTGCTGCTCAGCTCAGCAATTTAGTTTGAAATCACGCCTGCACTCAATATTTAGCAATAATAATATACTGTAGATACACAGTCATTACAAGTTGGAACTATCTATTTCTAAGCTGTTAGCTATAAGTTTTCATTTTCAGTTTTCATTGAGCAACTCTAATAAGTCTTTAATAACATTAAAATAAGGAGTAAGTTTTATAATATTTGAAGATAATTATTTTTAGAATTTTTCAAGGGCAATTATCTTGAAAAATACTAAGTCTAGCTCAATGAAATTCTTTAGGTGGTGAACATCATAAGTTTGTTATGGGACTGATTTCGGCATGGCTCGACCTGAAAACAGAAAAAAATAAAACAATAAATACAATCTCTCAATCTGGTCCTATACATTCTGCAAAAATTTGAGGTTATTTCAAGGAGAATTGCCAAAATATTGGCCTGCGAAATGATGTCAATTTTTTTTGGGACACCCTGTACATCCCATCATTGCCCAAACAAGCTGAAGTGGGACGTTGTGCAGAGCTGAGCTGAGCTGGCTCAGTAGGTTCCAAGTTAAAGTTCCCTGATGAACATGAGCAAAAAACCGAACCCAGGCAGTCGGGCCTCAGTCGGGTCCTCACCGCGCCCAATTAAACATTCAATCGGCAGCAAAGCCTCGTGCTGGGCCAGAGCGTGCAGTGTTACGTTACATTTTGATTAAAATAAGAAACCATTGTACGGCAGTTTCAGTGCGGCCGGACTGGACCCGCTCCAGAACAGGCATTCAATTAATTTTCAAGTGAGCATGAAAGGAAGACTCCAGACTGTGGATGACGCCTATTCACGGGAGACGCTTTTCTTTAAGAAAAAAAAAGGGGGGGGAGAAGAGCTGGAGTGTTGGGGGGAGTTAGAGGAGCGCTGCATAAATTTTACATACACAAGGCAGCGGACAAAGTGATTGCTGCCTCCCCCCCCAAAAAAGTTTTTTTTTTTTACCCCCCCCCCCCATCCCACCTCCCCCCGGCACTCTCTCCTCCAGCAGAAAACACTTTTCCCGCTGAATGGGCACCTATTAGTGACTCCATTATGGGCATAGGGCCCTTGAATGGCTCCTCACTGTGCGTCTTTATCATCGTCAGGCCGTGAATACAGGCGGGCCCCTCCCCCACGCCTTCCCCACCAACTATTTTGCAGCCTGTATTGATAGGTGCGGGTGGCGATGATGGGTGAGGCAGAGGAGTAGGAGTCGGGCGGGGGTGAGGTATGGGGGGGAAGTATCGGGGGCCCTCACCCCCGTGGCGTGCTCCAGGTGTGGTCGGGTTAAGCGCAAAACGCTCCACGGCCTCCTTTGTGCCGTGCACTTTTTTTTCCTTCTTCTTCTTCTTCTTTTTTCAAATTGCCCCCCACCCCACCCCCACCTTTGCAAAAAAAAAGAAGAGAAAAAAAATAGATGCAGCGTTTTACATGAATTAGCTGATCTCCATAATGTCGCTGCCCCCCCACCCCCACCCATAACTAGTCGGGCCTGCCTGCGGGCGAATCGCTGCACACCGCCCGTCCGCCCGCCCCAGAGTCTCCGTATTGTTGGCGGATTATTCAGGAGTTAGCTGGAAGAAAAGAGAGTGGGCTGTCTGTACTTTATCTCCAGGGGAGACAGTGGCCAAAGAAGGAGCTTCTTTTTAAGAGGGAGTGAGTTACGGTGGCAGGGGGAGAAAAAAAAAAAAGAAGGAAAAAAAAGTCATCTGAAAACACCTGCAGAACACCAAGACCCCAGAGAGTGTCTGCCAGAAACACTGTCAACTGGCTAGCAGGGTGAGATCACTGCACTTCCTGTCATAACAACAATAAAAACAAAATCCAACACAACAAGCACTGTGTTTGTGTTTGTGTGTGTGTGTGTGTGTGTGTGTGTGTGTGTGTGTTTGGAAACATGGCACATTCAACTCTGGAGTTATGTGTGTGTGTGTCTGTACATGTATTTGAAGGGGGGGAGGAGGGGAGGGCGACTTTATGATGAATATGGAAGCATTGTTCGGCCGTGCTTACCTCCACAGGGAACCATCTGCTCCCTGTCAATGCATCACCTGCTCGTCTGAGCCGTCTCCACAGCAACCAGGGGTGGCGCTGGCCGTGGTGGGGGTGTGGAGGTGGGGGGTGTGGATTAGGAGAGGCTGGGGCTTTGAGGGAGGGGCCGCTGGTTTGAGCGGGGGTGTCCCTCTAGCTCTCTTCCTCTGAAGGGAGGAAGTAGGTGAGAACGCCAGGAATGGCATATGTCGCCCTCTGCTGGAGCACAGAGATACTGCAGGTGACAACTTGACTATTTCATTTCACTAGAGCTGCCAACCGTCCTCAAATATAGAATTGTTCCGTATTTGACAATGAAAAGGTGCCTCTCGCTTTGAATGCATACAGGATGGGGTTTGTCCCGTATTTCTAAATTTATTTTCGATGCAAACTCACGTTTCCACACAGTTTGCGTTCAAACCCGTAATCTACGTAGCTGCAGGCAACACCATTACGCAACCCATTCACAACAACTGCGGACTGGTTGCATAGCTTGTGTAGAGTAGGCTATGAATCAGGATCGCTTGTTCTATTCAGCTTTATTTAATTAATTCATCTGTAAAAGCCATCAATCTTACACTTTATTGATTGTTGTGTAAAAATACATTCAATTAAAAAATTCCACAACAATTTAAACAGCTTATTTCTAATGTCTATGGAAACAAAGCAGTTCAAACCATGTGAAACCACTGGTGAGTCACTGGCCTATGAGGCGGGAGGCGTCCTCAATTTTTCTAAATGGAAGTTGGCAACATTACATTTCACTGAAAATCAATCCCTGTTAATGTTCTGCTGAAATTAATGTTTTCAAAGGCCTCCATACTGGAACCATTGTGACTTTTAAAATGTAGATGTAATTCGAATTTGTTATGAAAAACATAACCAGTAGGCTGCTATTGGAGCAGTCTGACATCAACACACACACTCACACCAGCAGCGAGGAAACTTCAATCCCGAGTGCGATGACGTGCTGCAGAGTGACGGCGGCTCTCTGTTTGCCGAAGGCAGGCTGACAGCCATTGTGCGGCGGCCGGTCGAGGACGTCGCTCACTCACGGAGTTCTCATTAAGCCTCTGTGTCGCTGCACCGCACGCTAAGCTAAGACACTGACGGCTGGGCAAACACTGACCTGAAGACCGTCCACAGGGCAAACACGATGAGTCAGTCAGTCGGTCAGTCAGTCAACTTCAGCAGGCGGAAGTGTTGATGATGATGATTGGCTGCTGCTGCTGCTTTTGGTTCACCTGAAGCAGCAACTGTCAACTGAACTTGACTTAAACTCTCTCATCAAACATTTGGGTAGCCTCTCTGTTCCAAATGTCGTCTGCAAACCGTAGATTTGCAAGATTTTCAATGTTCAGTCAGTCTTGGCTCATGCTTGGGAAAGAGGACATTCAAGCATATTCGAGGAATGATGAAAAAAAAAGTTGAATAACAATTGATGCACACTGCTGAAAGAGTTTAGGGCCTCCATATGAGATGGATAACTACAAGAAAATCTTTTGCGACACTGATGTGGAGACAAGACCAAAAACTTGCTCAAGCCTCCATATTAAAAACTCACTCCTAGAGGACTCATATTTTCAGATTTCAGTTTGCATCCTGTTTGTCGCTGTGGGGCCTTGAAATTTTCACCTGCCCTCCACATCTGGACGACACGGCCAAATTCTGAATGACGGGTGAAAGTGACCACGGCTGCGGGGAGGAAACACCTTTTTGTGTTTGCTCAGAGAGCTGTTGAGGCCGGTGACCCGCGTCCCCCTGCCTGCCGACGGGATCATCTGCCCGAGGGCTCGCCGCCTGCCTGCATCCTTAACACGCCCTCCAACCAGCACCTTAACGTGCCAGCCGACACCGCCCCCCCGACTCCTGACGAGTTAGAGCCCTGAACTCTCCGCTCGATCTAATCTCCATCTGAACCACGCGTGTAGCAAACGGGATAAACAGCCTCACCTAAACGCCGCTCACCTGCTGGTAACACAAGGCCTCTGTTGTCTGTAACGCATCCCCAATGGACCAATCAAACAGCTGCGCAGCTCAGTCACAGCTCTCACAGCTCCTCATCAAATCTGACGGTTTGATGGATCTGAATATTAGGGCTGAATATATCAGCACATGAGAAGGAGAGAAAGAAAGAAAAAGAGAATTAATTAAAACATTTTACAACGTTACAACGTGAAACTTTCACAAAATAACGTGAAAATTCTCACGAAATATCATGATAGTTTCACTTTATAGCATGATACTGAGCCCTGTTTTTTTTCTACGGTGGCAGCAATGCACTTCAGTATAGAAGAAAGGGAAACTTTGTTAAAGCAGAAAAGTAAATTCTGCATAAATATTTAGAATCTTAGACTCTCGGGCTCCAAATGACCTCATTTGAATTCTTATGGATGCAGAAGACCCCAGATGACCCTAACAGTCCTCAGACAAGAAGCAGAAGCTGGGCGCAGTGAGCTACTTTCAAACATTATACTGGCGGTTTTCAGCTGGATTGTCTGTAAGAAAAAAAAAGAAAAGAGAAAGAGAAAGTCTCCTCTCCATAAGAGCATCATCTCTGTCTGGCTCCCTGGTGGAGATCCTGGGAGAGTTCCTGTCAGGGCCACGTGTAGCTGAGGGAAAGGGAGGGCAGGAGGGCGGGAGGGGGACCCGGGTGACTTTCCGGGGTGTAAAATTCAATTAACCAGCGGGTGAGTGTGTCTGAGCGTGGCCGTTGTGATTGGTGGGTGGACGGCTGCCCGTTCCCAGCGTGCGACGGGGGAGGTTAAGGACCACAGAGTGGGCCTCCATTATCCCGAGTGAGAACGGCCCATGTGGCTGGCCGCGCTGCCTCCACGCTCATTCACTCACAGCCTGGCAGGCTCATTCTCCTTTCTCTGGCCTCACTCCTCCTCCTCCTCCTCCTACTCCTCCTCCCCCTCTACAGCAGAAAGAGCGGCCCGCTCTCCACAATGCGGCCCGCGAGGCTGAAGTGAATTCTTGGGCTCCCCTGTGGACGGTGCACATGTGGACAACATTCACGGGACGTCCGTCAACTCACCCATTAATCACCGGCGTCTCATGAACGCACAATTAAGAAGCGGCACGGCTCTAAATGTTGATTATCATCTCTTAGCACCCCCGTGACTCCTCCTGTATAGCAATGCTCTGCAGTCGGTCCAACACGTGCAACTGTGCCTTTTCCCAAGAATCAGCCAGGAAAAAAATGAAGTTGCATAATGAAGAAAAAAGGGACTTTTATTACAGCAATGACAGCTGCAGCGAGCGAGAAAAAAAAAGAAAAAGAAAAAGTTCAACACTCACAGAAAATGACTCGTATCTGGCTGATCATTAGTGCCAGAATGGATCCTCAGAGTGTGAATGGGGCCGAGGGCCCATGCAGAAGCCCATTGTGGACACGCACACTGTACCACTTCTGCTGATAAATGAGCAATTGTCTCCGTCGCCATGAATGGCGGCAAAATGACGCAGTAGGGAGCACTCCATCCGCCGCACAAAGATTGGAGAGGACACTGAGGAACCTTCACGTCCCGGCGACAAATTCACTGACCGCCGCCTGGAGACGAGCAGACGACACATGAAGTGGCCCATTATGAGCGCTCTGCCGGGACAAAGCGTGCGCTCCAGGATGTTTGCGGGCATTCCAATTAGGACAGGCAGCGAGAAGGCAGAGCAACAAGTAGAATTCAACCTGATGTGCCTGAGGCAAAAAGATAGACAGTTCATCTACTGTGAAATAGATTAATGGAATTTTAAGACAGCGATAATTCGTTTATTTATGGTTATCAGGAGGAGGGAAATTAATTTTTTGGCAGTCACATATTATTCAAGCTTACAAAATGAACCCTAGCTCACTCTCATTGAATGTCCTACATTTTTTCTCACATGCTCGCTGCACCAGGTTTGTTGAGGTTGCACATGATCAGTCCTACACTGCCCCCGTGTGGCACTTTTGGGTTCGACCCCTGCTTCGTTGAAATTATATCCCTTTATCAAAAGGAAAACCGTGTGATTTTCGCTAAACAAATCTCAGTTTCGATTAGTAGTTAGATTATGCTGTTTGATAAGAAAACGATACAACAGAAAAAAAAACTCAAATAACGAAAAATAACGGAAGGGAAAGGTGTTTTATTAGTAATGTAATAAATAACGTAATTATTGCGAAAATGTTTATCTAAAAATGTCTTGGGGTCAATTTACGTCATTATTTATGCACACTATGCAACAGCGAAAATGTTTGATTTTTTGTTAGCAGATTAAAGCAAATTCTGAACAGGACACTTTTTTTTTTTTTTTCCCCCCAATGGTGATTTGCTAACTTCGATCGAGCTTCGTGTGCTCCTCATGTATGGGGAGGAAGGTAATGCTAATTGCTGTTTCCTACCTGAAGAACAAACCGACAAGATAACGAGCACTTCGGAGGATTGGCAGCTGGCGTGAGACTAACTACAGACTGACTAACAAGACCTTCAATTAATAACTACGCAATAAGCAAACTCAAGAGCAAAAGCTTCCGGGGGTTAAAAACAAAAAGTCCGGTCGTTATGTCCGGTGCTTTTCCTAACTTTCTGCCGCAGCAGGAAATTACGTCATTACATTGTATAGTTATCAATCATATCAAATGTCATTTGCACACACTTCATCCAAAGTTTGTGGGTTTGTTTTTGCGCTGACGCCTTGTTGACTACAATCACATTATTATTTATGGATGTATTTTCTTTTAAAAAGCAGATGCCCGCCTTCTTTGGACCCCAAACGGCTCCAGCTGCGCATAACCAGAACCAGATGTGCTACGAGAATTGTGTTTCACAACAGCGGTCCCGTGACATACCGATGCAGACTAAAGTGTATGTGTATGTGTGTGTGTCACGTGGTGGGACGTGCGGAGGTCCTTTTAAAGAGACGCGCGCCGGCGTACTGCACCGCAGACCCGCATCCGCGCGCAGGTAGAAACTTCACCTGGACGACAGCCGACCGACCGACCGACCGACCAGACCAGAGCCGGGATGGACGCAGCGTACAAGACTGTGAATGGACAGCACCAGACCGAGGAGAAGAAGGAGGATCTCGGCCGTAGGGTAATCTTCACACCAGGACCTGCACCAAAAATAATCATTATAATAATAATCATTTGGAAAAAAAAAAAAGAAAGAAGAAGAAGCACGTTTTGATATCCAGAAGCTCTAAGCGAGAACTTGAAATCATTTTTGTTTTCAACTATATTGGGGCCCAAATAAGCAGGTTACCATGCGTGAAAGCCCAAAGCCGCCAGTTTATTTCAAGCATGGCAGGAATATTCCAGGTAGTTCTGCTCACAAAGGCAGCAGCAAAGTTGAATAGAGCGAGCCAACAGCTGATGTGCTGTCAGTCTGAGGGAGGGAAAAGGGAAGATGTGGGGGGAAAAGTGAGATAAAATACAAGCTTTTGATGATTTATTCTTAAATAATAAACCGTTTGAGTTTGCATGACATTGAACATCATTTCCCTCTTTCAGTGTTGCTCGGTCAAAACTAAAATATGCATTGCAATGAACAGCCTGTTTTGTGCAACTAATTCAAAGCAAAAGAAATAAGAGCTTTGTTCAGGCTGGAAAAGGTTTGAATCAGGCAGAACGTATGCTTTTTGCACACTGTATTCTAACACGTACAAGGCACATTTGCTTAGGTTTGTTTCAGAGAAAAAAAATCTGCTCGGTGCATTACGGTGGCAGAGGTCAGCGCCTCTGATCTCTCAGATCAGAAGCGGGTCAGAAATGCGGAGAGTCATGGCTTTAAACTGGATTTCACACACGTGGCTGCGTTTTCTTCACAGTCATAAATTGGGAGTTGTGATGAGCTGTTATCGGGGGATTTGAGGGCGCCAGGTCAGACATATGTTTGTGACTTTTGCACCACGTGCTGCCTATGACTTCACGCGTTAAAGTCTTCTGCGTGTGTGTGTCTCGTGTGAACAGGGGAGACGGGGCTCCATGTACCTGGAGGAGGAGAGGTCGGAGGTCATCTCCTGCATCTTCTCCCTGAAGGAGGAGGTCGGCGCCCTGGCCAAGGCCTTGAGGCTCTTTGAGGTAACTCTCACATGGAACATCACACCTCCAGGGACACAACTCTCGAGCAGATTTTTTCATTTTCTGGTCTGATTTTACCCACACTCGCTGGCTCATCCGCCGCCACAGTTGTTCCAGGCAGTTAATAAGAGGATGCAGGGATCAAACAAGGTCGGCTGCAAACAGATGGACTCAGCCAGTCCATGATCAACTGAATCCCTGTTAAAGTTCAAGTTAATGATTAACTTCAAGCAAAACAAGGCTGCGATTTCACCCCCAACAAGCGGCAAAATTCCAGCAACACCCAGGAATATTTAATAACAACATTATTACCAAATGTGATAAGACCAGTCGGCAGGCGACGTGGAGCAAATCACAACCAAATTCTAATGACTCGCAGTTCGCGGGAAGCTAAACAAACTGAGCTTATCTGGTGTTTGTGTATCATATGCCGGCAAACATCAGGGTTGGATCTTTGATCGACTAACACGCCGCCTCCCTCACCTGCAATCATGCAATAGTCAAACAGACCAAAGGGGAGAAAAAAATGGGGAGGGGGAGAGAAAAAAAAAAGTATTTCTATCAAAATCATCACACTTTTAAGCAACAATCTAGCTGATAGTTTTGCTGTCATTCACCAAAAGGGTCTTAATATACATTTTTTTGATTTGGAAATTCTCATTATCTCGTTGTCTGACTTTTGCAACCATATCCAGGTCATTGATTGATGCTGCGCTGCTGTTGATTTATTGATCAAAAACCTTTTTGTGTGTGTGTGTGTGTGTGTGTGTGTGTGTGTGTGTGTGTGTACGTGATCTTTGCCACAAATTCTTCAACCTGACCCAACTATGACAACTTTGTTTTTTTGTATTGTGGGAGGTCCTTTAATTGGACAGTCTGTTTGATTGGATAAAGATTTGTTTTGCGTAGAACCATTGACGAGGACCCTCTGCGGACCTATGAGCAGGCACGTCTCTGATCCTCCCCCTGCTCCACCTCCTGCTCTCCTCCCATCCTCTGTGTTGCACTGATTTTTTTTTTTTTTTTTTATCTTTCGCCAAGCCAAATAACCCGACCGTCCGTTTTCTCCGCAGCCAATCGCGTTGCTTCTCTTTGAAAAAAGTGACGGGCCGCTCGTGTTCCGACTGCTGATACACGTTCAGCTCTTTAATCCCTTGAAAGAAAGAAAGAAGGGAAAAAAACAGTGCACATGAAACAAGCGCCACGCACGCTGCCCTTCAGCCGCCTCGCAGTCATGTGACGCAGCAGCGTGGTCGTCATGTGACGAGTCGGAGCCTCCGTGAACTCGCCAATCACCTGGCTACTGTCGGTGCGATGGCTCAGAGGGGTACAGAAATCGGACCACAAGACCCCACACCCATGTGCTGCTGCTGCTGCGTTGGGATTTAGGCTGGGCCACGTTAATCTGGACTAACAGCAGATTAAAAGAGTTAAACTGAATTTAATTTTTTTTTTAATGAGGGAAGAGGGACTCATTTTTGAGGAAGTGGAAAAGAGGCATTTTATTATTAGGGTCAATTTTCTTCCAAGGTTAAAAAAAGAGGGTTTCTGTCGAGTTTGAATGCAGACACACAATTTACACACACATTTTCTGGCTGTGCTAAATAATTTAAGACTTGTTATGAAAAAATGCATATAACCAACAGAAAAACATGTGTAAGCTGCCGCTGGGGGGAGGGTTTGCATGTGGACCGTTGAAGGCCTTTAAATGCAGAATGGGATCCAGATGGAGGCCTCGCTGCATACGCCTCCCTCATCATCCTATTAGGATGGAGAGAAACACACTCCCTCTTCCGCCCTCCGCCCTGTTCACAAACAGCAACACATTTCTGAGGTATAGATCTTTTTTTATTATTTTTTTTTAAAGATAATGAAAGGCAGTCAAAGATTTTCTGGCAAGATGTTGCCTCTTGGATTTTTAAATTTTGCAATTGCCAAGCAAACTTGAGGGTGTCTGGTTTTTGTGTTACATTTTGTTTTTGAATTCTTTTTATTGTGAAAGTCCCGTGTGTTTGATTTCAACACCAACCTTGACCGCCAAACAGGACACTGACTGCCAGTGAGCTCACAATGTTTTGCGTATTATCACCCTCTAGTGGTGCACCTTGCGCATTGCTGCAATGCCTGCAGCAACAGGCAGTGGTTTCATTGCATGTGTGCTATAAAATGCAGTAACCCAGTCTGTCCGCCTGGTTTCCATTTTTCCCCCTCAGGAAAAGGGCATCAACCTCACCCACATCGAGTCCCGCCCGGCGCGCACAAACCAGTCCCAGTACGAGTTCTTCATCAACGTGGACTCCGCCTGCTCGCAGGCCCTGGACGAGGTCATCGACGGCCTGCGCACACAGATCAGCGGCCAAGTGCACGAGCTGTCACGCAACAAAGAGAAGAACACAGGTTTGTGTGCGCAAAAAAACTAAAGAAAAATCCAACTGGTTTAGAAAACCATACCACCGGCTTGACCAAACAAATACATCCATCTATCCATATTCCTGAGCTCGGGGGTTCTGCTGGAGGACCCGGAGAGAACCCACGCAGACACAGGCAGAATACGCAAACTCCACACAGAAAGGCCCCAGGCCCGGAATCGAACCTACAACCTTCTTGCTGTGAGGCGGCAGCGCTGACCGCCGTGCCACTGTGTCGCCCGTCAAACAAATCACAATTCGGGGGCAAGAACCACACAGCCTGTGAGACCCAAAAATGCAATAACTTGAAGATGAGCGATGTTGACAAGGCCCATTTATCACCAGTGCTGGCTGTTAGGTGGCGCTGTATGGCCCCTGCCAAGCCAGCCAGCCAGCCAGACAGACAGACGGACAGACAACGTCGCAGAGGAGACTGATGCATCTCAGCCCCCTGGTTTTATTAGTTATTTCCACAATGACATCAGTTTAGTCACTGAGGGGCAACAGGCTTGGCGGGAACAGAGGGCCCCTGTGTCAGGGCCCCCAGGGGGACGAGGGGAGAAGGACACGTCAAGCAGAGACGGACGGGGCCACCGGGGATCCGACCCCGGCGTCCGCGCTGCAGCCAGCCGCTCTGGGTCAAGTGGACAGCGGGATATTTATGGGCTGTTTGGGAGCCTGTTTACGGAGGAGCCTGGCAGGGGGCCAGACGTCGACCCATTGGGGAAGGGGTGGGGAAGGCGGGGGGGACCCTCGGGCTGGACCACACTGGGCAAATGTAGATTAATGATCAGCGCCCCCAGTGTTTCTGAGCTTCATGAATCAATATGATGATTCTGCTCAGCGTCACGGTGCCTCGGCGCTGAAAATAAAACGTTTGACAGCAGCGATGGTGATTAAAGATGTTTTGCTCATTGAACGCATAATACTTTACTTTTCAATAGTTAATAAATAAGTAAGTAAATGTGAAAATGAAAATGAATTCTTTTAAATACAACAATTCCACTTTTTAAATTATTCAAATATATAAAATGAAATGTACGCTTTTGTTTGGAACAGTTATATATAATATTGTTTCGTGATAGTTTTGGATGACAAAAAAGGATTGTTTTTTTTTTTAAACTGTCTAAACAGTTTCACTTCTAAGAATGAGTCGACCTGTCATCAGTCGAAAGCCAACTGACAGAATCGTAAAGTTAAATTAGAGCATATCATTGTCCTCGTTTGCCTATTTTGTTGTAATGTGCCACGTCAATTTTTTTTCCTGCCGGTTAATCAACTTAATTCAGCTGAGGTTTGTTAATGTTACTTAATCTTGTTAATACGCTGAGGCAAGCCTAATACACAGTGCAGACAAGAGTACCAAGCAAAACGAAAATTAAAATACAGATCAACAAAATAAAATACAGTAAAAATACAGTGACAGAGATGATCAGAGAAAAAACAGGAGAGTAGTGATTAATGATTTAAAGTGAGCGAATGGGACGAGTGAATTTAACTTGCGAGTTAGCTGAAGATGATCCCAAATGTACGGAATAAATAAAAACATGTGGACGTCACGTCTTTGAGCAAAGGAGCTCCACCCTGCTAGACTACACAGAACACAGAGTACAGTGATGAGTGGAATAGGCAGCTCCAGTGATCAATCCAAGGGCAGACTGGTAGATGACATCTAGAAGTTTGAGAGTAGAGGCAGAGACATGCATGTAAATGATGTCACCATAGTCTAGGACAGACATCAAAACAGCTTCCACTATTTTTTCTGCCACATAGAGGGAAATTAAATTTGTTTCGATAGAGGAAACCAATTTTTATGACCAAGTTTTTTTTTTTTGTTTTTTTTTTTAAAGTTGATTGATATGGGAGCTGAATGTAGGTTTATTGTTGATCCAAATGCCAAGATATTTATATTCGGAGACTCTCTGGATTTTGGAACCATTTTTTTCAAATTTGAACATGTATTATCAGAGTTTGAGAAGAGCATCCATTTAGTTTTTCGTGTGTTCAGGGTGAGTTTCAGATGAAGAAACGCTGTCTGAAGAGTATAGAAAGAGGCTTGCTGGTTTGTTGCAGCATGACTGATTCATTCTTTTGAAATAGGAATTGAAAACACACATTATTTGTTCTTGACAACTGTTGTCAACATTTTCATCATGATAATAATAATTCATTTATTACCACCACTCCTCCTCAGTGCCGTGGTTCCCCAGCGACATCCAGGACCTGGACCGCTTTGCCAACCAGATCCTGAGCTACGGCTCTGAGCTGGACGCCGACCACCCTGTAAGAACTGACTCACCTATGTGTACCTGTGTGTGTGTGTGTGTGTGTGTGTGTGTGTGTGTGTGTGTGTGTGTGTGTGTATGTGTGTGTGTGTGTGTGTGAGTGTGCGCACATGGGTGTAGATGCACACTTGTGCGTGGACACTCACGCCCCTGGTCGCCGTGGAGATGACGGGCCGCACTCGGCCGACTATTGTGATGGAAAGTACGTCCGCGCACAAATTGATGTCAGCGCTTTAATCGAGTCCCCGGTAATTATAGATAATTGCTCCCTTTTGCCACCGCCATTAAAGCGAGACGTATTCGCGGTGAGAGCAGAGGCGTCATCCTCTACAAAGGCTTCCTCTGAATATGGATCCGGACTGGATGCGCACTTTGATTTGCCACCCATGATGCACCGTACAAGCGGGCGGAGCCCCCCCAGCCCGCCAGGGTTTCCACACTTTGATTTAACAGCAAGGAGCCAACGTGAGCTCTCATATGTGTGTGTGTGTGTGTGTGTGTGTGTGTGTGTGTGTGTGTGTGTGTGTGTGTCAGGGTTTTACAGATCCAGTGTACCGACTTCGCAGGAAGGAGTTTGCCGACATCGCTTACAACTACAGACAGTAACTACCTCCCTCACATTTCTATTTGATGTATTTCTATGTCCCTCTGTGAAGTAAAAACAAACTCTCAAAAGGCAAATCTGCCTAATAAAAAAAAACCAAAACACTAGCTGATTGAATAGTAGTAGAGCTGAGGTGACACCGACACTGGGGGCGGGACTAACTGAGAGGTCATGTGACCCAGTGGCCAGCCCATCCCGCGGGTGGAGTACACGGAGGAGGAGCGGGCCACGTGGGGGAAGGTGTTCACCGAGCTGAAGACCCTCTACCCGAGCCACGCCTGCCGCGAACACAACCGGGTCTTCCCCCTGCTGGAGAAGTACTGCGGCTACAAGTCGGACAACATCCCGCAGCTGGAGGACGTGTCCCGCTTCCTGCAGTGTAAGAGGCCGCTGACGTCACCCCCCTGGATGGGGCTAAT
This sequence comes from Thamnaconus septentrionalis, assembly GCA_009823395.1. Classification (NCBI taxonomy): domain Eukaryota; kingdom Metazoa; phylum Chordata; class Actinopteri; order Tetraodontiformes; family Monacanthidae; genus Thamnaconus; species Thamnaconus septentrionalis. Next base: position 27,167,129 of record CM020502.1, on the reverse strand, counting down.
GTCACATCTTCTCACCTGCTCCTCCTCCTCCTCCTCCTCCTCCTCTTCCCCACTGCAGCGTGCACGGGCTTCAGGCTCCGCCCCGTGGCCGGCCTCCTGTCCTCTCGTGACTTCCTGGCTGGGCTGGCCTTCCGCGTCTTCCATTCCACGCAGTACATCCGCCACAGCTCCCGGCCCACGTACACGCCTGAGCCGTGAGTGTCGAACGCAATGGAAAACAAAAAGTTTGAAACATTATTGTTCAGTCAACACTGGAACTTTTTTTTCTTCTTCAAAATGTCTAATGTAGGGACATCTGCCACGAGCTGCTGGGACATGTTCCTCTGTTTGCTGATTCCAGTTTTGCCCAGTTCTCACAGGTACAATAAAGAAACAATTACACGCTTATTCCTATAATAACAATATATTCTTACGTTATTTGTAATTACTGTTCAATTTCTTTGGTGTTTAATGTAACAAAGTGGAAACTAATTATGAACGTTCTGAAAACTAAATTCTCCCAGTGCCAAAAAAAGTCCATGCTCTGAGTACCTAATGTGACTACTAAGAAAAAGGATGAGGGCCACAAGCAGAGAAAAAAATATTACTTTTATTTAGGTTTTCTTTTTGAGTTTTAAGTTGAAATTTCGTGAAAAAAGTCGACATCAAAAAAAGACAAAATTTCAAAAAAGTTGAAAGTGGAAATTGGCCAGTAGACTGGATGGATGGTGATTAACCCAGTTACCCACAGTTAAAAGAAAACTGCCAAAAAAGTATCCCACAAATTTCACCCACAGTAACCAGGAAACTGGCGAAAACGGAAGCACTCCACTAGACTTGTGCGCAGAGCCTTTCAAATATTATTCTCGACATTTTGACTTTCTTGACATTAATTGCAAAATTTTAATTTTATTCATGAAATTTCAATTTTATTTTCGAATTGGAAACTTAAAAAAAAATTCTATCTTAATTTTTTTTTCTCTTCTTGTGGTCCAGCGAATCAAAACACAAACTAATACAAAGGTCAATGTAGATTGTTTTTTGTAATTTCTTTTCCAAGTATCATGCAGTGACTGTGTTCTTTGTAGGAAATCGGCCTGGCCTCCCTCGGTGCTCCTGACGAGTACATTGAGAAACTCGCCACAGTGAGTCGCGTTTGCTTCAGAAATTGACCGTTTTACCCGATTAATCCACCCCTCAGGTTGTGATTGTGTTTCTTTACGCCTCATGTCGATGCGTCTTCAGGTGTACTGGTTCACTGTGGAGTTTGGCCTTTGCAAGCAGGGCTCTGAGATCAAAGCTTACGGAGCCGGGCTCCTCTCATCTTTTGGGGAACTACAGGTAAGAGTGCGGGTTCGACTCCCTTGACAGGAAGGTGGGGGGACAAACACCTTGCCTGCTTCTGGCTGCTCTGCTGCACAGCAGTGCTGGCGGTGGTGCAGGCAGTGGGTTAGTGGTCCACTGTGACTCAGGTTTAATGTGTCACTGGGGGAGTCGGCCTCTGTGGCCCAGCGGGGGGCGCCGGTAAAAAGGGTTCAGTGGGTAAGCAGAGGCGGCGGGAGGTATGAGCCATCCTGTGATTGAGGTCAGGAGTTACATGAGGGGAGGAAGTTCAGCCAAGGAGGCTGCACTTCCTGCTTAGCGTTTGCAGCCGAGACGGTCATTGAAAAAAATTTGGTGCGGCTTTGCACGTCGCAAACTGTATTTTCTCATATGAGAGGTACAATGCAAAAATATTAAACATTTGATCACTATTTTGTTTTTTTCCTTTCTTTCCTGACAGTACTGCCTGACAGACAAACCCCAAGTGCTGCCCTTTGACCCCAGCAAGACCAGCCTGCAAAAGTACCCAATCACAGAGTACCAGCCCATCTACTTTGTGGCTGAGAGCTTTGAAGATGCCAAAGAGAAAGTGAGGTGAGACCAGTGGGAAGCCCTCCCAGGAATGCCAATGCAGCCAACAATCCAATATTAAAATAAAATGTAAAAAAAAAAAAAAAATGAATATAATTGTCTGTGCTGCAGGAGATTTGCAGCCACCATCCCCAGACCCTTCACGGTGCGCTACAACGCCTACACACAGAGCATCGAGGTGCTGGACAACACCCAGCAGCTGCGCAACCTGGCCGACAGCATCAACAGTACGTCTCATTTATCCTCCTCACCTATTTCACAACATGTTCATGTTAAGGCAAAAATGAGCAGATTTTTCATGCTTACCAATACGTTAAAGTAAAATAAAAATCAATGAAATGCATCACAATTTATGTTTTAGGTAAATATTAAAAAAAGCAGCAAGCAAAAAATACATCTGCACACTTCACTTCGCAAAAGAAGTGAAATACCTAGGGCTGCGCAATTACTCGATTTTAAATCGAAATCCGATTTATTAGTCAAGACGATGTTAAAAAAAAGAAAAGAAAAGAAAAATCTTAATCTCGGTTTTCCTATCGCATGTGTCCGGACTGCATCTACAACAGTATCTTTCAGTTGCACTTCCTTCCCAAAAGGGAAACTTGTTTGTTATTTTTCTTTAAAAAATAATGCTAAAATATTTCAAATAATTTATTCCATTGTCTTTTGTAGTCTTACTAAAAATCGAAATTGAAAATTTAGTTTTTAGAGAATTTTTTGTTTGTTTGTTTGTTTGTTTTTTTTTAAAAAATCGCTCAGCCCTAAAATTATCACAATTTAAAATTTCAGCCACAAGGCACAAATCCAACATTTTCCAAAACAATTCTCTCTTGTGGGCCAGTCTGGAGCTTTGGAGTCTTAGGTTGCATCACGGTTAGATGGATCTTATGACACTGAGCTGCAGGGAGCTGCTGTTTTCAAAGGACAGCCCTGCTGCATGTTATGCAACAACACACGACAACAATTTCTTAAGTGTTTCTGTCATGTAACTCACTGTTAAATTACAGTTTAACTACGAAACTGTAAATTTGATTTGATTTGTTAATTTGATTTCTCCCCTCTTATTCCAGGCGAGATGGGGAAACTGTGCGAAGCCCTGCGCAAGCTGGACTGAGCGCACGTGCGGAAGGATCCACAATCAAGCTTCCTTTGTTTTAAAAAGCAAAGTAAGAGCGTCTATTCTGCATCTTTCATGACTTCACAGATTCTCGAAGTGTGTACGTTCAATTATATTGCTTCTTTATAGGTTTAATAAAATGTTTATTTCTTTTCCTGCTTTTTAAAGCGCAAAATTGTGTCAAGAGATAGTTGCATTGTGTGTGCATTAAATATCTTATTAAAATACTAAAGGTTTCTCCCCTCTCCTTGTTGTTGCTCGCTGATGCTGCTCATTTTCAAACAAACAAACAAACTAATCCAGCAATGAAGAAAAAACTGAGAGCATGTCGACAATCAACACAACAGAACATAATTCTGCAGAGGACTGGCTTCACCGTGATGGATCTGAAACTACAATGAAACTGTGTTGCTGCCTGCTGTTAGAATTCAGTTATGAAAAAACAACAACATTACGTTGCTTTTTACATTAGTTTCCACATTTTAAAGAAAGAAATTTGCAATCTGAAATTCAAAGCCCTCAAAGCATCCAAAGTCTCTCTTCCCAAGGGGGGACTTTCATAATATGTTATATCACGTCACCTGGTTTGGTTGAGTGGGTTATTATTTTTTTTTTTTTTAAAGGCTGATTTTAGAAGCAATGTGTTATTGTGCCCTACTAAAAGATCTATTTTTGCACCACAGACACAGGGAGGTATATGTTGACGTAAAAGGGGCCTTCAAAAAAAAGAGAGAAAAAAAGGGGGCGGGGGACGCCCTCTATGTATTTGCGCAACTCATCTCCATAACCGGCTCACACTAGAAGGTATTTAAGGCCGAGGTGGCGCTGACGCACCGACGCACACTCACCACTCTGTGTCTGAAACACACCTGCACGCACACACTTTGCCGCGGAAATGAAGACGGACAGCCCGGCGCAGACGGCGCCGTTCGCCGGCAGGAAGCAGAGCCTGATTGAGGATGCACGGCGCGAACGCAGTAGCGGCTCGGCGGGCTCCCCGGGGCCCTCCGGAGGCCCCCGGCACGGGGACTGCGTGGTGTTCGAGGAGAAGGACGGGCGGGTCACCCTGAACGTGCTGTTCACGCTCAGCGGCGGCAAGAACGCAGGATTCTTCAAAGCCGGAAAAATATTTGAGGTATATTTTTTTTAAAGAAATTTCAAAATTTGAGTCAGAAGATTTGCATTGGCCGAATAAACAGGAAGTGCTGCTGCTAAACATAAACAACAGCTGTGTTTTAATTTTGATGCGTCTTGGAGGCAACAGAAGAAAATATATATTTTATTCCCCTTTTTGAGCAGTGCAGAATACGCAAGTTGGTGGCATTATAACCTTGAGAAATATATTAAAGACAAATAACAGCTATTGAAATTTTCTGAAAAATTGCCAGGCACTGGATCCAAATGACAGGACAAATAAATGTGATACATAAATGTAGAAACCACCACAAACGGGGGAGATTGAATAAAATTGTCACAGAAAAATAAAGACAAAATAATAGTTTGGACCAGGTTAATGTGAGCTTTATGTAAATGTGTGATCATGCTGTGCAGTAGCTTTGACTGAAACAAAAGCAAAAATATACAAAAGAACTCATATACAAAGAACTGATCCAGCCGGTTTAAGTTAGAATAGATTATGTGTGTTTCTTTGCCACTAAAACAAACAAACAAAAAAAAACAAACACCCAAGCTATCAATTATAAACACTTGAAATGGTCATCGTACAGACCTTTGAGGCGAAACTCCTCCACATTGAGAGTCGCCCGGGGAGGAAGTCCAAGAACAGCGCTGCGGACCTGGAGTTCTTCATGAGGTGTGAAGTCCACAGCTCCGACCTGGACGTCTTCATCAACTCGCTCAAGAGGGTCGCCGACGACGTTCGTTCTGTTCCTGACGAAAAAGGCAAACAGACCCTCAGTCTCTCTCTCTCTCTCTCTCTCACTCACACACACACACACACACACACACACACACACACACACACACACACACACACACACACACACACACACACACACACACGCAGCCTGTCTGATGGCGCTTTGCGAGCAGAATTACGACAATTTGCATGCGCCGACAAAAGCAATAATTAGCTCCTTTCTCCCGTTGCCAGTTCCCTGGTTCCCCAGGCAGATAAAAGAGCTGGACAGATGCAACATGCTGATCACCAAATTTGATCCGGACATGGACCAGGAGCACCCGGTGAGTGTCTGCTGCCGCAATGATTTGATTAGTTGTTTAGTTAGTTTTGCGGTGCTCTGACGGCATCTTCTGCAGGGATACAGCGACCCGGAGTACAGGAAGAGGCGGGCCTTCATCTCCGAGCTGGCCTCCAGACACAAACAGTAGGTCTGGGACGATGTGCATCTCTTGCTCCCACTGCACTGGGACTCATTTAAAGAGACTCTATCCTGTGTAACAGGGGAGACCCGCTGCCCGTGGTGGAGTACACGGCGGAGGAGGTGTCCACATGGTGAGCGCCGCTGTCAAAGATGCAGGAAAGGGTGATGACGGGCAGGGTGGAGGTGGTGGCTGATGTGCTGCTTGTGTGTATGTGTTTGTGGGCAGGAGGGAGGTCTACCGTCAGCTGAGGAGTATCTACCCCCATCTGGCCTGCAGGCAGTTCCTGGAGGCTCTGCAGCAGCTGGAGAAGGAGTGCGGCTACGGCGAGGAGCGCATCCCTCAGCTCCGGGAGGTGTCCGCCTTCCTCAGAGGTGAGGCTGTTTCTGCAGAGACAAGCACAGGAATCAGGTCGTTGTTTCTGAGTGTCGGGGTTTTTGCATCGTCCTGCAGAGAGAACCGGTTTTCAGTTACGTCCGGTGTCCGGCTTGCTGTCGGCCAGAGACTTCCTCAGCAGTTTGGCCTTCCGGGTGTTTCAGTGCACGCAGTACATCCGCCACCCCTCTGCTCCCATGCACTCCCCCGAACCGTAAGCCCCACAGTTTTTTCTTTCCTTATTCCTTGATTCCAGAATGATTTTTTTTTTTTTTTTTTGGCCTGGCACTGACTCTGTTTACTGGACAGAGACTGCTGCCACGAGCTGCTGGGACACATTCCAATGCTGGCAGATAAAGAGTTTGCACAGTTCTCACAGGTAGGACACAACTTCATGGTCGGGTCTAAGTTACTACACTTGAGGGATATAACACAAAATGATCATCCACTCTGTTTCAGGAAATTGGACTTGCGTCTCTGGGAGCTTCAGAAGAAGACATTGAGAAACTGTCGACGGTAATTCAGATTCTACACATTAAATTAAACCTCTGGGTGGATATTTTTGAAACAAAAAATTTCCTTTCAATCTTTGGATGTGAAACTGCAACTTAAACAGTTCATTTAACCTCAGAGGGATGAGTTACGGCCTCCTTTGCTTTAGCGGATATTTCCCGCCACCTAGTGGCTTAACTTACTAACTACAAGTAATCCTTCTCCATGGTGACCAAGCTGTATGTCTCTGTGTGCAGTTGTACTGGTTCACTGTAGAGTTTGGCCTCTGCAAACAGAATGGGGCAGTGAAGGCCTACGGCGCCGGGTTGCTGTCGTCTTATGGGGAACTTGTGGTGAGTCTGTGACTCCCTTTTTTTGTTCACACATCAAAATGGGGCTGTTGGTAAATGTCTCACCTGCTGATCTGTCTCCGACCTCCCTGTCCAGTACGCGCTGTCTAACCAGCCAGAGTACCGGCCGTTTGTTCCCGAAGAGTGTGCCGTGCAGCCATACCAGGACCAAACCTACCAGCCCGTCTACTTTGTGTCCGAGAGCTTCGAGGACGCCAAGCTTAAGTTGAGGTATCACCTCGGTCGTTCACTGCGACAGTGTTGCTGAAACTGCTGCTGCTGCCTACCCTCAGTTTTTTATTTTATTTTTTATTTTTAACTCTACCAGGAGATACTCGGCGACCATTAAGCGGCCATTTGCGGTCCGCTATGAGCCCTTCACTTGCAGCGTGGAGGTTTTGGATCAGCCGAAGAAGATTCAGAATGCCTTGAGCCAGATGAGGGAAGAGCTGAAGACCCTTCACAGCGCCTTGGAGAAGCTCAGCTCATCCTGAGGACTGGAAAAGATTGTCTGAAAAAGGGAGGAGAGGCATTCATGTACAGAAAGCTGGCTATTATAATCATTCTATATTATTATGAAAAAAAAAATAACCCTGTTAGTGTTTGTTTGGTTCAGCACTATAATGCTTTGAGCCAACATCACGTGAGGAAAATAAATGTCTATTTTCATGAAGGAACATCGTCAAAATATTTCATTTTTAGAGGGACAAGTAGATAGACTGGGACAAAAAATACAAAGGCATTTTAACAGATAGTGTGGGTTCTTTAACTCCAAAACCCAATATTTCAATTTTGGGTGAAAAAAACAAATCTTACTTCACGTGTTTAAAAGCAGAGGAAAGAAGCTAATTGTGAATGATTTAAGTATCGCGTTCCCTCGGTTGAACAGGGCTGTGGCCAATGCTGAGGCGAGGTGCCAGGTCAACGGGACCCGGCGGTCGACCGCAGCGTGGGCCGCAGGACAGCGGTGCTGACAGACGCTCTTCTAGCTTTATTTGTCTTTTCGCTCTCGGTGGACGTCCAAGACTTTGATCACCGCACGGGCAATGAGGCGTGTCAGAGCCACGCACGTCACAGTTTCTCCCTGGGGACGAAGCATCGTGGCCTGCAGGCCTCATCAAGAACCACCACCATCAACACGGTGGATGGCTCCCAAAGCCACCTTATGTAGTCTAAGCTTTCCCTTCTCATAATTCCACAGTGCAGTAAATCAAGCCCAGCTTAGGCTTTTCTTGAAAATAAACCCCCATGTTTGTGGAGCAGAAAGAAAAAAATAGTGTGCGAAAGCAGAACGATGGTGCAAGGGAAGGGAAAGAGTGATCTAGTGCCTGACAAGTGCGTAGGGACACGTCCTCACACACTCTCCGAGTTCGAGTCAAACACGTTATATTTCCTTGTATCTCACTCCTGAGTCCAGTGCCCTTAAATCCCCCAAATCACCCACTGCCAGAATCTAAAGTCTGCTGAGCGTCAAACAAAAGCAGGTTGCCACAGAAACCAGGCGACCGGTCGGGAATGAGCCAGATTCTTGTATCATCTGCACTCCAGTTTTTCTGTACTGATGTCAGAGCCTTCCCATCGCAGGGTTGGCTCCCTGGAAGGATTGGAAACAAAGGGTCATGAGGTTCACTCTGCCCTCGAGTCCGGGAACGCCACATATGATAAACTACAGTTTCAGTGGTGTGCAGTGTATGATCTGTGTAGCACTGCTTCGAAGTGCGTCGCGGTGTCCAGACACAACACAGTATAAACTACTGACGCTGGTAAATCATATGCGACAGTAAATTTGTTGTAGAGGCCAACGTGGAAAGAATGCTGAATGCATACACAATGACATTTTTTCTCTCGGAAAAACGAGAGCAAAAATTTTGACAGCCAAAATAATAACAATAGTGACTTATCCTAGCTTTAGATGTTGGAAAAACAATTTCTGGAGGTAGTGACGGACAAAATAAACAAATTGCTAGAAGATCACAGAGGCTGAAACTGGCGAGCCAACATCCAAAATATCTTCATTAGGGCGTGATTTGAACCCTTTAAACGTAACCTGTAAAAAAAAAAAAAATCCAAAACAATTATAAATTCCAATCCAGTCCTACACTTGTACCAAGGAACATGTGTTAAGAAAAAGTCAGCTCTTACCTTACCTCCCTGAAGAATGAAGAAAAAATGAACCTAGCTAGTCAACCACGCAAGCTAATTTGGGAGGGCGCGTTCATGTTTTAGTTTCTCTGGCTCTTTGTCAATTGTTATTTTTGCCAACATGAACAATCCTCGTCGTGACTGCTTTATTTAGCTATGTAGGATGGATTAGATGATGGCGAGCTCCTCACTTTCTGGACGTGAACGTCGACTAAATGTTACTTCTTGATATGCAAAATCGTTATCAAGCTATGAGTTCAGAATCAGGGGCTTGCGAATTCATGGAAGAAGAGAGTTAATAAGAAGAAAAATAACTGAACCTTTTCCTCTGTGGCAGATGCTCATTTGTGGCTACACGTTGAATGCATAACCAAATCTACAGACTCCAACTGAACTCACCTTATTATCGAGATCAGGATAATTGCTCCGTTCTGAAGGAAACCCGACAAACCAGCCGTGAGATTAAATCAAACACCAGCTTCAAAGGCCTCTAAATCTCTCCCGTCTCCCTCCTTCACATTTTGCTCGTTATCTTTACTTTTCTCTCGCTCCTCATTGAGCGCAGGATTTAAGATTTGGAAGACACACAAAGGAGTTATCGAAGGCAGGAGATTAGATAAGAGCAGGAGAACGTTTTCTTCTTCCTCTGGCAATCAATCAATCCAATCTCTCTGCATCATTCTGACAGTTTATTTTTCCCCTGCTGCGGATGAGTTTAAAATGTTCGCGAGTCGTCATGCCGTCATTCGTGATAGCATCAACGGTGCCTCATGACAGATGGACTTTCAAGAATTAAACTGCTTAATGAACATTTCCAAGATGGATGTCATTTAGAGGCTTTCTTCTCATCGGCCACGAGATGGCAGCCGCAAGTCATTAGGCTTTGCAAAGCCAAGTCTCATGACTCATCCTTTCGAGAGGTGGTCTAGAGAAAAACCACAGTGAGTCTTCAGCTTTAAAAAAAATAAAAAAAATGACACAAATAATAAAATGAAAGTAAACTACCTCATCATGTTGTACTTTGCAATACAACATCTAAAATCCATCGAAAAGCATTACTGTACAAACAAGTTGGCCGTCTGTGAGACGTTTAAGTTCAATGTCTCACAATCATATGAACAGAACCTCACAACCATCTTGTCATCTCTGTCCCATTGATAAATGAAACCAGTGTAATCCAAATGTTCAAATTCCAAAATGTTTTCTTCTGTATCTCGTGGAGTTGACCTGAAATGATCCTTCGGTCCCCCCGTACTATTCTTATTGTTATTAAATCAAAACCTTGACAGCCGCCTCCGACTGGGGCTGTCAAGCGGCTGTAGCGCAACCAGACCACATTCTATTTCCCTCATCTCCACTTTCCTGCAACTTTTCTCCACACCACAGCAGGTGGACGTGGCCTTCACTGGGTCATATTCACCAATACAAGTCTGGCGGTGAGCCATGGCTACAGAGAAAAACTGACGGAGAAACACCTGTGGCACGATGTTCATATTGAAAAAAAGAAAAAGAGGAATTCTGGCAGCAATCCCACATCACCTTCCTCCGAACTGTGGCTCCCTTTGGCGAGAAGAAACAACAGCGCTAATGTACTTTCTGGCCACGTTGTTTGCCTTCACCTGAAGGGGGAGTCGAAAGAGAAGTTATGGGGAAAAAAAGCAAAACAAACTGCTCAGAAAAAAACATTTTATTGAACAATCACACACATTCTACATTTCAGTCATCCAAAAGCAAAGTTTCCTGTCGCCGCCGATCACGCAAAGAGGCAACGTCCGGTGCCAGCTGAGGCCGGAACCGACGGTGGCCGATCCCATCGTCACCGGCTGCAAAGACATCGGTGTGTGCATAAGTGTGTGGGTGTATGCGTGTGAGTGAGAGCTCTGAGGCTGAGGGAGCTGTGGAGCTCATTAGGAGGGATCGTGTTCTGGAAGGTGGAAGAGAAAAGCCTGCTGACCTGTGGGTGGCCAAGATGGTGGATGAGGAGCTGACTGCAGATCTTCCCTGGACATCCGGTGGTGGCAAAGAGGTTTTCGTTTGCTCGGGACCACCTGAGGAAGAGGAAATATCTCTTTGAATCTTGTCAAAACAAGTCAGATGGCGTCAAATTCAAGTAAGACGCAAACAAAACCCTTACTTAAAGAACCGGGCTTTGTCGATGTGCGCTGGTCTTTTTTCCTGAGGGTAACTGTCGAGAACACAAAAAAACACAAGTGTCATCCAGCAACTGCGACAGCATCAGCAACTTTGACGTCACCCACAATCCCCTCTGCTCGCCTGGACCGGGTGATGTCCCAGATGAGCCAGTCGTTGCCAGCCACAGCGCCCACTTTGATGGTGTTGGTGAGACACCAGTCGGCCGACATGAGCGGCGACTGGCCGCAGTCCAGCGACAGGATTGCCTGCTGCGTCAGCAGATCGTAGAAGCGGATGGTCCCCTTCTTCTCTGCCACCATCAACTGGGAGGAGACATCGGATAATTCAGAAATAAAAAATGATAATAATTTCCAGTTTGCCATGTGTTTGCGACGGGCAGCTTGGCATCGGCGAGGCAAAACAACCAGTGACCGTGAGTGATCTGGTGTTTTCTGTGATTCCAGACAAGCAGTGCCGGTGTTGAAGACTTAGAGAACACCACGGTCACCTTTAAAGCCTCCTCTGGGTGCCAGCACACGCTGATGCCTGGGGAGCGAAGTCTGAGAGTGACGCTTTCATTCCCGTCCAGGTCCCAAACCCTGTTGGCCAGAGATCAAAAGGTCAACATTTCAACATTGGACTCTATCCTTTGCCAGTACATTGCAGAGATAAGGCATCACGTCCATAAAAACATTAAAATACGGAATTTAAGTAGATGTGCTTGCCTCTCTCCTCCACCTCTTGATTTTCTAAATATTTTTCCCCTTTATTTGACTATGAAAGTTTCAGACAAATTGCCTTGTGTACAACAACTGGAGCTGATTTCTCCAGTTGAAAAAGTCAGTGAAGTGACCCTGTTGTGAGGGAAAAACAGCTCTCAGGTCGGAACTTGCAATCACCGCTCATTAGCAAAATCACAGTTATGATCCGAGTCGATATGTGAACCTCCCCAACCCTCAAAAAAAAAGAGAGAAAATCCCAAACCAACTCCACTGCTTCCTAATTAACAACAACTGACGACGGGGTTTTTAGGGCAGTTTCCCCAAAACAGGATCAGCTGCACTTGCATAATGTCTGGAGAAGCTCTCCTTCACAAGGTTTATTTGCAAGCAAAAAGTGTTTGCTTGGTCACCAACGGGGCCTCAGTTTACGAGGCGTGCCGACACTTCGTCAGTTGTATGGGGGAAGATTCCATTTCCCACACACAGAGTCTCCCGGTGGCAGAACTCGAGTTTTCCACGAGTCTGTGGCTCGTAAAGAGACGAGTCACCGGGCTTTAATGAAACACAGCGCCGGGACGTGACAGACAACGTGCGTTTTCATCCAAGCTTTGCTCCCCGAACTCCGACCTCAGCGGGGGGAAAATGCCAGCCTGGCATTATCCTCCACCCCGACTGCAACAATAGCGGACGGGGAGACGGAGGGGGAAAACATCATCCAGTGGACCCGGTCGGCGTCACGCTTCACTCGCATTACAGCCAAAGAGCTTCACCGTGGGCGGCGAGCCCCGGGCGTGGTACACGTCAGCTGAGGAAGACCAGCGCACTGGAGTTGAAGCGCATCCTAGTTGTTTTGTTTTTTTTGCACGCGAGCAAGAAGCCAACTCCTTGATGGAGGCCTGTGCGAGCAGCGTGCCCAGTCCTCATTTCAATAATGGCTAAATTAGATCTTTGATAGCCAAAACAACGGGGAAAACGCCGAGGACGCGGCGGACCGTGACGAGAACGGCAAGTCCAAGACTCGGTTAACCACATCTGCACGGTTCTTCTCTGAGCTGGACCAGAGAGGTGGGAATTGGGGTTGTGGGGGTCTTTCTCAGAGTAGTGAAAAGGAGCGACGTGAACGAGGCCTTTGGCCCAAGGGGACCGTGTGAAGTACGTGACGACCTGAAGAGAGGAGCGACTAGGTGCCAAGAGCTCAGTCTTAACTTTTGCTGCCCAGTCTCGCCTGCAGCAGGACAGAACCGTGACTCAAGTCAGTCCACCTCCTCTCCTCTCTCGCCCATGTGAAGATCCAGCCAGAGGCTCCACCAGCGAGGACGAGAGAGCAGAAAAAAAGAGGGGCGGTTGGTGGGTGGGGAGGGAGGAGGAGAGCGAGAACCCCCCGACCACAGCACAAAAACATGGATCCGAGCCGACTCCTTTAAACCGCTGGCCAAACAGCGCTCAGCTGCACGCTACGCCACCAGCGGCCAAACTGTGGTCAACCGCTCTGCCCTTCACAAGGCGAGGGCCTGCTCCCTCACCAGGGGGGAAAAAGAAACACAACCCTTTCCAATCGGGGTCAAAGACTGACATGAAAGCCTGAGACCGCCTTTGATAAAACGCAGAGGAATTGCATAACACTGAGACGCAGGAATCAATTTACATGTTCGACCTCAGAAGTTCTACATGTTGCGTTTTCTTTTCACCGGTAGAGCGAGCAGGAAGTGTCGAGACGTAGGTAGTAAATATTTCAAGGGAACTAATGGAGCAATCGGATTCACTTCACACCGAAAGTTCAACATCTGAACTACAATGATTGAAGACACTACTTTACTCAAATATTGAAGCACATTGTCAGCTACTTTGACGAAAAAAAAAAGCAGCAGTCTCAACATGTGAAAACAGATATTTTGCCTTCAGGTCTTGTGGCGAATGGCTGAACTAAATGAAATGATGATATTTAATAAATGCCTGCAACAGATTGCTGGCACGTCTCGTTCTATCAACACTGGCTAATATAAGATAATGGCGAGTAACAGTATGTAAATGGTTACGCAAGTGGCACAGTAATGAAGAGTAATGAAGTAGGGAAACGTTTTGCTGGGACAAAAGGTTCAGACGGCTAAAATAAATACAACAGAAAATAGAACTCTTATTATTCCTAGAAAAAAAGCAGAAAAAAGGTAATAAACAGGTTGAAAAGAAATTACATTAATTTAAAAAATAAGAACACAATTTATCAGCAGGTTATCAGCATTTGAACATTTCTGATCAACAGAGTGAAACTTGATTTCTGGCTTTATTTGAACGGGCAGCTGGCAAGTTTAAAAAAACAAAAAAAAAACAGGCAAAAGAGGATCCGAGGCAGAGACCTGGGGTGACGCATCAAGCCGTATTAATTTGCTTCCCCTCACACAGCGTTCAGAGTTTGAGAGAAACCCAAACGGATTATCACTCGGAACAGGACAAAATGATTTAAAGCAACATACATAACGAAGCAGGTGTGAGCCGTCCCTGGCCGAGTTCATCCGCGAACTCACTCAACCCCAAAGCGCCCCTCCCTCCTTCCCACCGAGTGCAGTGCGCTCCGGCGGCCTACAGGTGGCACTTTTCCCCTCCGCAGATTGCAGGCCCTCCGCTGCATCCCATTGGGCCGTTTAGACTGAGCTCCCGGGCCAAATTTGAGCTCCCTGGTGGCGGATGAGGAGGAGGAGGAGGAGGAGGAAGAGGAAGAGGAAGAAGTGGTTCCCCACCTGGATGCGGCCGCATCGAGTTGCAGCGGCTGGTGTTTCCCGCCGCGGCAGGGGACCGCCATGACAGAGCTGAGCCAGCTCGTACTGGGGCTGGCGGCGATGCCAAAGGCAACAGAGTGGCGGGCGGGGTCACGGGTCTATATACAGGCAGCCAAACACTTCCACCCCGGTTGTCTGTGTGGGCCGACGGGAAGGTGCTCTCCCGTTAACTTGATCTCGCCCCGCGTTCCGCCCGTCCGTCCGTCCGTCCCTCAGTCCGTCCGTCCATCCGTCCGTCCTCCTCCAGCGTCCCATATTTTCTCAACATGACAGAATTTAAATCTTTCAACAGATGGAGCACTCGGCTGTTTTCTCTGGCCGGTCAGCAGAGGGCCTGGGGGAGGTGGAGCGGTGGGGGAGGGGCAGGGGGAGAGGAGGGAGAGGAGGGGGAGGAGGGCGGGACTGGTTGCACCTCGGTGTGAGCTCGGGCCGGAAGCTTCGCAAACCCCTTTTACATCCAGGAACCCTTTTTCACACGACAGCCAGCCCGGTTTGACCGAACCTGGCAACCCGAAAAGGTGGGAACCGCTGCATTTATTTCATTTTGTCCATCAGGGAGGGAGATCCCACGGGAAACTGTCGGGAGGAGCGGAATAAAACTCAGAAGGTGTCCGAGCAAACCTCTTCTGTGTGTTTTCTTCACCACGGATGGGAGCGGTGAAGTCTCCTGTTGGTGCCATGTGGCCACATGCGATGTGCCGAGAGAAACCTCGTATTCCCTTTGCTGCTCTGATGCACCATCAAGCCAGGAGCCATTGTTTACAAGCGCACCCTTTTTCTGACTTTTCTGTAGGTTGCGATCAGGCCCCCTTGATGAAGTTGCTCACCCAGCGCACACGCCAAAAAAGTTTTAGACTTCCGCATTAATGGACCCTTAGAGCATGGGCAGTGCTGTCATTTCCTATCGTGCCTCTGTGACTCACATGATCTATTTGGCCAATCAGAATGATCCTGGAGAAGGTCACTTACAGACACTACAGGACGGAGCCAATCAGAACGAGCTGAAGCCCAACAGTACGTATGACGGTTCAGGTCACAGTCGTCCTGTCAGCCGTTTTGAAGGCATTTATTTTTGTATTGCGGTCTATGGGGAAAAATGCCTTTTGGGCCCACAGGATTTTTTTTTGCTGCAATACCTCGAGGGGCCACCGGGAAAAATCGGCACGCCACCGTATTGCCACTCCAGTGTCCAGTTCTTATAATACATCCATGGTTGTGATCTAAATCTCGTGAAAGCTCCTCCCTCTTTCTTCTCTTGGGGCACCAACAGGTGTTGAAATACGAGGATGCAGGTTGCAGTTCATCCCGCTCACTGAATGCATCAGGGATGGTGACAATGGCAACTGACGAAGTTTTTCCCTCCACCTGATTCCCTCCCCAGGAAAAGGAAAATCTCCCTCTACCAAGTCGCGTTTCCACATTTGACCAATTAGCTAGAATACCTACAAAAGCAGCTCCCTTACGGTATGATTACACACACATATACACACACCTGCATGTGTGGTCGTCGCTGACGGAGGCAATCTGCTTCCCCTCCGTAGGCTCGAACACCAGGTGGTTGATGTAGCTGGTATGACCCTCCATCACCTCAGAGACAGAAAAGGAAAAGCACGTCACCAAAACAGTGAACCAGACGAAGCAACGCTCTGCAGAGTTAATTAAACAGCCCATTCATCAGCCCAGCGCGACATCACAAAGACACTGAGCTCATGGCCAGCCAGGTGCTGGCTCCGCCCTCTAAGACCACCTTGTCAAACACATGCGGATGGAAAGAAAAACGAGTTTGAGCAGGACACTCAAAACTCAGCCATTTAGCTGGAGGCTGTAAACAGCGGGCTAAACATTGCCATTTCCCGCGGCTCCAGAGAAGGTTTTTGGATGATAAAAATCATATGAAGCTGCACCACCTCCAGTCCGGGATGGAAAAAACACTGGTTTAAAACCTTGTATAAAAACATGGGACCGGCTCAGCTCTTCAGAATTATTGCTAAAAACGCTCCAGATGTTGCTCTACCTTGATCTCGTGCTTATCCTGAAGATCGGAAGTCAGCAGGCGTAGCCGTCTGTCGGCGGCGGCGGTGCAGAACCTGCAGAGACGGCAGGAGGAAGTGGAGGAGAGACATGAAAACAAACGGCAGGGAGGGCATCAAAATACAGTGACGGAGGAAGAACCTCTCGGCCCCCCCAACGACACCTCAGCATCACAGTGTGTGTGTGTGCGTGTGTTGTGCTGCCAGGGGATTTCTAATTGCGAGCTAAGACAAATAAAGAGACGGAGGATTTAACCCCTCACACCATCCAGGCGGCGCCCAGGGAGGACTTTCCCTCTAATCAGGTGCTTTTGTGCACACCAGCACCTGCAATTATTCACACAATTACACTAAGTCACTTATGACAAGAAAAAACACACACACATTAACACACAGATCGCAAAACAGCAGGATAAACAGACGGTGGCCCGCGGGCTGGTCAACACAGGCGTCACGGGAGGAACCTTCAGCGGGACGGGCCGTTCAGAACTGGAGAATTCATGTTGGACTTTGCAGTAAAAGCAGGCAAACTTTCTTTTTATGACGTATATTGAAAAAAAAAAAAAATTCTTCTGCAACCTTGCGCAACACAATCAGAGTTTCGGATTTGAAAACTAAAAAAGAAAAAAAGTCTTTTGACTCTGTGATTAGAATTTCAATGACATGGAAATGAGAGACAAGACTGTTGTTGGAAGGGCTGATGTGGCAGTAATATTGATATTTTCTCCCTCCTCCAGTTGCTTTTATCCAAGCGGCCAATCAAAACCTTCTGTTTTTTTACTGTACATATGGCCCGGTCACAGTCCACTCACTATGCAACCAACTCACTCTGGTTTAAAACTAACAAGACTTTTTTTTTTCTTTTCACCCCCGAACCACTATTTTAAGTGAGGCGACCATGTTGTTGCTCCGAATTACTATGAACAAGAACCCAGACACTTCCAATTAGCAGACGTCACATTCTCTTCCCACAAAAACTCATATTTACTTAGGTTTTTCCACCGCGTGCTGCGCCGACGGTGCTGTAAGAAACGTGGTTGTGGTGGTGTTGCTGTTGGATGTTGACATGTGTTTATTGCTACACGCAGAATTTCAACGTCTGGGTTTAATCCCGGGCTTTAAAGAGCACAGAGTCTCATTATTTCTCCCTATCCATTTTTTTTGCTCTTATTTTTCCCAAATAAAGGCTTTTTAATCATCACTCTGGTTCAGTTTTTTTTCACTCTGGCCTTTTCCTCACAGTAAAGATTTGGTGGAAGCCTGGCGCTCTGCAGGTCTTTACAGGACTCATTAATCTTCACATTTTCGTGTTACGAGCCGCTGTGGCGGATGGTGGCAGCGCTGCAGTCCCCCCCCCTTCCCCCCCAACTCCTCACCCCCACCTTCTCTCCCCTCCACCTCTCTCTCCTGCTCTCTCCCGCTCTCTCTCTCTCCCTGGACCTCGACATGAGGCAAGCCCGTGAGAAAGTTGTACTTTTCCTGGAAGGCTCGGCTACGTGCGGATCTGAGAGAGGGATGGAACCCGAGTCGGGAGTCATCAGCGCAATAACATGTGCGCACGTCACAGGGCTGGACGGAGGGGCCCCGCGGAGCCGACCGCAGTGGGCCGGGAATTATCGCTGCCTTTCCCTTTCAATTACGGACAGCTTAAACACCTCCGGTGGGAGCTGTGAACCCTCCCGTCCACGGCTCCAATTAGGAGGAGAACTTGCTTGCTTTCTAACAATCTGCTCTCGGGCCACCTGAAACAACTTGGCTCGCCTTCGGGCAGCTGCGGAGTGACAACGAGGACACAGTTTTTTTTGTTGTTTCAACACGGCTAACCCGTTTGTTTGTGGGCGGGCTTTCCCGCCCCATCTCCTCTCTGTGTCTCCTACTAGTCTGCTCCAGGTTCTGGGTGGCAAAATACAGCACAGAATGGCATTCATTTGTCTGGTGACATTATGTTGAATCAAGGACGTCAAAATGCAGATGAGTTATTTCCACAAATGCTCAGTTAAGGTCGCAAACGCAAGTTCAACTTTTCGTGTGCTTGAATCACAAAAAAGCAGACAGGGTTTTTAGCCCACTAGATGGTGCTAAGTGCTCAAGCGTACATTGAGGAAAGTTGTGACTCCTGCCAGATCCATCAGGTGTACCATAACACTCAGCATATTGCGATGACATCATTTTGTGAGCTTCATGTTTCATCATGGAACATGAAGCGCTCACGTCTGTTAGCTGCACGACAGAACGTTATTTAAACCAGGGTGGTACGATGCTGCCGATAAAGCAAATTTATAATTCTGGTGGTATTTATTTTGTTATTTTCAAGTTAACTTATCAAAATATTAGCATGCGTCATAGGTGATGTTTTTTAGCTGCAGCTACCTGCACTGCACACGGAGTAGTCATGTGACCCTGCACTGCAATAGTTTTATGCTCCAAACAGAGTATGCATTTTACAGCAGGTGCCAGCCACAAAATACATTTTTTAGGTTGTTGTTGATTTTTATTTACGTAAATCTGCATGCAGTCAATTGCTCGAAAACAACCGCCCAAGGTGACTTGCAGGTTGGGTTAACAGTACAGCACGAACACCAACACATGGTGCTTATTTCCCATTCTAAAATATGACGTACAAGTTATATGGGGTTTCCTTTCTTTCGTTGTGCAGGAGTTGATTTACAGCGTGAACAGCCTTTATGGGTCCAGCGGTCCGGCTTTTTTTTTTTTTTAATGACCTGCAGTGCCTGCCAAAGGGCGGCGGGGCGAACAGCTGGTGTGAAGAGGGTGTTAGCGGGCTTTTAGCGTGTTCGCCACTCTGGAGAGGCAGCACGTGTGGAGGATGCCCTCAGCCGAGGGCAGAGGGCAGCTGATCCTAATACTTGTGGTGCATTTATGAGCCTCTGAAGAGGCTTTTAGGACCGATGCCGAGCCGCTGACACACCACAATGCATGCTCTCCCACATTAAAGTGCTTTCTTTTCTCTCCATTAGTGCAGAAATCTGCAAAAACGGTTCTCTTTGAGAGGCCTTCGATGTCAGGTTGCTTTGGACGTACGTCCAGAAGAAAATAGACGAGGTGACGATGAAGAAAGGGCCAAAGAGAAACACGTGTGATTTTGGCAAAGAGAAACACATGTGATTGTGCAGGATAGATTGTTCTTGGACACCTGAAATGCAAAATATCACCTCACGACAAGCTGGAAACAAACACCCGTCCCTACCTGATCGTGGGAATCCGGTCCAGCCGGGACTCTGGGCTCCAGGCAAGAGCGTCAACGCGTAACTCATGATGGAAAGCTCGAAGGATGTTAAATTCGACTCCCTCGATCTCCATGTCCTCCTCCTGCGGTTGGACAAACGGGCATGATGAGTCCAAGAAGGGACAGGGAGTTTGATTCTTAATTCCAGTCAAGGTGGCTGTTGCTGCGTTTCTCACCTGGAACAGACAGGCGCCCACAACAACATACTGGTTCCCACCATAGGCCAGCAGAGAGGCGGGGGTGCCGGAGCTGAAGGGACTGAACTCCACCACGTGGACGTAACCCTCACACGGCACCGTGTACGTTGGGCTGCGGCTCGAATCCTCCTGCATGTTGTGAACCTTTGGTGGACAGAGGAGGGGTTACGCTCGCCCAGTAGTTTAGAGTCACAAATAACCATTAGAGTCAAGTGTTTTTCTTTGTTGTTTGTAACAAGATTCAGATTGTGAAGT
This sequence comes from Thamnaconus septentrionalis, assembly GCA_009823395.1. Classification (NCBI taxonomy): domain Eukaryota; kingdom Metazoa; phylum Chordata; class Actinopteri; order Tetraodontiformes; family Monacanthidae; genus Thamnaconus; species Thamnaconus septentrionalis. Next base: position 27,147,062 of record CM020502.1, on the reverse strand, counting down.
TGTAAAAGGGTCATTTAAGTTCTATTGATCACTATGTATGAATATAACATCATCATATGAATGACACATTGAAGTAGCATCAAGTTAGGCATCAAATAAGATTTTTTTTTTTTTTTTTTTTTCTGATCAGGTGTCCCAAAGGCACGATGGCTTCCTGCCTGCTGTACATCCTTTAAACAACAACCACAATGAACAATTTCTTTAGTTTTCAGTGAAAGGAGGACCAAACGTCATTCATTATTTAGTCAGTGCTAGCTTGGATTCTGAAATGCACAGCTCCCTGAGCATTTTTTCTCGTTCTGATTGAAAAACAGTGGGTCTGCTCTTCTTCTAAAAGTATCACTCACACGGAGAACATTTTCGATTTCCCCCCCTCAAATCAGAAACATCTGCAGCATTTAGCATACGACTCTGACTTTATAATTCACAACAACCTACATTGAATACACACAGGGATAAAACAAAGTACCGGAGCGGCTTGCACATTTAAAAAGCTAAACAAAACTAAGGCGCTACTTCGGTTTCTCCTGTGTTTAATTTAACACATATTTGTTACACATAACGGGGTCATGTGTCACCTGTCAGAGATTAAAACATGTGTGCTGGCTGGCTAGCCAGTAAGCAGTTAGCAGGAACAAAGCAGAAAAAAATGAGTGAAACCACTGATTTAAGGATTACGTGAACTGATTGAATAACAACATGTTAGGTCCGAGTCGACGTTTCGCTTCGGAATAAAATGCTGAGGTTTCTAGTTCTAGTTCTAGAGTTCCTACCGTGGCGTGAGAGGTCTGCAGAGTTGAATGGTGCGCGCCTTTGCAGGGTTTAGAGGCTATTTCCGGGTTCGACACGAACCGTACCACTTTCCCAAAATGCCGAGGGGGCGAGCTGGGTCTGACTAAACAAGACAACGCCCCCAAGGGCGTTAAAATTTCAAAACATCAAATATAAGTGTCGATCACACAACAAACATTAGCGCTAACTAAACAACGTGTAGTATTTTAGCCTCATAATCCAAAATATAACGAACGTTGGAAAGAGGCATAAAACAAGCGAAACTGGTTTGTGCCGCTGCGGCGTGATTGGTCAAAAACAGCGACGTCACTGGGAATTTAAAACATTCAAAACAACCGTTTCTTCTTGCCGGTGTCGCGCTGTCGTTGGAGAATTGTCGGTGCTTGCTACAATATTAAAATATTTGCCTTTCCGTAAGTATTGATTACGTCACGTGTAAATGCTTTTTGAGTTACCGTGTTATTACTGTGTCAACGTGTCGGCCAGAAATGCATTCTATGCACCGGCGGATGCCTTTCACGTGGAAATGTAGCGGTTTGATTGTGGTACAGGTTCAGCCGTTAACAATTAAACTTAATTAACTCTTTTAAGCAAATACATAATTTGCATTGTAATGTAACGTCCCCGTCCACACCCGACACACTGCTCGGAAACGTCAGCCAGTTACTTATTGCTGAACTGTGAAACAGGCTACTGTGGGCCGTTGTCACTACTAGTGATGATGGCATGTGTGTTGCCTTCACGGACCAACGTTTACCAACACCATAACAACAATTAAAACAGAGGACAGAACATAACTACGAGAACACAGCCCAACCGACCGTCACAGTATAATCTTGTCTATACCTCAACATGTGTCATCCCACATTTTTGCAGGGAAATATGGAGCCCATGGTGGCGGAGCGCCTGAAGCTGATTGTCAAAGTGTTCAGGAGAGAATGCCACAGGGTCTTACCGTCCGAGAGGACCACCATCCATGGAGCAGACAGCATGCTGAGGGTGCTACAGCTGGCCATGGCTGAAGTCAACAAGCAGGTGATGAAGACTTCTGTTACAATGTTGCCAATGTGGCAGGTGGAAGGGGGAAAGTATTGAAGCCGACAGCGCCACCTGGGGGAGATATTGAGTTAAAGGAAGGTAATTAAATACTCTTAGACCAGATACAGGTAGGCACAGTGCAGCGAGAACAATCAGAACACACCCGGCACGTTAGTGGAAAGAAGAGGCAGCAGTGCACATTACTGCGCCTTACCTGTGTGCTGCGAGAAACGGCGTGCGCCCTTACGGCTGACGCGCTCAGGATTCTCCAGAGCCAGTGTGCATTTTGGCGGACACCCCGACAGCAGTACAGCCACGACAGACACAACAGAACCAGGTGGAAGTGGACTCCTACATAGAGATGCGTTCCCTGCCCACCAATCAAGGCATCAGGAACCACAGCGCAGGTGCAGAGGAGTAAGCCGTGCCCCGGCCACACTAAGAACAGTTACAGTATCAAGGGATGTCCCGTCAGAGTGGGCTTGTTGTGCTTAGTGATTTCTCTGTCTAATTGATGACAGAAAGAGAATGAAGGCGCTGCAAATATGCTAAGATGTGAGACTTGGATGCAAGAGTAGTTGGAGACTGGTGCAGCAGTACGTTCAAATGCCAAAACAACCAACCATCGTTAAAATTTGAGCTTCCGTGGCCATAATTTAGCTCCGACGCTGTGTGAGGGGTCTCCGTCCCCCTTCAGCAAAATCTCTTGTTCACTGCCTCACAAATAGCAAACAGAAATAAATAAAAGGAAGGGAAGTAATAACATACAGAACACGTAACTCTCGCAGTGATTCATCCAGCAGCCTGAAAGACGAGGCCCACAGGAGCCCAGTTCACATCACCGCAGGTCAATTGAACCATCAGGCTGACTGTCATCACCTCGGCAGCTGATGACATTAGCACAGACTCCCGGCTGCGACCGCTCACGCCGTGTTCTTTTCCTTCCCCCGACGGGGTCTGATTGGTTCCAGGCCCGATGATGATGGCCGCCTGCTGCTCTCACTATTTCTTTTTAAATAACTGATTGATCTTTTCTCTGTGCACTGTTGACAGCACTGCGGAGAGTTCAAAGTGGCTCTGAGTGACGTCCTGATGGCCTGGAAGTACTTACTGAGGCACAAACTGTGCCTGCCGCACGACGGCCCCGCGCGGCCGGAGAACAATGACCTCATCGTGGAGACGTACGCCTCCTTCCTGGCGCGCTCCAACACTGTGGACGTGCTCGATGTCCTCTCCATGTACGCGCAGCTGAGACCGACCGACTCCGACCCTGGGGAGCAAGTCGACCCGGTGAGCTGCTGCTCAATAAAAACAGACTCGTGGCTGTAATGGCGAGGGATGATCAGATTGGCTGCTGATCTTATCGGCTTAAACACTTGCTTTCTATTCTTCCTTCTTTTTTTATTGCCAAGGTCCAGCTGTTTGACTTCTTATCTGCTAACGGTGAACTCTCAAAGCCACCGCAGCCCTCCGTCCCGTCGACTCCCTCCGGCAGGAGCAGGTCCTCCAGCCCGCAGGTAGGCCAACACCTGCCCAAAGATCTCTCTGAAGTCGGCACAACTGTTTGCGTCCTTCCTGGTAAAACTGGACAGCTTTGCTGGACCTTCCACATGTTTGGAAAAGAGAACAAAAACAATGGGGGTTTCGGAGCCAACACCCTGCCTGGGAGAGTGTATCACTGAACCTGGGAGTGGTATCAGTGGCCCCTTTTGACATCACAGAGGGTGGATTTCCCAAATCAAGTGTTTCTGAAAGAGGGGGGGCTATGACGAGAGAACTAGTAGGATCTTAGACATGATGCACCGACATCCGCCCGTGCACTCAGCCTTACCGGTTCCACTGAAAAGACACAGCCCGCGGTTCTCGGACCTCTCGGTTCACTTTTCCCGTCAGCCCTCATGTGCAGTTTTTCCTCAGAAAAAACCAAAACGCTCCCCCTCACCCTGCTGGCAGCCGTCCCGCCGTTTACTTTCCCAGTCCTCGGCCGCGCTTGGGTTTCTGTCTGGAGTCCATCCTGCTCTCACTGACAGGAACTCTATATCACATCACTTAGACAGTGGAGCGCAGTGTGAATTCAATTACCGGACAGATGTTTAAAACACAACACGACGCCTTGGCCGGACAGGAGCGGACCGCCGCTGTAAGCGAGCACCCTTCCCTTCCGCGGCTCGCACATTGCTTTGTTGAAATTTATGAGCTTTTAGTGGCAGCTCGTTTAGTGCAGCGCTACCGGCACAGTGATGTAATTTTTGGGGGGGAGTTTAATTCGGGAGGCTGTCAGCTGCTGCCTCCAAGCGTTTTCTTTTTTTTGTCTCCTTGTAAAGCTTGATGATATTTTTTTCTCAGCTGTAGTTTAGACACAAAAACTTGGCCGAGCCTCCGTCTCAAAGCAAACGGAATCACTTTGGCGAAAACGCTCATAATTCAGACAGACAGTGAAAACCGATATTCCTGTCTGTCAAAAATTAAGATCAGTGCAAAGATTTAGACCAGGTTCCAACATCCAGACTGTCTCGGTCATAAAGTAACGATATTAGAAAAACATTTTTAGAAAAATATTGACATTCTGCTAATAAAGTTCACATGATAATATCATTTTAGTGGTCCAGCACAGATGGTAGCCATCTTAGATTATTTTTTTTCCACAGTCCATGTAGTTGCCTTTTCATCTCTTATTACCATCAACTGGTTGTTATGATTCCATGCTGTTATTGTCATCATTAATTCCCCCCTCCCCAAAAAACAGGACAAAAAAATAAAATATGAATATGTAAAAAAAAAAAACAAAAGAAAAGAAAAAGAAAGATGCTTTCATGAATTTCCAAGGAATATTTTTTTGAATTTAACTTGAAGACAAATAAATGTAAAATGTCATAAAACATAATGCCTCACCACCAGATATGCTTGAATGCACTTGTTCATGAATAAGCATCTGCAGCCTCCTATCCACAGCTTAAGATGGCGGTGAAAAAGGTTTTCTGCTCCTACCTGAACTTGCTGGTGAATGTGAAGGACGACCTTGCAGTGGCACTCACGCTTGATGTCCCCAGTCGATCACTTGGCCGGCAGGCATTCACAGACCTGAAACGAGCCGCGCGCAACAGCAAAACTTCTCTCTTCTTGGTAACCGCCAAACACCCCATTGTTTTTTTTGTTTGTTTGTTTTTTTAATATGACTAATTAAGTCTTTTGCTTATTCGAAAACCTAAAGACGCTAATTAGCTTTGGTGGGTTTTTTGTTGTTGTTGTTGTTGTTGATTTCTGTAGGCTGCAACATCTTTCGTGAGGGCCATCCAGCTGGGTGGGAAGGGCTACGCTCCAGCCGAGTCGGACCCGCTGAGGAAACACATCAAAGGCCTGTCCGACTTTGTCCAGTTCCTGGACAACCTCGAGGAAATTCTGGGGGAGGTTCCTGACCCGTGGTACGCAGCCCAGTTGACAGCAGAATGTGTCAAAAGCAGTTTTGTCTCCATTGAGGTGTTAAGTGTTGAAAGAAACTTTTTTTCTGAAATCTAATTGAGTTTTTTGTGGAGTTTAATACAGCATGTGCAAACTAAAAAAGAATCCACTGACAGGCAATGATTAGCTTAGCAACCAAGATAATGAAGTTAACTCCATTTTCTTTTTTGTTTAGTTTTAAATCAAAGTTCAACACCACAGGACTTTGCTGTCCATTTGGTATAAAGCTGACCAGACCATTAGCTTGGCAGAAATCTAGACTGGAGCTCTGTCAATGACAGATTAACATGCAAATGTTATTCCCATCATAAAGCAACAACATATTAGCCTTCCAAATGCAGATTAAGATGGGGCCTTTGAAATTTATTAGTTACACCATTTTAGTTGCCTGCGATGAATTATATATTCGTGACTGCTAATCCTGCACATGCTAGCTCAAATAGCTTTCCACTGGAAAAATGCTCCATCATCACAAAAAGGCTGCCCTTTTATTTACCGCAGTCTCACCCCGTGCAAACAAACTGTAGCTCCCGAGAAATCATACCAGGCAGATTATGGGAATTTGGGATTCCCAGAAAAGCAAAGAGCACTCGCGTACCTGGCACCAACCGAGGTGAAATTTACGACTCACTGGGCTTCTCTTGCTTCAGTTGCTTGACCTTTTCCAGTGCAAAACAAAATCAACTGAATTGAGACATGCCCCTGTCATGAAAAGTTCTGTCTCTGTGTTGGATGGACCATACTCCACACCCAAAGAATGTTTCTGATGAGTGTGCCCTGAAAATCCACCTGCGATCATTAAAATCCACCTGTCTCGTGGCAGCCTGTTATTATTCCCCACCTTCCATTCCAAAAAAAACAACAACAAAAAAAAACCACTTCTATCTAAGCACCTCATGATAACATTTGGATTGCTAAAGCATGTCGGTCTCAGCTCACTTCAAAGCCCCGCTTGACTTAAATAACCTGCTCCCTCCTTGGAGCTTTTACTTTGGGGAATTAACATCAAAACAAAAAACACCCAACTCCATGAGCTCTGCTCTCTGATTGTCTGCGCTGTAACAGATTATTACGAATGTCAAAGCACTTGGCACCACAACACAAGTGGTTATCAGAAATGATTTAAGCCTCTTCAATTGCGTCAACATGGAGCTCTTGAGCACTGACGGCATCCAGAGGAATCAGACGACCGAAAGCAACCCGTCAGAATGTTTTTTTGCAGGAGCGGACTTTAACAGGAGTTCTCACTCACGGAGCAGGCTGACGAGACTCCGGTAAACGGGCCAATGTGTGTCTTTCAACAGGCAGTACCTTTACTCTCTCAGTGAAGTACCATGTTTCTTCCCCAAAAATCTCCTGTGGAAGGTCCAGGGTACCTGTACAAGCCCACACCTGTTTTCCAAAATTCTGTTAGTGAGCTGCGTGCAGCTCGCACCAGACCAGGGTTGGACCACCACCTTGCCGCCATTCCGTGGGTCGTTTATTGCGAGCTTTGGTACACCCTCAAAAACCCGACACAGGTTATATGTGGCTATGGTTTTTGGACAGGCAGGCCGGCCAGTGCATTAAAAATCCCCACCAGAGGAAAATCCTGGACTTTCTCCACTGACAGTTGGGGGACGTGTCCAGTGGGGACTATAACCGGGACTTGGAGCGCCCCTTACCCCCAATTGTAAGCATTGGCAAAGTTGTTTTTGCAGTGCAGTATCAGGCTCAAATATATGGTAAAACCAAAACCAGTTCTTGTTCTCCCAAAGTTGTGGGAGCCGAGATCTGTTTTCTTGAGCTCGGGTCTGAGTCCAGGAAGTCGGGCCCAATTTATAATTTATCAAATGTGGAACTGCCGTATATCTTTTAAAGACATTCAAGCAAAGGCTCCTGGCTTCTGTGGGATTTTTGATTTTCAGGTGTGATGTTATTCATGTTGGCCGAACTCGTTGAGGAATAGGTGCTCTACAGAAGTACATGAGTTACTCGCCAAGACAAATCCTTATTTTCGTTAACCTACCCCTCAGATCTGACTGTCACTGTAACTCTTAAATTCTCAGTGCTTGCGGGGCCCGACTGGTGGCCGCCATCAGGGCAGCGCTGGTTAAAGGACGCAGCAGTGGAGACGAGGTGTACACCGCGGCAGATGAGTCGGCTCAGGAGCTGAAGGAGCAGATCCGCCAGCTCCACCAAAGCCAGACGCAAACAGCCAGTGAAGGCAGGACAGGAATAAGCCCTGCCAGGGTAACGTACAGCAGCTTCAGCTTTCAGCCCCTCAGTTTGAGGGGCTTTGGACAGAATGTTCAAATGTCCAATTCTATCGATGTGTTGTGCAGTCCGCTGATTGGCATTCCCTGTTGTTGCCTTCAAAGCCAAAGGCACACGCAATCAATCATGCCACTGCCTACGGAGGCCGGGACACCTTGAAGGTGCTGGTGGCCCTCCTGGATGAAGAAGCGCTGAGTCCACTGTGTCAGAACGTGGCAGACCTTCTCTCTGAGGACCAGCCTGTCCTCAGTGGAGAAGAGGGCACTTCTGTCTTCACAATGTTCAGGTAAAGTACCAGTGACACCCAGTTTGTTACCCAACTTTGACCTTTGTGTTACCAATCAGGGCTCTGTCAATCATGATGGCATTACTACTGGGGTCTGATACATTGGATCTTTGACTGTTCTTTTCAAGTTGGAACAAGTGATCCCAGTAGGATCGATATTTGCTTGAGCTCAGGTCTTGCTCTCGTGCCCATCCTGATATACGTCTAGTGCAGTCACTCACGTGCCAAGGTGCTAAACTAACGAGGACAATCAATGTTTAGCATGCTAACCGTGAGTGCATTTTCTATAAAAAAATATATGTCCTTAAAGGGGTAAAGGTAAAGGGGTACCATGTTAACACGGAACATTAACATGTCGCGTTGAGGAATACATACTTTATGGCTAAGCCAGGAGGCTGGTCAGCAAACTACCAGGGAACTGGTCTACTTAAAGGTTAGCATGCTAAAATGTTAGTGTGAGCTAATTTAGGGGTCGTTTACACAAATACGGTTTTCTCTGAAAACGCACAAATATGAATGCGGTTCGGCATTGCCTTTGCACAACTCCGGCGTTTTCACTGAAACCGAAAACACTCCTCAGGGTGGATTTTTTTTGGAAACGCTGATGTCACACCTCTAAACCCCGCCCCTCCCGCCCCTGCAACCTGAGCAGCTGTGAGGTGCAGACGCGACCACTCAGACCAAACAACGGACTTGTGATTGCTACTAATAATCAGCCTTCAGTCTTCCCACTAACCTCCACTACAACAAACTGCAAACAATAGTGAACAATAACACATGGTGCTCGTGGATCCATCGTGGATTGTGTGCAAAGTGAAAAAAAGAAAGCGATTTGCAAAACTCCTGTTTTACTTTTTATTGATTTTCTTTTGGGATTTTTGAGGAAGGAAACCTTAAATGATAAAACTGTTTGCGAACTTTTACTAGCACGACTCCCAGTCAACCTGGACCTTTTTAGGGTTTGTGTTCTAAAGTAACTCAAAGCAGAAGTTCAACTCTCGTTTATCCACACCGGCTTTTCACGAGCCATCTTTCTTTCTGTGATCTGTGGTGCTAATGTTTTTAGCAAGCTTCTGCTTCTTTAAACACGTGGAGCTTCAGGTGTTCTTCTTTTTCTGCCTTCATGGAGTAAACTTGCAGTGCTACACAAGGCCGGACATAAGTACTACATTGTTTTCAGTTGTTTCCGACATATCCGTGTAAGCAGCTTCGTGTAAGCACATTTATTTTCGAGTGTGGTTTCGAAAATGTGCGGTTTCAAAAAAATCTGTCTCCATGTAAACGGCCCCTTAGTATTTGAAGGTTCTAGATCAGACTAAATATGTAAAATGTCAAAAAAATATTTCGATTAGCTATTGTGGCATACATTTCCAAATTTTTATCGTGTCGTTTTTTAACCTTCACAAAAAGCCAAAACACTATAAATAACGATTAGCTGTCGGCACACAGCCCTTCCCTACGTGGCACTAGTTGTACTAATAGTAAATTCATATTATTTTACAATTTTTGTGCAGGAATTTCACTGCACTCTAAATTAGATTTGAGTATTTCCATGGCCACAGGATTGGGAAAGCCCCACATGACACTCCGCAAGTCTTTCCTGAAACCATATGGAGGAAAATCCTCCCACACCACACTGGAACAATTCTTCTGGTCAAACATCTGAAATGAAAATACTGGTGTTAAAATAATAACGGAGTAGGGGGTGGCTGTGGGGAGAGGGGGAAGTCAGCCACTGGTTGTGGTCAGGGAGTGCATTATGCCTGAGGTGGATGACATTAAATGTTATCCAGCAGAGACATCGTTTGCACGTAGAGCAAGAAATTAGGCAGGAGAGTGTTTTTGGAAAGTGCTGTCACATGGCGAGAAGCTAACTTGATAAACCTCACCTCACCTCACTCCCTAGATCCCCTGAAGCGGCCACCGGATCTTCTCCAGAACCTCTGAGGAACCGAGTCCAGAGCCGGCTACACCTGCTTAAGCCCAAGGTAACGTCGGGGCCACCTTTCCTTTCAGAAGACCTCAGAATCCAGAAACTGTGGGATACCTCAAATTGAATCAGAAGAACAAACACTGGGAGGGAGGACAAAAAAAGCCTTTCACATCTTGTAATTTCTGCTTCAGTATTGTTTCATTTATTTCCTCACTTCGAGTGCACATCTCGACCGACTTCCACCGCGTTCCCCGTTTGCACAGCTGCGTCTCGGCTTCTCGCCGCCTCGGTTTTTGAGGCTGGCTGCAGCTCGGGGTGCGTGGAATCGTTCTACTGTAGGGGGATTCGAGTAGTCGGGGCACTCCATCCACGCAACCGTATCTTGCAAGTCAGAAAAGCCCCAAGCCCAGACTGGTTGCACGTCGAACACCTTGGAATGGCGCAGACAGGACGTCGCATCCTTCTGCGCTCCACGACATTGAATAGGATAGAGTGGAATAGAATGCCTTTATTTATCCCACATTGGGGAAATTTCATAATTACAGCAGCATATACAGTGCAAAGAGAAGAAGAAAAAATATACAAATTAAAAGGTAATGAAAATATGTATAGAGTAAGAAAGTAAAAACAAACCTTTACATCTATATGGACAGTTGCATCATAGGTAATCAATAAAACCTTTGATAGGAGCTCATCAGACGTTGTGACTTTGAATTTTGAGCAGCACTGCAGCCCTTTTACTGCTGCGTCCACCCAATAATCGCTTAGTCACAAAAATGAAGAAGAAGGGGAAAAAAACAACTCACAGCCGGCTTTGGCTGAGCAGGTAGGACTTGACCTTTTCACACGAGGAAGCTCCGCTCGGTGAACTCTCTCCCTCCCTCCCTCATGCTAAACACATTGGGGCGAAATGGCTCCTTTATTTGATTGCGCTAGCAGATGTCATTTCAGCTCCCCACAATCTGGCTGCCTTCCTGTGTGAGTACGCAGTAATGGTCCCTGGGCAGCTCACCGCTTCCTGAACTCCCGGGCGGAAGCTTTCTGCATCAGTTTTCACTTTGAAGATGCCATATCAGTCGACTGGCAGGGTAGAGGGCGGGAGGGGGAGGTGGGAGAAGGGGGAGGAGGAGGAGGAAAGAGGGGATAATGTGGGGGGGGGGCCTCGAAAGGTTATTGTTTCCTGTTGTTCCCTTGGAGCCAGGATCTCTGCGGCGGGCTCCATCGCACAACTGACGTCAGCTGGCACGCACGCACGCAGACCGGCAGATTTAGTTTCTGCAGCTCCGGGGAGGGATCCAGCTCTCCGTCCAAGTGCCACGGAAGCCGGGGAAGACTCGGTCAGCTCGTCTCCACTTGCACAATATGGAATGTTTGATCGCATCGAGCTCGGCGGCGGTCGCTCTGGCACCTGTTAACACTGGGCTGGGGATGGGGTGGGGTGCAGTGTATTTGCACCTGGCCGCCAGGGGGCGACCTCCTTGCTCAGGTGCTGAGGGGTTATTCCGGGACAGGTCTTCTCGCCTGACGTAATTGGATTAGTTGCTTGAAGTTTGTCCCCCCCCCCGCCAGCTCACTCCCAGCATCACTGCGCTTGTTTGCAGATGATGTTTTATTAGTGCGTGTATTTTTAGCTCGCCATTTCCGAGAGGGTCACTGATATTTTTTTTTGTTTTTTGTTTTTTGCGAGAAGTTCTCCTTGATGAGCACAAAGGCCTTGATCCACTGGCTTTGCTCCTCCCCGCTGTGGCCCACTGGCCCAAACGGTGAAATCCTTGGATTTTGATAATCCCGTAGATCAAACGGCCGGATGAAAAGCCGCTGATCTGTGAGCAGGATTTTGGGGCTTGAGGATCGTTCACTTTGTTTTTTCATTAACCAAGTTGTCAGAAAAACTTTTTTTTCTTTATAAGGAGGAAGAGCTGCTTGTTACAGTGCAAATATTGAGCCGGGCTATGATCGACCCATACCAAATATATTGGCCAGTCATGTGACCCACGATGAAAATAAGTCGTACGATCAAATTTTGCATAAGTATATCCAAAACAAACACAGTGACTGATTTGAGTTCTTACTTTTTTCTTTCTTCAGTGAATTAATTTTCCATCAACCATCACCATATTCAACCAAGGAAGGCAGTCATAAAGTGCAGGTTGACTATAAAATAGTTCATTTAAAGATGAAAAACTAAAGGTTTTTCTGAAAGGGAAGTGCGGTAGCGAGAACAGGAAGTGCGCTGACTAACTCAAGCAGGTGTGACGCAGGCTGGGGAACCTTCAAAATAAAAGGGGTAAGAATACACCGTGTGACCAACCAAACCCCCTTCCCCCGCCACCCCAAAAGACCACTGGGTAGGAAGGGGGCCGCTATCATGACCCTGGATGTGATCCCACAGGAGCCCAGTGGGGGGAACAGTGAGTGCGCTGGCTTTGATGTCAAAGCTGGCTCCAAGTTCAACGCTTTTACTTGTTGGCCCGTCACGCCTAGGCCTCGACGGCTGCTCTCCTCCAGGGGTGCGGGAAGCACTCCTTGAACCCTGAGCCGCGATCGGTGTGAAAACAACAGCGGCGGCGGCGGTGGCGGTGGCGGCCAAGGAGTATAATCCAGGGGCCAAGGGCCTGACAGCACCTGCCGACGAGCTGTTGATACTGATCAGACACCGGCATCGCGTATCGCATCAAATTGGATTATAGCACTCTTCCAAATTTCTAACCCCTTCCCTCCTCCCTTTGTCCCCCCCGCAGGCCAAGGAGCGAGTCATCCGATCCCAGTTCTCCTGCACCTACGGCGACGAGGGGGCGGAGTCGCCGCTCAACCGCGTGCTGGACTTCCCCAGCCTCAGCCAGGTGCCCACCTGCGTGCACCCGGCGCCCAAACGCCGCCACGTAGCGGCGGCAGCGGTTGAAGAGGAGGAAGAGGAGGAGTCAGACAAAGGTATCAGTTCTACTTTTAGCCACGCCCCGTTCACAGAGGTGCCCTTAGGGGAGGAGTTGCACCGGCTGAGGGGAGAGAGAGAAAGGGGGGAAAAAGGAGAGAGAAAAAAACCTCACCCTGCACACATGCGGTGTAGCGTTCACTTTCCGCTGGGACGGATCTCCGCTTCCTCTGACGCCACGCGGCTGGACAGAGGCCCGGCCACGCCCCTCCGCCTCCGGCCCTGAACCCGTCTTCGCAGCGCTCAGCGCCCCGGGACCCGCGCTCGCCATCAGCTGTTAAACGTATTCCCCCATCCATAAAACCTGCTCACGCCCTCATCTGTAGTAAAAATCAAAATAAAAAAAGCACACATGCTAGTACAGACATCCTGCCTTTTGTTCTGTGGGAACCCGGCTTGGGTTAGCTGACGCGACAGTTTCACCTCGGCTGCAGTATCGTCACAAGGTTTTCTCTGTCTCTTTTCTTTTTCTTTTTTTTGTCTTCCCAGCTCATCACGTTTCACTTTATTTGATTTGTGATATATATATATATTTTTTTTCTTTCAGCCAAGTCTTCCTGTGGTCGCCCAAATGTCACGGAGCAGAGGGCAAAGCTGAGGCCCGAGAACATCAACAGCATAAGTGACCGGGTGGGCGATGACAAGGACAAAAAGGCCAAAACCGGTGTTCAGATGCAGAACAAGAGCAAAAAGAGGAAGCAGGCCGACTGCAAGCAGCAGGGTGACCTGGAGAACCAGCCACCTCAGAAGAAAAGCGTTGTGGCTAAAGTGCCCGAGAAGTCGCTCAGCAAGGGTGCGAGCAAGAAGAAGCTGATTGCCGGTCAGGGGAAGCTAACCAGCTTCTTCAGAGTGTAATGACTATCCACGGCAGTGTGACAGACTTCCTGCCAAGTCGAGTGGCCGTTTGTCAAAGATAACGCGTCTGGATGGAATATGGAACATATCAGACTTTTAACTGTTGTTGATGAGCTTCATACTATCGTGCTAACTTGGCAAGGAGAAGAAGAAGCCTTTATTAATCCCAAATTGGGGACATTTGCAGGTATCATTTCAGGTAAGAAATGATACCCTGTTTCGCCATGTCTGCCTGGCTAACAGCTCTTAGCTTAGTTTAGCACAATCACGAACATGCTAAGAGGCACAGGTTTTTCAATCTAGAAAACTGTTGTTTTTCCCCCCTAATACTAAGGTGAGCTAAAAACAAACTTGGTTCCGCATGGGTTGACTGTAATCGCAAGTGTTGTTCAGACATCAAACTAATTAACCACCTTCGGTTCCTCATCTTTACAAAAACTAAAATTTTAAGAATGCTAATGCTAAAGCTAAATGGAAGGTAGCTCAAGCTACACGGGTGTGGCTAAAGACGGGCTGTTTTTTTTTTTTTGTTCAGGTCACTCTTACACAATCACTGTTTTCATATTTTGTCCCTTTTATTTTTCTGTATTATCAAGTGTACAGACAGTTCTTTATATTTAATAAACTTTAAATTTTTGTTTTAAGTTCTTCAGTGCTTCCATTTTTTTTTTTTTTTTAATTTTCAAGAAAATGCATCTTGACTTGAAACATACATACTTTTTTTTTTACAACACATCGAAGGACAGATTTTCCTCGCACACCAAATTACAAAAATAGACGAGACGCTGCGTAACCTGCAAACAACAAAGCACAAGGCGACGCTGGTCGCTCTTTCCTCGTCTTCTTGTGTTCAGGAGATGGACAGGCATTCTGACTGGCCGCCAGCAGAGCGCGGTGCTGTCAGGCCACGACCTCCCAGCAGGGTCGGTACACTCTTCCCACCATGCATCGCAGCACTGAAAAGACACACACACAAAAAAAGACAGTGTTAATCTGCGTCAACAGGCGGAGGAGCTTGACGTGTCTCCGTCCAAACGCTGGGAATTTTCTCACTGTCCAGGTCGACGTTCCTGCGCTCCAGTTTCAGACTCCGCTCAGCCGGAGTCAACTGGCTCAGGTTCTGGTCGGCAAGCAGACTGGCGCCCCGGAGAAGAGCCGAGTTCAGGCCGTGAAAACCTCTGAGCCGCGCATCCTGAAACAACGACAGCAGCGTCGTCATCATCAACATCATCATCAGGGATTAGACGCGTCCCAAAGGCGGGATGCTGAGCCGGTGGAGAGCTGCTGCTGCACAGGTGCTGGATCTGTCTGCCACCAGCTGGTCCAAGCTGCAGGAACCACAGATGGAAGAAGTGTGCTTCCCAGTTTTTGGTTTTTTTATTATCATTATTTTTTTTTTAAATTATTTTTACTGAGGACCAGTGGCCTGTTTCCTTCCACTGCACCGGTTCACCCATCTGGGTTTGTTCTCTCCAACCTTGCCACCTGTTCCCCATTACCGCAGAGATAACCACCGCCGCCTTCACTGCACGTCCGAGACCCACCTGAGGCGTAATAAAAAAAAAAAAGAACCCGGCAAAGCGTTCACTGTTCTTCCAGCTGTGAGGTCAATAAATCTTTATAGGTTTACGATCGTTTGACCTTTTTCGGCTAACAACGTTTTTGCTGGAGTGTGTGTATTATTTTTTTTCCTGACATGGCTGTGAATAGCAAAAAGCACAAAATTCTGCAGCGCAAAGACGCATAAATGACGAGCAGGCTGAGAGTGTTGAAGTCAGGATTCTTTCGAATTTTGCATCTTTATGGCCCAAACAGTCAAATGGCGGAATTATTTATAGCTTGAATAAAAACAATATCGGTTGACCGGAGCGGTATGAAATGCTCTGGATGTGCCGTAAAGCAAGTGAACAGCGTGTCCTGCTGCACGGTTGCACGCTGGCGACGGCTCAGTGAGTGGTTTTGGCTTCTGTTTTTTTTTTTCTTATTTTGTGTTTTTTTCTTCCTTTGACCCCGATAGCTTGACACCCGTGCCAGGGAGCAACAACATCCAATCAGATTATTTATCACTCATCTGGTGAGGTCTTTCCAAAAACTGCGATTAATTATCTGCGCGCTTTGGCCCCGAACGCCCCCATTGTTTTTCCCGCGGACGTGGTGACGTTAAGGGGAGATTCTCCTCATGCAAGTTTGCCCCTGTCGGCGAGAGCCTCGGCCGCCTTCTGCCTCCATCTGTGTGCCTGAGTAAATAATAATCCAGCAGCGCCGTCCAGCAGCTTGTGATTTTGTTTTTTTGATTTCTTGCTCCTGAGGATTCTTCACCCCTTGCACACATATCAAAACTCGAGCCTCCCGATTTATTACTTAGCTCAAAGTATTAAAGTACTGGATTCAAAAAATTAGGTAGCAAAAAAAAAAAAAAAAAGGAAAACGGAGCGTTTCCAGAAACAATCTCCCCATTATGTGTAATCCAGGGGCCTCACTATGAGCTGTTTTCACTGGAACCTCTGTCCATCTAATGCGTAGACCCAATGAAAAGTGTTCACGGTGCACTCTGTGGATTAGGACATTGCATCTGGAAAGACATACTTTCACTTCTTAATGTAATTTTCCAATGCTGCCCCCAAGCTGCGGAGCACAAGTCTAGCCTTCGCACTTATATTGCAAAAAAAGCACAAAAGTTAAACGGCCTCGGTGTGCAGCAGTGTGTCATTTTGCCAGCTGATTCTGAGCTAAGAGCTAATTTGCTAGCACTCTGGGCCGCGACCTTCGGACGTGACTTACCGACACGATGATGATTTTCGCCCTTTGGTCCTCATCCTTGAGGCTGTTGCTTCGTCTGTATGGCGGCGGGGCCTCGACTGCTGCCTCGTTGCCCAGGATCAACCCGAGACCGTCTTCCTCCATCGCTCCATCGTCGTTGGCGTCCTTTGCGGCAGGCATGGCCACAGTGAGCAGGTGGCCGCTCAGCTCGGAGAGCAGAACCAAGGTGGAGAGGAAGGAGCAGGCGGAGATCATGGTGCCTTTGGGACTCGAGTGGTCAACTTCTCTCCTGACTGGTGCAAGAGGACCACTAGCCATCGGCTATATATAGGGAGGGGGACACTTTGTTTAAAATACTAATTATTAAACTGTATTAGGAGGGTCCTTTATCCCCACAGGTGTGTGTCATCTTTTCAGGAGGTCGATTTCATCAGGAGATGAATGGCTCTATTTTGTCTCTTCTGACACGACGCCTCCAAATTAGATAAAGAGATGATACTGGTCGCGCTGCCCGCATCCCACCGCGACACAGATTAGTGTCGAGAGGGCTCGCACGGGGTCAAAGGTCTCCAATTAAGTGCAGCCCTTCCCTCTTTAAAATCCAAAACACCGGATATAAGGCCAGCGGGTAAGAAGACCAAGTCGTGGTGTTTTTCTGAATAGTGCTGACGGCTGAGTGAAAATCCATCTGCAGAGGTTGCGAACCTCCACGCGTCCATACAGGAGCTACTGACGACAACGATTGTAGGAAAAGATTAAAAGTCTGGTCAATGGCAAAGCCCCTTTGAGAGCGTCTAAGCATAAAGGACTAAAGGAGTTAAGCAAACAAACTAGCTTAACGTCGTCTGACTAGAAAAAAAACCTCCGCCCAGCAGCACTGTTAACATATTAGCATGGTTTATATTCAACTCTTCTGCAGGCAGTCACGATTTCTGATCAAGAAGTCGCAGCCTAATTAAGTAGTAGTATTTGAAATTTGGAGATATTGTCTAAAAAACAAATTGTAGATGTAGTGTTGCCAACTTTCATTCATTCATCTACCATACCCGCTTCTTCCTGAGCTCAGTGTGTGGGTTAAGTGTCTTGCCCAAGGACACAACGACAGACTGGGAGGGAGTGGGATTTGAACCGCCAACCTCTCGGTCATTGGACAACCTGCTCTACCTCCTGAGCCACAGTCGCCCAAGGTGAACGTGATTACGCAATGTAGATTACGCAATGTAGATTACGCAAACTCTATCGAAACGAACGTGAGTTTGCATCGAAAATAAATTTACAACCAAGACGACTCAGAAAGACAGGACAAACCCCATCCCGTAACAATTCAAAACAGGACTCACCATTTCATTGTCAAATACGGGACAATTCTGTATTTTAAGTGATGGTTGACAACTCTAAATGACAGGAATAAATCACAGTCAAATTTGTTGAAGTAGTTCTTTGGCTTCCTGTTGCATTTCCAAGACTAACATTCCGTCATTAGCACAGCTAATAGCCTGCTAAAAACGACAGAAAAGTGCACTTAGTTAACATCGACATGTTAATTTGTCTGGCTGCTGGTATGTCAGCATTTAGCATTTCAAAGCTCCGAGTGTGACCTTTCACTATATCACCTTTAGCATGTTTTACCTAGCACTAGAGAAAACAGGCAGGCTTTCACTTGTAAACGAGGCATCTACGTAGTCCGTGCGTACGAGGACGGCATCGACCTTCCCACATAACTCTGAATAAGCAAGTAATCACTCGGAGGAGAACTCAATACTGTGTGTGATTAAGCGTGGGGAGTCTAGATGGACAAGGACACACACCGAGGTGGGAATCACCGTGTGATGCTAAAAGGCGGAGGCCGTCCGAAAAAACCAAAGCGCCTCGGTGTTGACACAGCTCCTCGTGGGCCTGCCTTATTAACATCACAGGAGCCGTTGCGTTGCAGCGGACCGAGGGGCCCCGGAATGGTGAATGATAGCTATTGAACTGGGCTGAAGTGATTTTGCTTGGAGCGGCAGCCTTTATTTTGTCGGTGTTATTGTTGGAGGGCGGGAGGACTTTCTGCCGACAGCCTCGGCTCCTCCGCAGGGGCCGCCGCCGTTCCAGCAGAAGCACAAGTGAACTCGTGAGCTCGGCCACTCTGTTGTCCTAACCTTTCTCTCTGCCTTTTCTCCCCTCTTGATAATCCTTCCACTCCCTTCTACACATAGCCCCCCCGCCCCCTCCGCCAACCCCAACCCACCCCACAAGAAACAGGCCGCACCAACGAAAAACCGACCAGCGCAAACCGGCCGACACGCTGCAAATCAGTACACCTGATCCGAGGCCTTGCGGCTCCCCTCTGCCTGACACCTGCCGGCAGGGCCAAGCAAAAACCCTCGGCGGTGGAAGTCTTTATCTTGTCACGGTGGGATTTCTAAGAAATCATTACCATAACAAAGAGCGTTAGCGATAAAAGCCAAATCAACTTTTATGAGGACCAGATGGTATCGGTGAACACCGTGTTCTAAATCATCAAGTTCTGCACAACACAGTTTATCGTGTCCTTGGCCGGAGTCAGTGAGAAATCCACTCAACTTCTTCTTCTTCTTCTTTTTGTTGTTGTTGTTTACAATTGCTCGCGTTTGCAAAAGGGAAGCCAGGTTGGGGAATGGGGGGAGGGAGGGTGTGTGTGTGTTGGGGGGGGTTGTTCCGTCCGCACTGGATTTGGCCTGGTGTTGTGGGGGCTGTTAAATGTCGAGAGAAGCTGCAGTGAGCTCGGGATCAAAAAGAAAAAAAGCGCCCACCGCCAACTTGCTGTGCGTAAGACAACCTCAAGTCAGAATGTCTCAAGGGCCCCCATGACATCAGCAAAAAAAGCGAGCGTTGCTTCACGACGGGGGCGACGTCTTGTTTCCTGGTCCCGTATTAACGCGCCGCCTTTCATCACTGACGCGATTAGAGAGCACAGAAGAAAGTAAGGAAAACAAACAGTGCGGTGGCGGCGGCGGGCGAGAGGCGCTTCCAGGGAAATGTGATGCACCCATGCTCCTCGGCGCAGCAGCTCAAAGTCCTTTTTGTATGTGTGTGTGTTGCGAGTCGGTGCCAGAGGCCAGTCGGTCGGGCGCAAAAAAGCCCCTTGGTGGGAGGGAGGTGGGGAAGACCACCACACCACTTTTTTCACTTTTTTTTTTTTTTTTTTTTTTTTCAATTCAAGGGGTTTAGGTTGCCCAGAGAACAGACCATGGTTTCCTGGAACAATGCAGCTGATGAGAACGTCTCCAAGGAAAATAAGACTCTGACATCATGGGTTCTTAAAGTGCGCAGCTGAGCCAACAACTCCCGCCTGCTGCAATCAAGCCTCAGTGAATTTCCACTGCGAAAAGAAAAAGGAAGAGAATCTCTTTTCCGATTTTTAAAAAAATGATTATTCCACTAACGCGCTAGCCGAAGGGCGCACGTTTTTGGACGCCCACCGGTTAGCCAAGACTAGCCTGCCTCTCGAGGTATTTCTCGGGGGTAGTCGACTTTGACAAAAACCCAAGCACGGCAAAGTCAAATCCTGGAAGAACTTTTGCTTTTTTCTTCTTTTTTTCCCCCCTGAAGCGGTGAAAGTACTTCTCCAATAAAACAAGCAGTCCCAATTTGCAACTTGCAAAAATCCGAGCGAGAGTAGTAAAACGGACCGCAAGGTCGCTGAAAAAGACAATTGTGTGTTTAGCGCGAAGAGTGTGAGGACTGGTGGGCGGATTGTGTTTCAGGGGCCCCCGGGGGCCCCACAGAGTTGGCGTCCTCGGATGAACCCGACCGCCCAAACACACGCAGATCAACGGGCGCAGGATCGGGTTCCTTCCAGGATCGTCCCGCTTCCTTCCTCCCGTCCGAAGGCGAAGGACGGCGGTGTTTTTGCAGGATTTTGTTTGTTCCTCATAACTACAAGTGGGTATATGTTTATTTTGTGCCGCTAGTGTGTTTAGTTTGATAACTGGGTTGTTCCTCGTGGTTGTGGATGGTGCCCAGACCTCCCTGCACCGCAGCTCTCCTCTCCCAGAAAAAATGCCTGCAAGCAGAGCATCAGGATGAGATGATTGATTCTGAATTAGAGCAACAAGTGAGGATGAAATAACAGCCCGACCGGCCCGGAGGACCTCGCCGACCTCTGCTGCTGATGCTGAGCTCCAGCTAGACACGTCAGTCACACAGCTTCTGCTCGTCGTCCCACAAACACGCCACCGGGCAGGCAGCTCCCGGCCTCTGGGGGGCGCACCACGGCCATCTCTGCTCAATGCTACGCTGGACACTTTCAGTATGCACGACTCGCAAACGTCTTAGCTTCATTGTAAAAGATTTGTTACCATTTGCATGTTCAACCTTTGCAGGACTACCAAATACTTGATGCATTTAATGCATTTATATATATGTAAATAAATAAATATAGACACATATACATATATATATATATGTATATATATCTAAAAAAGAGAAACTCCAGCCCTCGTTGTGATGTTGACAAGTGGTTTATTCAGCAGGAATGGTGAAAAATTTGTCAGTATATTTGTTTTTGTTTTCTACAGAAGGCAATCAAGCACCATAAATAACAGCGCTATAATCAGTTTCTTGGGCCGTGAGCTTCGGAAGAACATCTCACTGCCTCCCACGTTGACTTTTTCCCGGGTGAGACGTGTTTGTTTATTTGTGAATGTTCCCAGTGAAGTGAAGCCGACGCTGCTGCTGCGGGCGACGACGTCCGGCTGAAGGTTGTACTTGGGGAGAGGCGGGAGGAACCAGAGACAGCGTGCGGAGGGTTCTACTGTCGCTGCGGTGCAGTTCAAACCAGGATGACGTTGATGGATAATTAACGATGTGGGTTCAGGTTCATGATATAATAATGTCGACTGAGGCGTTGTTCTCATTAAAAAGTCTTTGGTTTTGCACTGTTAATCCGAGCATCTGGACTCAACGCCACTCTTCCTCTTTGAGCTTTTCAACAAAACAAATAATAAAGTTTTTCAGCCGCAGGGGTTGACTGATGTGTTTCTGGAAGGAACAGACTGCTAGGCTCACATTCCACCTTTAAGACATGGATAATTACAATGATCGTTTGAAAAAAAAAAAAATCAAATTAATCATTTAAAACGGGCTTTAATCCAGAAAATGCAGAGAAAAAAGTATTGAAATAAATTAAAGTTTTCGTTTCGTTTAAACCGTGCAACTTTTGGGAAACCGCAACCTTTAAAAATGAAAAATGCAATGAGTCACCACTTAGCATTAGCTTATCCAAGCTAACATCAACCATCAACATTTCCCAAAAATTGGACCTTTATCGCAAACAATTGAGTGCAAACATTGAAAAAACGCTTTAATTTGGTGACAAAACCCAAAAGATTTTGGCTAAAAGTTTGCAGAGATATGCACCAGTCACCTGAATGGGATTGCGTTTTTAAAGTGTCTGGAGAGAGCCAATCAAAACGATCTGATTCCTTTGCAGCTACCACCTGCAGCCACAGGGGTCGCTGTTCAGTCAAGGTTGCACAGTCTGGCGGGCAGGAAGTGTTTTTAATCACAGATAGGTTGGTTTTCCAGTCAAGTGCATGTACACACACATTTCAGGAAAGACAAAAGAACCACTAGCATGTTTATTAATATTATTATTACTGTCATTTTTGTTTTTACAAGTGGAAGAAATCGGACATCACAGTACTTCTGTCAAGTCATTTGGCATAAGGGATCTATGTTAAGGAAAATAATAATTAAAAAAACAGTAGAAAAAATAGCATCTTTGCCTTTATCGAGACCGCAACACGATATTTTCTGTTTTTCCTTGTTGTTGTTTTTTTTTTCTGACTCCATGCATTCGCAGATTTCACACAGATACATGTACTCGCAGACTTTAACTATGTTGCAGAAACGGCTGAAAAACGAACGGAAACACTGTTACACCCATGTGGCCACTAGGCTGTGCAAAAGGGAAGCCCTCCGATTGTGAAGCCCTGCCAGCTGTCTGCGGGGGTCGATCTGCCTCGGCCGTCTCTTTTGCAAGTAACAAATACAAAATAGCACCATTATACAGTGGATAGGATTCTGAAACACGGTTCTTCGGCTTATATGAAACCGTCACGACGTACGATGAACGATAGCGATGCGTAGGTTAACATAAGTGGGAATACTGCTCGGTTATACGCAGGCAGGCAGTGCAGGCCGTGCAGGCAGGCGGGTGGGCGGAGGAGGGCGAGGAGGAGGAGGAAGGAAGAGGAGGAGGGAGGAGGACGCGGAGCCAGAGGTGATATGTCTTGGGCAGGGGTTGTGAGATTCGAAAAGGGAAACAAGAAACAGGTCAAAATAAAAATGAAAGAGAGGGTGAGTCCAGTCAGCAGCAAACAGCCGTAACTTCCCAGAACTGTTGATGATGTGCTTGATCCTTGCTCGCTGTTACACAACTCTCATTTACACTGGGTGAGTTGTGTGTGTGCGCTTGGCATGTGGGTTTGTGTACTGTATCGTGTGTGCGTTTGTGTGTATGCCCTACTTCATGCCCCGAGAGGGACATTTTTTTAAATTTTTTTTTCATGGGGCTGGGAGGTAGGGCTGTCTAGCAGATCAGGGTGATCGTCTCGGAGATGGATGGAAGTTTGGTGTTCCCAACTACAGCTGAACCATAAGACTGATGAGGTGGGTGGGCGCGTACTTTCGAATTGGACGGTCACAGAGAGTAGGATGACGTTTTTTGTTTTTCGACTTGCTGCAGTTGAACCTGAACCTCGCTGACCTTGAACGCAGGCCTCTGATTTCGGTGGTTGGTGACGTGAAAGCGAGGTGGACGGCAAACATTTTATGTTTGATTTTATTCCGGCCGGTTGGAGCCAAGTGCACTTTGAATGAGCGGAGCGAGTGTCCTAATTGTGACAGACCGAAGTCCATCCAAATTGGAGGCCTGTTTTATCTATTTGTACAAAATTTTGGGGGCTAAAGCGCTAAAGAAGTTTTTCTTTTCTCTGCCTCTCGCTGTTTAATTTGCTCATGTGACACTTGATCTGCTGTTAAAGTGGAAGTTTAAGGGTTGCAGATTTAAAACCTCAGGTTGTCAACGCTTCCTGATAGTTTACGGGTGGGGAACTCTCACAGCTTCGTGGGACTTTGGTGAGACGGCGAGAAGTCGGGATTTCGAATTTTCGGGATTACGGCAAAATAAACAAACAAACAGCGATTAAAGCCAAAGAATGAACCCGAGTGATCGTTGTGCGTCGAAGCGAGTCTCATTTTTACTCGTTGGATACGTCCACCTGGTGGACGTGCGGTGCGTGAAAACTATTTCTGAAGGTGGATGGAACCAGACTCTGATGTCACAGCTTAGACAGCCAATCCCGCCTAATCTATCGACCTCCTCTTGACAAAAAATAGAAAGTTCAAGGGACCACTCATTTGTGAATACAACCTGGAACTCTCTGATTAGCTTAAGCCCAGGTCTGCTCCCCTCCCGCCCCCAGTGACCATATATTCTCGGAGACAGGGGGCGCCGCGGCTCACACACGGAGGTACAATGAAGCTCTTGTTCGTGTCTCAGCAGCTAAACTAGTCTCGCTACGTTGCGCTAGCGAAGGATCCCTCCCGATATGGAATGGTGCAGTGTATAAAAGTAAATCAATCGCAAGATCCCTCATCCCAAACCAGCAGCGCCACCCAGCTTCCGGGAGGGCCGCTGAACGCCTCTTGTTTTACAGTGAACCATTCCACAGGGGTACCGGGTAAGGCCAATCTCTTCTTCTCACGTCTCAAATCGCTGGCCGACGGTCTGGTCGCTCGGCGCCGCCTACATCCTGTAGTTCCTGCCACCGGCGTTGCCTCGGCTCGAGTTCTTCTGATGCACCTCCTGCAACACAAGACAGAAAATGTGACTATTTGGACTTCAGCCACTCGGAGTATTTCTCTCTCTCTTTCTCTCTGTCTTTCTCTTCATTTTTTTGCATTTCCTCTTCACCCCAACCACTCAGAGCAGATGGCTCCGCCCCCCCCCCCCAAAGTCCGGGGGTCTACTCTCTGTTTCTTCCGACTGCCAGTTTTTCCCGCTCTGGAGGGATCAGCTGTTTCTCTCTCTGATTGTGCAAAGAGCTTTGAGACACCTCTGTATGTGATTTAGCGCTTTACAAACAAAAGTTAATTGATTGATTGATTGATTGACAGGACAAACACGAGCAGGCGGCCTTTAGGCCTTTTTACTTTGCAAAGACAACAACTCTTTCCAGTTTCCAGCGCCCACCACCACCATGCGCGGCGCATCATAATTGGACTAATTCAGCCGGCAGATGGCCGATGACGAAGCAAGTGCGCACGCAGCAGCGCCCGCTTAATCCCAGCGACTTTGCATGTGTCAGTCGGCCTGTGTGCTGCGCTGCCAGGGATCTCAGCACGTAATGCGCAGTGGCAGGAGTGGAGCTCCTGCCTGGGGAGAGGGAGTGCCACTGGGTTGACCACGAAAACCACTTAGTTCCATCTCCCGCTAATGGTTTCTTTTTTTTTCTCTCTCTCTCTTTTTTCAGAGTTGAAAGGAGAAAAAAAAAAACAAAAAGAAAAAGCCCACGCTCAAATTTTAAAAGGGACGGCACGTCCCCCTCCCCTCTCAGGGTTATTGGCAAGTCAAGGATGAAAGAGTGAGGATTTAGAGCGTTCCAAAAGATTGAAGATGTTCGGGGATGAGATAAGTGACGTAATGCTTGAAAATGAGGGATGTTCTGCAGCAAGTTTCAGACAAAACACAAGGAAAATTCAGGTGTCCGATGGCTAGCGTACCTTGAAGGAGGAATGACTGTGGCCGGGTGAAGTTCTCTGTGGGAGAAAAACAATGTCACTTCAGGCAGTAGGGACTTGTCTTTGCGCCTGACAATAGGCCAATAAAAATGACATCTCAGGATTCAGTGCTCACCTTCTTGTTCTTTGTCTTGTCTTGCTGCTGCTGCTGCGACGTCCTGCGCTCGGTGCCCCGGTCAGCCCGGTGCCCTCCGCCGGCGTTGCCGCCCGCCTTGGTCACTCGTGGCACGTCGGTGTGCCGCTGGGCGCGCACCGAGCGTGCCGGTTTACTGGTTTTGGCGGGCGCGCAGTACATCTCCAGGCGCCTTAGCTCGCAGCTCTGGAAGCAGCACTCGTCCACGATGCCGCGCGACCGCCGCGCGCTCGAACCATAGCCTGGTTTACCTGTGTTGACGGTGCGAGAAGGAGGCGGGGTTCACAGAGGGGAAAAATGATACAATTGGCTAAATTTGACCTGCGGCCGTCGTCAAAGACATTCAAGGCCTTGAGACGTAATTCACTGAATAAGGAAGCTGCAACCACGTTGCTTCTGATTGGCTTAAGCGAGGCCAATCAAATGCAAGCATGGTCGTAGCTAAGTGGATACGGTCCTCTCAACATACACTTCCGCTTTAAAACTACCAAACTCAGTCCCCTTAAAGTGGACCAAAGGCGAACAGGAAAGAAAAAACGTGCACGTTTGCGAAAGAATATGTTTGCAGCTCCATTTTGGTCCAGGCTAAGAGGAGTCAAGACCAGGAAGGAAGGAATCGATCCGCGCGGTCTTCTCGGAAACGCTGGCCGCCATCTTCGTTGAACCTGCAACTAAACCGCGCGCTCCAACTCATGCTCTCTAATGCGCACGCTTAAGGTGTTCTTCTTTGCCTTCGGGAAGGAAACCCACAGCGCCACACCAGGCCTGGCATAGTTACTACATCGTATTCAGTCGTTTAATGCGTATTCGTGTAAACAGGAATTTTTCTGTGCAGTTTCCAAAATGTGCGGTTTCAGTGAATCCTCGTATTCGTGTAAACGGCCCCTGAGTCTCTGCACAGCTTCTGTGCCAAGTCCGAGGCGTTGCGACGCTGATCTGCTAATTGAAACATCACGGAGGAGGAGATGTTATGTAAAGATGTGGCACATGGAGCCGCGGTGAGGCACTCCCCCCACCCCTCAACCTCCTCCTCCCCCTAAAAACTAGCCCTCGTTTGGTGGCACTCACCACTCCACCCCCCACCCACCCGCTGGCCTCCTGCTGCTTAGCCCTGATGGGCTTTTCCCAGTTACCAAATAAAATAATAATAATTTAATATGGCATTTACAAGGAGGAAATGCCTTTCCCTCTCACAGTTAATAGCTCTTGGCCGGGAGGCCCGCCAGCGCTGACAAAGTGCATTAACTTCGGCTCCCTTTGTCCTGATAATGTTGTTTTGGAGTGAGAGCGGCTTTCATTCAGAAACACAGGCATCTCACTCACTTCCACAGCACCCCCCACCCCCCACCCCCACCCCCCCGACTGGGGAAGGTGGTCAAGGTGTGAATGAAGAGGGAGACGTGGGGGTGGGGCTGGGGGTGGGGGTGGGGAGGGTTGGGCTGGTGGTGGAGAGGTTTTCGGGTTGCTCGTCAGGTGCAGCGATGCTAAAAATATGCGGCGCACCTGCATTATTCAAGGAGCGGAGGAAAGAGGAAGCCCGGGGACTCAAACCGCAAAAAAAAAGAAAAAAGAACGTATTACAGAAAAAATGCATGCAAATTTAGCATTTGGAAATTTGTTTGGTTTTAAAACGTTCGATTCTCGTGTGATTCTCAGTCGTCTGACTGCACCAGTGGCTGGCATGTCATCCTCGCACCTGGCATCAGCACCCAACATGACATGAAGGCCTGCACGGCGGTTATATAAGGGCTGCTGAGAGCCAAAAACCTGAGGGCCGTGTCTCTCTCTCTCTCTCTCTCTCTTTTCAATCTCTTCCAATAAAGTCTCTCGCAAGTTAACATCCGCTGTTACTCTGAAAATAGCTTGCAAACAGCTGGATGGGGGAGAGAAAAAAAGCAACTGGCACCGCTCGCAAACATGTGGGATAATCAGCTCTGGCGTGTTGGAGGGGCGGGGGGGGGGGGGGTCCTGGTGGTGGGGTGGTCGGTGGGGGTGCACACATGCAATAATCAGGTCTAAAAGCTTTTTGCTCCATGGATATCTGCCCTAATCCCTCGTAAATAAAGGGTCATTTTCTCCCACTGTTGTTAAACAAATCAGGCTAAACAACGTTTCATGCCAGCGCGTCCTGACTGTTGACCTTCTGCAGATCTAATGCCAGGGAAGGGGGGAAAATCACGCACACTGATCGAGGTCCGATTAGAAAGCATGTGTCAGCACCTCGGTCCATCTGTCTGTCCGTACGTTGTCTGTCCGTCCTGTTTGTCGGCCGAGTCTTCTGCAGTGCGCTAATGGCCGATAACGGTCTGCCGCCATGTCAAGCTAATTGGTGTTCTTTTGGGGGGAGGTGTGGAGGGCTGCGAGACAATTTTCTTGTGTTTTATATATATTACACCTCTTTAAAAGAACCAAACTCGGACCTCTAAAGGTGGACTAAAGGAAAAGGGACTCAGCTCTTTATGCATTCACACTGTCAGTTCATCTGAAAGAGGACTCAGTTCTCTTTCTGGTCCCCTTCAGCTCCCATTGGGGTCTCAGTTCTGTTTCTGTTCACGCTACCATAGTTTTTCCAAGAACTCAAACCTTTGCTGTTGTGGATTATGGGTAATTTTTGCTTTGTGAGGTAGCACGTCATCTATCCACAGCAAACAAACAGGGCCAAAGGCGAATCATACCTGGAGCACTTTGTGTTCACAATGCACAATTAAAGTAAAGCACAACAAAGAAAAGAGTTGGGTTTACTCCAGAGGGGTCCAAGTTGGGTTGGAGTGTTCACATATGCACAAAAATTGCTGAGTCATCAGTATGAGTTTGCTTTGAGGGCTGAAAGGGACCAAGTTTGATCTTGGTCAGAACAAACGGTGCGGTATGTTTTGGTCCTTGGCTGTTGCTGTACTTTATCTTCCATGGGTTCAAGCAGGCCCCCGTCCCATTCAGAGATGAACTCAACAACTGTGGACCACACGATCCAGCCACTCCATCCCCTGAGAGACTGAGGGTGAGTTTTGGTACCCGAGGCCCAGGGTCCCTCCTCTGGGAAGACATCGTCCTCATTCCTCGGAGGATCGGCCCCCGGCTGGCTCCGTACGCTCCCAGAGTGGCACAGAGAGCATCTGAGTTTTACAGCTTGGTCATGCTCAATAAAAGGCAGCGGATTCTTGGAGCCCGTGCGCTGAACTTCCTGCAGAGTGTCAGGCAGTTAATGGCTGCACCGGGACCATCAGGGCTGCTGAAGTACTGGAAACCGTGTCTTGATCGCTGGCACCACGGAGAGTTTACAGCCAGAGTGACGTGTTCGGCACCGTGTTGTTAAAATGTATCCATTTCACTGGAGCCATAATTGTGGCTTTAACTTTTTAGTTGTGTTTTTTTTTAACATTAAAATTGTGGGGGGATAATTGTTTTGGTAGAAGTTTCTATGGGAGCTGATCTTCAACCCAAGATGTTGGGTATATTTACCAAAACTGATCACAAACAATGTAGGTTGAGTGAGTGCTTCCAAAAACAAAGTGTGATACAAAATATTATTTTTAAGGGGGTTGCAAAAGTAGCAAGTCTGTAAATACTAGCAAGTTAGTCAAGATTAGTTAAGTGCACTTGACATCCTGCACATTGTTGTTTTATGTCTGTTGGCAATGACGCTAAAGTCTTAAATGTGCAGGACTGGAATGGAGTTGATCAGCTGTTGTAACATTTAAATCTGGTCTGATATCACACTGCTGTACTGCAGTTGCCTTGATGGTACCTCAGACAGTTGGTACTTACATCACACTCAGCTCGAGGCCAACTAGATGGAGTCCAAGACTCACAAAAAGGGGTTATGAAACGTGACAGGATGTTACCGATTCCCGAAGTAGGTTAAGCTCCCTCGCAGCAACTGGGGTATCAGTGAAGTAAGAACTCTTTGGCTGTTTACGGTGTTTAGGATTCTTTCAAAGTACTGTTGCTATGCCGAAGGATGAGGACGGCAAGAATACGCGAAACATTCAGAACAATGCAGACGATCCCTTGCTTTCGGTTGTCTTTTCTTTCGGTGATGCATAATCACCCTTTGCATTGTCGCTTGACTAAACTCAACTAAACCAACCACAGAACATCGGCGTCTCAACCTCCTCTGCAAGAGGACGAGTACAATTCCTTTTTTCTTGAGAGGCCTCCTTTTCCTCATTGGCTGCTTGGTTTAAAAGAGGGTTGGTGACCTGTAGTTCAGGTCCTAGCAGGGGAAAACTGACACTTCATTCAGGGATGCTGAGGACACTGGGGTGGGGGGTGGAGGGGTCTTTCTTGGCCTCGGCTATGTGTTCAGTTCTGTTGTACAAGCAGGGAGGGATGGAGGGAGGGAGGGCCAGCGGTGTCCTGATCATCCTGTAATCCACATAATCCCCTGCTGCTGCTGCTGCTGCTGCTGCTGCTGCTGCTGCTGCTGCTGCTGTTGGACCAGGCCTGGCTATGTGTGTGTGTGGCGTGCTGCTGCTGGCACTGTCTACCTCTTTTCTCCAGCAAGTCTGGTTGAATGCTGCACCACAAACCCTGCAATTTCCTCCTTGGTTTCACCATTAACACACCAAAGTCAAATGATCAACCTAGCCATAAAACGACCCCTTGCAGAAATGCATTTCTGCAAAAGAAAAAGGATTTGAAATTGTGTAAATAATGGATTGTGGAGTCTTGGTAGAGCTGAACATCTCTCACTGGGCAGGATCCAGCAGAGGGATCCCACACTTGCAGTAGAATAACTGTGAATATTTTAGGATGAACTGATAAAATATTCAATTCGGGTTAGGGAGCTGCTCACCGCTCACAGTTTAGCTCCCAACGCCAAAAAAAGAAGTCCCACAATAGAGCTGATTCATGGAATGAACATGGCAGCGGAACCACCTCATGGTGTGACAAGTGAGGATTTCTAGGTCAGGCTAATAATTGGAAAAAGTGACTACGTTTGTGGATTCTTTTTCTTTTCTTTTTTTTTTCTCTCTCCCTGTTTTATAGAAGCAGTTTGTTTCGCGGGCAGAATTTCCACCAGCGAGTACTCGGGATTTCTGTTGGGGTTGGAAATTTGTCGTCTTGAATTGCAAGTGTACTTTCTTTATTGGTGACATGCGTAAGGTGGATTGGCAAAAAAAGAAGAAAAAAAAAAGAAAAACTTGAGGAACCAAACCGCGGCAAGCACAGAGAGTCTTTTTTTTTTCTGGGCACACTATCAATCATGGGGCTGCCAAGGTCAACACAGCCAGAGGCGGAGCGGAGCCCCGATAGGTCGACTTAACGCACATGTGGTGACGAGCAAGAGCAAGAGAAGAAGTTTGGCATTCAGGGGGGAAGCGGAAGATGTCTGGAGCAGCACATTTTCCGAACCCAGAGACTCAAACTTCATATTATTCTCCTCAAACCTGAAACGTGGCTTTACGATCGATGCATACAATGCATACCTGCACGGTATACTGTACATTAAGTAGTGTGCATGTGAGTGCAAAGTCAGAGTCTTTGCATCGCAAAAACTGTAACTTGTTCCAACTCGGGGAACAACGTGGGAGACTCCCGTTGACTTCCCTCTGCAGCGGAGCTGCTGTGCAGCAACCGGTAGCCAACACTTCCAATCTCTGGACATTCTCAGAACGTTGTCAAAATCTTTAACATTTCATCAACTTCAGGCCGCAGCTGCAGACACTTCTGGGGAGTCTCTCTCTCTCTCTTTCTATCTCTCTCCGTCTCTCTCGAAAGGCAGGCCGAATCATGAATCACCCGCATGGAATTCACCCGTGAGCTTGATTTAAAAAAAAGAAAAAGAAAAAGAAAAGAAAATTGCAATCACCTTCTGAGCAGAGGCTGCCAAGACCTTGTTAAAAGTTTACCCGCCCCCACCCGGCATCACACGGCGTGATTTCCTAATAATCTGTTCCTGGTCATGCAGTTCAAATCTTTTTCCTCAAATTAGGAAAACAGGATCATTTGTACGAGTAAAGTGCCGTCACGGTGGTGATCCAAGAACTAAAAAAAAAAATAAAATAAAAGTGTTAAATGGCAGAAAACTGGCGATTGAGCGGCGCTGTCATGAGCACTTGACGGCGTCCCGGCGCTGCCAGCAGCATCTGGACGGACGACGCTGGCAGCGTTTCTGGCTGCAGGCTGGTGTCTCTCCAGCAAAACTCTCTCTCTGGCCAAACAGAGGGACTAGAAGAAGAAGAAAGAAGAAGAAGAAGAAGAAGAAGAAGAAGAAGAAGAAGAAGAAGAAGAAGAAGCACCACGTGGAGCATAGCACCCTGGAGAAGCAGCAAGAGCAGCAGCAGCAGTAAGGTGCATGAAGGGACTCCACTGCCAGACACAATGTTAACATTGGATGACTGTGCAAAAAGGGGGGAAAAAAGCCAGACCCCTCAGG
This sequence comes from Thamnaconus septentrionalis, assembly GCA_009823395.1. Classification (NCBI taxonomy): domain Eukaryota; kingdom Metazoa; phylum Chordata; class Actinopteri; order Tetraodontiformes; family Monacanthidae; genus Thamnaconus; species Thamnaconus septentrionalis. Next base: position 27,115,470 of record CM020502.1, on the reverse strand, counting down.
TTACACACTGGAGCGTGTTTTTGGAACCCATCCTTGCTGCCGCTTTTCGTTTCGAGCTGCTTCTGCAGCTGCTGTTCAATATCTGAATCGGTCAGTGCCAGAACAGGTGGGGCCGCCGTCCGTCCGACCATCCGTCCGCCACTTCCTGGAAATCACATCCTCAGCGGAGAGCACTGACAGAACTGTGAAGCTCTGCAACTGCGAATAGTTGATCCTGAATCCTCAACTTCCCCTGTTGATCTTTGGGCCTCCAGCCCGCATCCCTCTCTTTGGTCGTTAACATCGCTGGGATAACGTAGCTTAAGCTAGGAGCTACAAAAGAAATTGAGCAAAACGATGTTGTACAAGGGGCGGCGCTGAAAGATCAACTCAACAAGTCGCTACAAAGGGTTTTTGTTCCAGACGCCCCCGTTTTGAATTGGAGGGAGATTTTCTCAGTCACACAAATGCTTTTTTTTTTTTTAACAGTTTGTGTCAAGAAGAAAATCAACTACGTAAAAAAATGACATTTTCATTCACGTCCTCTTGTAGTTTGACATTCTCACTCTATTACGATAGTGAGCATCAATCAGAAGCCAATTAGCCACGAGACCGTTGGCTTGCTTAGTCAAGTATTACGTACTTTGTGTGTCCCATCATTTACACAAACAGCTGGCGCGTTATTGCACATGCAGAAAGTCTCTCGTGCGAGGTGGAGCCATAATAAAGTTTTTGTTATTACAGCGACAATCAGTTTGTTAAAAAAAACAAAAAAAAAACAGGGAAAAGGTCGAAGAGTGGAGCCGATACGGGGGCTCCGTCGTTCACGTGCGGTTGGTGGAAATTGGCTTAACTGGTGGCCGGCGGCCAGAGACACGTTGAGTAATGAGGTTCCAAACCGCGGCTCTGTCAGCAAGCGCGCCAGCTATACTCGCTAATGTACAGTCTGACAGCAGCGCCGTGTGCCGGGGAACTCTGGGAACTCTCCCCTCACCTCCGCCAGCACCATATATCCTGCATCGCTCTGGACTTTGTTTGTCCCCCAAATGGAAAAAAATGGGGGAGATTTAAGTCCTGGATTCTCCCTGGAAGGTTTTCTTCGGGTCACGCCCCCCCCCCCCCCAACCCTCTATCCACCCTGCCTCTGTTGGAAAAAAAAAATGCCTAGCCCCCCGACCCCCTGATTTTGGAGATGTTTCCAGCTAGCTTCCACTTGGAGGGGAACCTTCCCGTTGACTTTTTGCCACCTCATGTGAGTCTGCAGAGGTAAAACTTCACTCCCTGGAGGTGCAGGCGCAAAATTTGGGACGTGACAGCAGAGGGAATGAATGAAAGGATGGGAGAAGAAGGTGGTGGTGAGGGGGGGAGTGGGGTGAGGGGGCATTAATGCAAGTCAAGACGAGATGTCAAACTGGCTGCTCTTTTATTTATGAGCGTCAGCCTGGAAGGTGGAGAGCTCTGGGATACCGGGATACAGCCAACCTTGATGAATAAATAAAGAGGTGCACTTACTGAAATAAAAGCCTCGGTCTCCACACACAAACTGCAGCGTGTCGACCAGCTCCGCCCCGCACAGCGTCTCTGGCCCCGCCCCTGTTGCCGTCGGAGTCAGGGTGAGGATGCACAGCAGTAGTGAGAGGGTGTGGCCACAGGAGATGCAGCACATCGCGCTCTGCAGCAGCACAGGGAGAGGCAGAGCTTCAGCATCATCATCACCATCATCATCGCACACACACACACACACACACACACACACACACACACACACACACACACACACACACACAGGGGTTGGCACGTAAGCACCGGCTGCTGCGATGTCAAAAGTCTGCTGAGCGGCAGCAGCAGCGCATTTCTGAAACACGGCGGCCGCTTTCATCAACTTCCGCCCGGTTTACGCAGCTCAAATTGGGAATGGATGAGAAATTAAAAGTGCGCGGCATCAGGAATATCGGGGTTTACACTTGCTTTAGGTAAATGTGGGAGAACAGATACATTTAAGGTCATCACCAAAAGCATAAAGCAGTTTGAGGCTGAAACTCCGGAGCGCCTGTGCCCAAAAACAAACAAAAAACAAAGCGAACCGAGGAGCGCATCCAAGAGGAGAAAGTCACGTACGTCAAAGTCACCAAACATCCACGATGGCTCGACTCATCTCCGGTTTAATCATTAACAGCGACCGACTGACGAAGCCACGGAGCTTTTCTCTCTCCCCCCCGCCCCTCCCTCTAGCCTCTCGGTGCCAGTGAGCATTTGCCGGCGCGCTATTACGCACGCAGTTGCACCGAGAGCGCAGTTTAAAAAAATGAGAAAGGGAGAAGAAGAAGAAGACGACGACGTTTTAAAGAAGCAGAATAAGAGATGCGGGCAGCGCCAGGGATCTTTCCCATCCCAACTGTGAGATGGAAAACGGATGGCCGGCCAAACACAGCCGGAGAAGCTGCGCGGGTCAAATGTATAATAATAATAATAATAATAATAATAATAATAATAATAATAATAATAATAATAATAATAATAATAATGAACACGAACACGCGACGGTATGCATTTCACTCTCTCCTCTGCAACCTCGCAGCACCGGGGGTTGATTTTTAGCTCTTCCCAATGCACACTCAGCAATAATTCTAAGTCTGAAAGTTGCTTTCGGACTTTCTGCTGTTGCCTGCAGAGGAACAGAGCGTAGGGGGGGCGACGGACTCATTCATCCGCGCGCTAAAACTCGCGCACAATTCATGCAAAAGTCTATGAAATAGCCGACGTGAAGCGTGAGAGGGCAAAAAACACAAGTTAAAACAAATCACATCAGCAAGACATGCAGGCGAAAAGCGCACAAAATGGCGATAAAGGAATGGATAAATCAGCATCTCATGTGTCCAAAAGCAGAAATGGAGGGGGGAAAAACTGCTAAAAAAAAAAAAAAAACTAAAGAAAAAAAAAAAGAAAAGGAGCGAGGAAAAATGCCCCCGCATCGTGTCCCCTGAAGCCGGGCAGGGATGCTGTGTGCAGGCGGGGAGCAAGTGGAGGCGATCATCTGCAAGGAGCGAGCGAGCGAGCGAGCCGGAGAGGAAATCAGGTAAGTTTACCTTGAAGGCATCACATAAATGCCGGTGGAAGGAGAGAGCGCCAGACATCCCCGCGGGTCTCCGCAAGACAAAATCCGGCGAAAAAGCAACTTGTTTGAAGTCATTAAAAACCGCGGGCGAAAGAAAGAAAGAGGACGAGATGCGGCCAATGTCACATCTCAATATTCCCACTTTGTTCCATTGCGCAGGCTCGTTTTGGAGAAGTGAGATTTAGCGAACAGGAGACGGATTTAGAGAGAAAATCCCTCACATTTATCTACATTACACAGACATTTTCAACAGGAAACAGCTGGGGCAGCATTTGCCTCCTACTCGTCCTAAGTTATTCATTAAGGATTTTGGGCACATATTCAAATAACGTCATTACACCCTTCTCTTTTTTTTCTTTCTCCGAACGGGAATGAATTTTGATCTCTCTCTAAGACTTGGTTAGTAGTTCACATCAAGACAGGAGGGGGGAGGAGAGGGGAGGGGGGGGAGGAGCGCGAGCTGCTGCCTCACCAGCTGCAGCAGCAGCAGCAACACGCACCGTGCGTGCACAGTGTTGTGTTTAATGCGCCAGAGGCTGATGGAGGAGAAGTTTACAGGCTGCTGGGACCGCCGCGCGTCCCCTGGCACCTGCCACAGCCTCACGCACCGGAAGTGCACACTTGAGTCGACGTGTGCAATTTAGAAACAGCGGAAAAAGAAAGAGCGACTAATAAGTAAAATAAATAGAACAAATTGTGTGTGTGTGTGTGTGTGTGTGTGTGTGTGTGTGTGTGTGTGTGTGTGTGTGTGTGTGTGTGTGTGTGTGTGTATAAAACTCAAAGAGCCCCTAAACTTGCAGAATTTGCAGATTTTCACTGACTGCCTGGTTTTATGTGCACCAAACTTTGACAAATAAACATTTTCTTTTTTCTTTTTTTTTCTTAGTATTTCTGGCCCCACTGGTGCAGCCTCATCCCTCTCACAGCCAGTGTTCCCAGTGTGTCACCATGAGGTAGAACCAGTGCAGGGCGGCTTACAGAGCGGCTCGATGTCAGCCGGCGGCATCAGCACCGCTGATCTCATCACCGAGCACGAGAGATCAGTGCCGTGGCCCAATCACAAAACAGGACATCGCCCGCGCATCCTAGCAGCTGCTGCTGCTGCTGCAGCATCACCATCCTCCTCCTCCTCTTCCTCCTCCTCAGCCTCATAGCCCAGGACTGGCAGAAGGCACGCAACAGTGTCGCACGGCTTGGTGGGACAAAGTGGGTCAAAACAGAAACACTGACGGCTACTAATGACCTGGGATGACACACAGGCTCAATCCAGACCTCATCACCGGTGGCCAACATGAGGCCAGGGGTTTGCAAAGGGGGCCGGGCCGACGCTGACCAGGTTTTCTTGGTTTCTTGGGGCAGCAAGACGCGTCTTGGTTGAGTTTACTGCGTCCTCAGTGAAAACGTCCCGTCCTCGTTGTTCTGCAACAGGGAGACTTTTCTTTACCTTTATTCCCTCCATTCTTCATTTAACGTCACACTGTTTGCCCTGATCATCTTTATTCTCATTAATTCTGACCTAACTCATTCCGAAACCATCTCTTAGCGCTACTCCAACTTCCCCAAAAACAGTTGCACATTCACAGGAAGTGAAAGGTTTCTCAACTTCTGTTCCGTGACACACTCCTCGTCTCAGGTGGGCTCACACGGTGAGCGGCTGGTGGCTTAATTGATACCTGATTGGCGACGACATTCACATGGCGGGTCTCTACTTGCAGCGTCACAAAAGACTATTTGGGCCAAGACACTTGAATGAAATCCATTGAGAAAGTAAACGTGCTCTTTGTGCGGGAGTCTTGGGTCGATACGGCGAGTTATCGGCTAAAAAAAACTTTGGCATCGCGTCGTCGACAACTACAACCTGCTGCATCAGCAGCTGCGTCTTCAGATTTCCAACCCGCGGTTGTGGTGAAAGGGGATCTTGTTTTAATAAAGATCCGATTTCACGCAGCACGCATGGGTGCGAGCAGGATTTTCCAGAAGCCAGCAGGACACAATCTGTTGGCATGAGTGCCCGAGTGGGTGAGGGGGGTGGTGGTGGTGGTGGTGGGGGAGTTTAAGGTCATTCGGCCTTGGATAAAGTTGCGATTCCTGGAATGGCTGGTTGCCACCGGGTGGATCAGCTTCGCAGGGGCGAGGCTACGGAACCAAACCCGGTCCAGCACGGCCAGGACTCGGGCCTGCGAACTCCGCCTCGTTGAGCGCGACGTGACGAAGCATCGCTATCGTTGTCGACACAAAACGCGCTGTCAGGCGACGACAAAGTGATGATGGCGGTCTCGCAAAAAAACAGCCGTCGGCGCCCGATCAGAGCCAAGGAGCTGCAGTGGCGGAGGTCTGGCCGTATCGACCAGACGTTTGCTGATACAGTGTTATGAGGAGGATGAAGTGGGGGGAGGCGGATGTAGGCGGGGCTGACCTTCCCGTGTTCTCCCCCTCCGGTGCCCGCTGCTGCTCTGCACCGTCTGGGCGGTGCCAGGTTTCTGTCTCCCCCTCCGGCACTCCGTCTCTTTTCTCTTTGGCTTGAAGACTTTCAACAACCTCCCCTCTTCCTCCCCCCCGCCCGACCCCTCCCACCCCCACCTCCCCAATAACCACCGCCCCTCCCATCCGCCCGGCCTGGCCCAAGGAGGCGTCCGCCCCGGTGAACTCATTGACCAGGACTTTGTTTGCACTCCGGTGCAGGAAGGAGAGAGCGTCCGCTGTAAAAAAGTGAAAAAGTGTCCGTCCGTCTATCCTCTTCTCCTCCTCCCCGCATCCCCCCTCACCCACCCTCAGTGCGAGAGGCTGTGTGGACCCACCGCCGGGAGCTTTTCAAGTCACATTTTCCCTGCGAGGAGGCGTCATAAAGTCATGGCAGCAGGATACGTCCCCGTGTTTTTTTTTTTTCTTTCCTTTAATGCGTTCACACTTTCTGAGGGTCTTTTTTTCTTTCTTTCTTTCGTCTTTGAACTTGGGGTGGAGGGTAGGGTTTTTTTGTTTTTTTTTTCCTGTGACGACTTGAGCAATCGCCCTGGTCAATATCACGAGTCGCACTTCCAGAAAAGGAAGATTTATGCGGCGTATCAGGTTGCGCCTGGAGCGATTTCAGCGCTCCGACCGTTTGCGGGGAGCGGTAACAACGTGCATGAGGGACGAGGCCCGAGGAGCACAAAAATAATAATAATGAAAAAAAAGAAGGAGAAAAAAGAAACGCGTAAGAAAAAGTCTTTTTGCAGCGTTAGCAGCGTCCCGCCTGCCAAACAAACGTCTGAGTCAGAAAGATACACACCTACGGACAAGCGTGCAGAATGCAAATGGATGAAGGCGAAGAGAGGAAGAAGTAGTGAGAGTGAATGAACGAGCCCAGATTAAGAGGGGAGGGTTGGTGGTGGAGGGGTGGGGGGGCATGGGTTCAGAGGGGGACGTAGACACACACACACATTCACACTCATACATATAAACATGCAATTTACTCTCTTAAATAATCTCTCTGTGTTCCACATCTTGCCTGACATCAATCAGCGAGACGACGCCGACGACAGAACTGGTGCGTAAATGCAAAAGCAACACGAGTGCACTCGGAGCCGACGCTGTTATCAGAGCCTGCGGGGCTGAAGGCAGTGGATGGAGGTGCGTCATGGAGCAAAAAACCAAGAAAAGAAAAGAAAAAGAAAAAGAAAAAAAAGTGGAGGGGCTCTTGTTTTCGAGCGGCGCCGTTTCCGTAGAAACTCGCAGGGGTCACAGTGTGTTGGCCAGGACGGGCCAGGAAAATCCTGGAAAATCTGCTGTGCCTGCCCGCCTGCCTGCTGACAATCAATTCCCAACTTACGTCTGTGGCACACTGGTTTCTCTCTGACTGGCTTTGTTCTTACAGCGGACGACTGTGACCTGTTAACCTGCCAGGTGGAAGCCAAGAGGACGCGCTGGAAGCGCTGATGGTGCCCTTGAGGGTGAGCTACGCGAGTCTAATGTTGTGTTGTGAGTCTGCATGAAGCACAGCATGGTGTTTGAACACAACACGCACGTACAGCAGCAACAGCAAGGAGAGCAAAGGTGCTGCACTCAGGGCTGGACGACGGCCTGCAGGAAGTGACTGTACGGCTCGTTAATGCCGTGACGATGACGATGAGGAGCTTTGATTCTGCTGTGGGTTGAGGCTATCACCTGTCACGTATCAATCAATCAATCAATCAATCAATCATACAATCAATCAATCAAATATGACGGTTTAGAAATCCAAACCTGTGCTGTTCTCTGCAGACTTTGACGCAGGACGGGAGAAATCTGCCTGCAGAGGGGGCACGAGCTGGACTAGGAACGGGCCAATCAAGTGTCAGGTGGTGCTAAAGCAGCCAGTGGGAGAGCAGGGGACAGAAACAGCTGCTAATTCGCGCTGGATGAACTATTTTGACTTTAGATCGCAGTTTTTAACGAAGTGGGATTAAACACAGGTGGAGGTTACAGTTCTCACTGAGGACGTTTAACACAGACCGGCCACAAGGGGGCTTCTCCACCACTGTGCGGAACAGCTTCGAGAAATTCATCGCTACAATGCTGCCACCATGTGGTAGAAAAGGGGCAGTGTCACACTTCAAAAGCGATTCACCGAACTGACTTCCTCGACTCTTTGTTCCTACGACTCCAAAATAAAACAAATTATTTGTGTCAGTTTTGCATCGGAGGAAGTAAACATTTGGTCATTTACACAATACAGGTTATACTAAGAACAGGTACAGGAAGGAGCATCAAGGACTCAGTGACTTTTGTGATCATGAGTTTTCTCCTGAAAAAGAAACCCAAGGAAAACTCTTCATTATTATGGCCCGTTTGTAATTACGATTTTTTTTTTAGATTTTTTCATCTTCATTGTCAGAGAAACAACAAAATTATGTTTAGAGCATCGTCACTGCATAGTTCATTAAACGTAAAGTGCCACGGGAGCCAGAGGATTTACTGTCTGTTGAGTTCTTAATTATCCTGCATTTAAAACATTTATTTTCACAGGTGTCATGTTTGTTTTAGCAGCAACGTCATGTGACAAAGCTGCCCAAGATTTGTGATTTTTCATTTCTGTGTTTTTCTTCTATTTAGAAATGCTTGAAATGTGTGTTTCGGTTTCTGGCTGGAATCATCAATGTCTGCAAATTAGTCTGATGGTGTTTGCTGATAAGAGACAGACAATCCATCCGTCTTCAATACCAGCAGACCCCCGCGGCCTCCCAGCTGTCAGAGGGCGAAGGCAGGGCGACCCCCTTGACAAGTCATCACAGGGCCACACAGAGACAAACAACCATTCCTGCTCAAACACAGACACATAATTTGGAGTTTCCAATTCAGAACCGGGAGAGAACCCATGCAGACACGTGGAGATCAAGCAAACTCCACAAAGAAAGGTCCCAGGCCGGGAATTGAACCCACGACTTCTTGCTGTGAGGCGGCAGCGCTAACCACTGTACCACCACGCAGACAGACAATAACCAACATTAACCTCGAGTACCTCGAATGATGTCCTAAAGTCAAAACCCAAACAGATTTCCATTTGAGGAATATTTTATTTCCAAAGAGCCGAGCAAATGCGAGCGGAAGCAAATTCACTGGCCATGAGAAACAAAACCAGCATCACAAAGTCTTGGTGGCGTTGCAGGACTTTCACAAGTTGGTCAAACCAAGAAGTCAATCAAAGTGAGTACCAAAAACAGAAATGGAAAAAAAGGGAACTATTTTTTGGCAAACAGCTGATAAAACCCTGATGACGATCCTTCCTGCTCCTCCTCCTGCTCCTCCTCCTGCTCCTCCTCCTGCGCCTCCTCCTGCTCCTCCTCCTGCGCCTCCTCCTGCTCCTCCTCCTCCTGCGGAACTCCAGCTCCTCCCGCCTCCGGCCTCCCACGGAACTCCAGCTTCACACAGTCCACCTTCACACAGTGCGTCAGCGCGTGCGTGCCCAGCAACTTCTTGCCCAGGAAGCCCAGGCCGCAGTCCTTGGAGTTGTAGGCCTTGGCGGTGGCAGCTGCCGCTGCTGCCGTGGCAGCTGCCGCAGCCGCGTGCGTCCGCCGGTGCTTCTTCATGTGGTAGGAGAGGCGGAAGCCCTTGTCGCACACGTCGCACTTGAAGGGCTTCTCGCCCGTGTGAATGCGCATGTGCGACTTGAGGTAGCCCGACTGGATGAAGGCCTTGCCGCACTGCTCGCACTTGTACGGCCGCTCGCCCGTGTGGTAGCGGTTGTGCAGCCGCAGCTCGTTGGCCGTGAGGAAGGTCTTGCCGCACACGGGGCACTGGTGCGGCCGCTCGCCCGTGTGCGTCAGCTGGTGCCGCTTGAGCGACGTCTCCTTCATGAACTGCTTGCCGCAGGCGCGGCACGGGTAGCGCACGCCCACGTGCACCTGCTCCACGTGGCTGCTCAGCTGCAGCTTGGTGCGGTAGGCGGCGGCGCACTGGCCGCACGCCCACGGCCGCGCCTCCGAGTGCGTGCCCACGTGCACCGTCAGCTCCGAGGCCGAGCGGTAGCGCTTGCCGCACTGCCAGCACAGGAAGGGCTTCTCGCCCGTGTGCTTGCGCAGGTGCACCTTCAGGCAGTTGGACGAGCGGAACTTGTCCGGGCACAGGTGGCAGCCGTAGGGGAAGTCGCCCTGGTGGATGCGCTGGTGCACGGCCAGGTAGGAGAGCTGCGCGAAGCACTTGCCGCACTGGCCGCACGGGTACGGCCCGGCGAAGTCGTGCTGCCGCTGGTAGTGCTCGCGCAGGCGCCGCAGCAGCGTGAAGCTGCGGCCGCACATGCCGCACGCCATGGGCCGGTGCATCAGCTTGTGGCGCTCGAAGGCGGCCTCGCTGGCCAGGATCTTGCCGCACTCCTGGCAGTAGAGCGGGTCGTGGATGCGCCGGTGCACCTTGAGCAGCGTCACACTCTTGAACTCCTTGCCGCAGTCGGCGCAGCGCGGCGCCTCGCCGCCCGCCGCCGCCTCTTCGCACGCCTCCTCCTGGTGCTGCTTGAGCGCCGACGGACTCTCGAACTGCTGCCCGCAGTTGGAGCACCACACGGGGACCTTGGACTGCGCCCCCTGCTGGTCGTCGGCCGGGTCGACGGCGGCGGTGGCGCCCGCCCTCCCCTCCCTCTTCCAGGGGAAGCGCGGCGCCTTCTTGTGGCAGACGGCGTAGATCTGGTGGCGCTTGAGGCCGTGCACGTGCTTGAAGCGCTTCTTGCAGTGGACGCAGTGGTACGGCCGCTCCTCCGTGTGGCACTGCACGTGGCGGTTGAGCGTCTTCACGCTGTCAAACGAGCGGGCGCACACCGGGCACACCTTGGGCCCCCTCCTGGGGGCGCTCTGAACAGTCGACGGCGGCGAGGAGGAAGAGGAGGGCGGCTCCTCCTCCGCCGCCGCCGACTTGTTGGCATCTCCACCGCCACCGGCCTCGGCCAGGATCTGCTCCACCGTCTTGCTCTGCTCCTCCTTGACGCCCTCGTGGCCGTGGATGATCTGGTGCTTCTTCAGCGTGTCGCGGTACTTGAAGCCCTTCTCGCAGGCCAGGCAGACGAACGGCCGCTCCTCCGTGTGCGAGCGCAGGTGCTTGGCGATGTCGGCCGAGTACGGCAGCACGCGGCTGCAGATGGGGCACACCTTGCCCTCGGCCGGGCCCTCGGAGTGAGGGTGGGGCTGCTGCAGCTGCTGCTGCGACCCCGTCCCCGCCCCCTCCTTCCGCCCCGCCCTCTTCAGCTCGCGGCTCTTGCAGATCTCCTTCTGGTGCCTCTTGAGGACGTACAGGTTCTTGAACTTCTTCTGGCAGTAGGCGCAGCTGTACGGCCGCTCCTCCGAGTGCGACTTCATGTGTCGCTCCATGTCCATGTGGCGGGCAAAGTATTTCCCGCACAGGCCGCAGTTCTTGGTGTCCGCCGCCGCCTCCTCCTCGTCGGCGCCCCCTACCGGCTCCTCGTCCTTGAAGCCGTTGTTGGCCTCGTCCTTCTCGTGGACGCGCATGTTGTGCCGCCTCATGTCGTAGTGGTCCCGGAAGCGCTTGTCGCAGTTCTCGCACTTGTACTTGAGGTCGCGGTTGGCCGAGTGTGTCTCCATGTGGCGCCGCATGGCCGCCGCCCGCAGGAAGGCCTTGCGGCACACGGGACACGTCTTGTCACCGGGGTATTTCTTGCGCTGCCTCTTGGGTTTGCACTCTTTCTCGTTGTCCTCATCCTCCTCCTCCTCCTCCTCCTCCTCCTCTGCCGCCGCCCCCCCAGCCTTCCTCTTCAGCTGCAGCCTCTTGCTCTGCTTCAACGGCTGGAACGCCGCCGGCTTCAGGGCGTCGTCGTCCTCCTCCTCGCCGCCGCTGCCGGCATCCTTCTCCTCGCCGTTGAGCTCCTCGTGCTCTTCAGAGTCCAGCAGCGCCGACGGCTGCTCGATCTGAATGTAGTCCAGCAGCGTGACCGTCTCGCCCTCCACCTGCACGGCCACGCAGCCGTCCATCTGCTCGGCCGGCGGGTGCAGCTGCAGCTGCTCGGCGTGGATCACCAGCTTCTCCAGCTGGGGCAGTGACAGCGAGGAGAGGATGCAGTTCCCGAAGGAGGAGGGCAGGGTCTGGGTCTCATCTGCAGGAGAGACAACAACCCTGTTAGCGACCAGACCGGAACCATTTCACATCCGTGGGATTTATACGAAACATCCGTGTGGGAAAGAGCCCGCAGACAGTGTTTTCAAAGGGAAAATTCCCTGGAAAAACACTTTGACTGAGGGCAAATCTGTTTTCTCTGTATGAGAGTGAGGCTTCCTCTCGGTGTGATGGGCGCCTGGCGGCGAGCGGCGAGGGAGGGCGGAGTTTAACCGTGTCCAAAGCCAGTCAGGAGTGGAGAAATGCTGTTAGTTCTTTACTCTTCTTCTAATGAGGAGATGTTGTCCAGTTGTGGCCAGACTCAAACAGACACTGTTTACATGCTTGCAGCAACTTCCTGTTTCCTCGTCACAGCTAAATCCGCCTCTTGCTCCTCAGAAGATGCCGACTGGATCCGGTTACACAGCGAGCCAGCGGGAAATCATTCCGACTGCAGCTTTTCAAAACGTACCAACGAAAATGGAAAACATTTCAAATTGTAAAATCTCAGCGATGAGGCGGCGGGAACGACGGGACAGCGCACCTCTGCCTCCCGCGAGCTGTACGCGTCTCAGAACAACACACACGAGACAGAAGCGGAGAAGACGGACTCACCGCTGAGGTCAAAGTGTCCCAGTGTGGTGTGGTAGGCGAGCACCGTCCTCAGGTGTGGCGGGTCAGGGACGGAGTGCACACACTCCTCCAGGGCTGCGGGGACAGCGCTGAGCAGGGACGCCGTCTGTGGTGGGGAAGTCAGAAAAAAAACAACAGATTTGGATGCTGCAGGCTGAGAAGTTGGCTCAACGTGTGTGTGCTGTTTTGCAAAGCGGCTCCAGTACCTGCTGAATGTCTGGTACTGGGAGAAGCTTTTCCAGCCTGGACAAGAAATCCAGCATCAGCATCTGCAGAGCGCCGTCGTACTCGAGGCCAAAGTCGGCGGGAAAGACGTCCTTGAAAGAAAAGAGCCAATTAACGTTCAGTTGAGTCAAGTGAGGATCGGCTCATCTCTGGTTTTTGGACTGCGGCGCTCACCTGGAAGTATCTCTCCTTTTCCTCCGGGTCCTTCAGCAACAACTCAACCTGATCCACAAAAGTGGATTCTGGAAACTCGACCTCGGCGAAACAGGGCTGAAGTGAAAATACGACGCAGACGTTGCGTAAGGAAACAAAACGAGACAAAAAAAAAAGAAAAAAGAATGTGATAAACTGCCAGGCATGTATCAGGGCAGCTCACCTGTGCTGCCCAGGTGGACACGAGGCTCCTGATCCGTTCCAGGTGCATGTCGACGGTCTCTCTGTCCGTCACCTGCTTGGACCGACACAGCTCCAGCACCACCTGCAACAACACAGGGTTGGTGGGGGAAGTGAGAGTGAGGGTGAAGTGAACTCACACATCTTCGCCCGGCAGATTTAGCATCGAAACTTGATTCAACGTCATCAATTTCCAACAGTGGCTATAAACTCGTTTTTCGCAGCTCAAATCCCCCTTATTTAAGTTTTTGAAGGCTGACACGCATCGACTCCTACCCGCGCTCTGAGTCCCAGCAGGAGCTGAGCCTTCTGATCCGCATTCAGCAGCTCGGGAACCATCTCGGACACGGTGCTGACAAACTCCTCCACCATGCCGTAGTCCTGCACGCTGCCCCTCTGCACCACATGCCACATGGCCGCCGACACCAGGCGGAGGGGAGGGATGAAGAGGCGGAGAGCCGGCAGCAGGAGAGGAGAGTCTGTGGTGGTGGTGAGGGAGAGAAAAAGAAGAGAAATGCATTGGTGGTCAGAGTGGAAATCAGACGCACATCATCCTGGCAGGTTGTTTAAGACGTGACTGTGATGTAGCCAGCGTGGCCCTTTGCAGTGACAGTAACTTAAAAAAAAAAAAAAAAATAATGCAATTTTAGTAAGAAATATTGCTAGAGGAGCTTAGAAATAGATAAATTCATAGATGATCAAAAGAGACACGCAAATAAACTACAGTCATCATGAAAACTAACAACAATTGTGTTTTTAAAACGCAATATACTTGTAATGTAAATACTGCACTTTTAACAAGCATTATTTTGGCACTACAAACAACTGCTTGATAACCGACAACGCGTGCTGCCTTCAGGGACCTGCACCCGTGTCGTAATTTAGCCAAAACACCGCACACACGAGCTGTTCCGGTAAACATGGCGGCGGGAGTCGTGACTTTTTTTCGGAGGCTAAACAAGTTGATCAAACCGGGAACTAAGCAGTTTTTGAGCATGGCATTCCCTCGTCCACCCAGCGGACGAAACACGCGTTGCCTTGTCTTTCTTTGCCGGGGATTATTCCGCTAATCAAGTCTGCAAAAAGAGTGCAATCCCGGTGTGTTTGTTTTTAGCTACCCAGTTGGCTCTACAGTCTACTCTGGTGCCAGAAGGCGGATATGACGGGCGTCACGGAGCTTGTCGTTTTATTGGTAACTAGCAGTAGCATGTGATATGTCACACTCGGCTCTGGAAGAAATATTTTGTTTCTTGTTTCTGTATAGATAAGTAAATAAATAATAATAGTTGGCTCGGATAAGCTATCAAGCTTGTAGCCGCCGTAAAGCGGCTTCCGTTGGCACAAAGCCACCGCCATCACGGAGCGGGGTACGCCATGTTCGAAATCGGGCGCACACAATGCAAAATAAAACCTAATAAGTCGCGTTCGGCGCCACCGTTTGGCGTCTAACTTGCTCACCGTGTTCAACACGACTTGGGCTCTCCATGTCGGCCAACAGAATGTCCGGCGTAGGAGAAAAAGGAACTCGAGGTTGTTGTGAGACTACAACGGCTCGACCCTGCGGTGCTTGGCTGGCGGGGAGGAAGGGCGGCTCGAGTTCTGTGGAGAGAGTGCGCATGTGCAGTGAGCAGCGCGTGTAGCCGGTGTCCCTTACAGGCTCGTTTCTTTGGAAAAATTGCCATTTTCCCTTCGACACTAACTTTGTTATTTGTGTTCAAGGAAAAATAAGATTCGTCTGATAAAATTTGAACAGCGTCGCTTCTTCACTGTTTATTAAATAATCTTTACAGTGCGAGGTTTATTCTCCTGCGGCCATTACTACCCTCTAGTGGTTGCTAATGGAAGTTGAGAAGATTTGATGATTCATTTAGAAAAGTGATGTATGGAAATATCAAGTAAAAACTCTGTCCAGCCAGGATGTAAATAGCGACGGGGAAAAAATCTGAAGCACAACAAACACGTCAGCACACAAGAAGACACAGGACACATCGGCTTTAAACTCTGGTCGTTTATTGGTTGTCCACAAAAGCATGTCATGGAACCACATTAAGTGTAGCACGAGTGTAACATTCCTTTGCAGTTGTTAAACTCCATCACATCCCTGTCATCTCACACCATGTATAATTTATATTTCATATATATTTATATATTTTGTACAATATACATGTTCTCTTCAAAAGGAGTGGGGAAAAAATTATAGCAAAAAGTCCTCCCTCCCAGTCCCCTACCCATGCATGTTTACGCTGCGGTTACGTCAGTTGGTGGTTTATTACTAGGGACAAAACACGCAGGCAAATCATTTCGGGACGGAAAGCAGAGGGAGTCAAGTGTTTGTGGGACAAGAGCTGGTGTACGAAGCACATTCTCAGCGACAATAAACGAGAGGAGTCATGCAAAACCACTGCCTTCGGCCTCCAATCACAAACCAGCTGAAGTTAGACTAGCTTCTAGCCTAACAGCAAGCAAAGCTAACAAACAAAAAACCAAAACCCAACAGGCAGACGGTCTTTCAGCTCGCTCTGGAGCCTCGTCACGCTTTACCACAACACGACCACTAAAACTCAGTGAGGCTACAGTGACTCGGGCACCAGGCAGGTGCTTTGACATCATGGTGGGTCCGCTTTGCAGCACGGTTTGCATTGTTTGGCAGCATTTTCACCTTCACAACACCAAGTGCCTGTTTGAAAAGAGGGCTTTTCAGTGTAGTGGAGGCAAATTCTGCTGCTAAACCATAAACTTCACATAGCAGTTGTGTTAAAATCAGCACTGGCAGCATGAAATGTAAAAATAATGATAAAAAATAATTCAAATTTCATTTTTGAGTATGAATATTTCAGTTGTCTCCTCCTGCACACGTCTTTCATTTCACATTGTAAACTAAAGCGCTGCTTTCCGTTACTTTTGTTCACTGAATTCATACAAATGTATGTTAATATTGCTTGTTTTTCCCACTTTAAATAGTCCTTTCTGCACAAACCCCCTTCCCTGACCTTTGTAACACAAAATAGCAGTGTAATGGAAAAATAATTGTGTATCTGATGCTACGCGGCAACTGGTATTAAAATAAAATGTAGGATAAACTCTTGTGATCTGTCGTCTTTTCTCACTATTTACACAGCAGTCAAACTTTTTCTACACCTACCTCTGTCTTATAGCTTTGATTTTTGGTTGGAAAACAACAAAGAATTTTCAGCTACAATATACGGACATTTGATTTATGAGCAGAACACAACACAGACATTTGCATGGTACTTGTACTTGTGCATGTGTGTGTGGTTTTTTTTTTTTTGGTTTGTTGCTGGACAACATTGCACGTCTTGCAAAATATTTTACATTGCGTCATTACATTCATGAGACACTCTGTCAATCCCGCTGTTCCCTTCTGCAGTCACACGTTACCTGTCTGAACAAGAGTGAAATATTGCTTTCCTTCAAAAAGGTTAAACATACAATGTTTTAACGTTAGCAGCGAAAATATATTTTTCCTGGGATCATAAAGTGGATTTATGACATTCTGAGACCTCTGTGTGTAATTTGTATTTCACAAACTGTTGCAAAAAGTAACTTTAAATCAATACCAAACAATCTGGAAACTTGTTTTTCTGGATGTTTGGGGATTCATTCATTTCTCA